>CM027574.2:14551834-15012718 GCA_015852605.2 Populus deltoides | reverse complement strand
TATTAGGCAAATACCTAAAAGGACATGCTATGTCGTATGTTGCTCTTCCAGCAACAAAGAACATACCTTTTAACACTTCAAAATCAACTATTATTCAGCTTAACATGGCGTGCTAAATGTACCACAAGTTCTTGTCGCACGAATTTTGCATCCAAACAAGTTTTGTGAGAGAGAGAAAGGGAGAATCCGATCATTATCCAATATTTACACAATCCTTTGAATTGTTTACATAGTATTTACAGTAGAATATGAAGTATGAACCTGCTTCTGTATGCGCAGCCATATATACATCAAAGAATTGCAAGCACGCACACCACACACCCTCTCTCTTAATTTTTCTCAATGACTATCTTACACCACACGGTAATCTCCTCAATCATGGACATTGGCGAGAGAAGCCAGCTGCAGGGGAAAACTCCTTCACTTAGATGCTGAAATGATTAGAAGCCAAAAATCCATCACTTTGATCAGCACTACTCCATCATATGAGGTTTCTCTCATCGTAGTACTTGCTAGGTTAAGAACACCCGCAATCTTCTTCTACCGGCATGTAATAAACCTCACCAGCTACCCCTCTTCTTCTTTTTCATCTTTTTGCCTCTTTCTTCTTCTTTTTTGTTCATATCTTTGTACATTATATTCCATGTTAAAACCGCAGAATGGGTTATGCCAGAAGATCCAGCAGCTATAGATGTAGCACAACGAAGACTGGAGTGAAATCATTAGCAGTACTGAATGTCAGATATTCAGGAGGGAAGAAAGCCACTGTTCCATATATTTCTTGCTCTCTGCACATTGAATTTAAATAAAGATAAGAACTCAGCACAGATAAAAAAATCACATTTTAAGGCAGATTGAAAGAAAAAACAAACATTTTGGTTCCACCAACCACTTAGAGCAATATTTGCAATCAATATTACATGACGAGTGGGAATAAACAGTAAAAGGCAAATAAACAATGATAAACAAGACATAGTAAACAGGGCAGAGGGGTAGGTTAAGTACTCATAAATTTCATCAGCTGCACTCAAATTGTGATCATGCAATTTTTCTGGTGCAAAACAAATCTTAAAGGTTGCGATACATATCAGGAAGATAGATAAATGTAAATCTTGAGATAAGTGTTAGGATATTACAAAACTATATGAAGGGGAGGGAAAAGGAGCAAAGGTAGTTCGTGGGAAGGGTTCAAACATGGAAAATAAGCTGCAGTGAGAAGTTGAATTAATTGGACAGGTCTCTACATTGACACGAGGCAAGTGATAGCAATTACACTAAATACATTCTCCCGAAAAGAATCCAATCAACACACATCCTGCTTCTACATGCTGGTCAGGAACAACAATTCATAACATAAAATCTATTAGGTGATATCCAGAAGCATAATTACAAAAGATTATGCAATGCCAAGTGAAATAGAAGGCTCCTCCTAAACATTTAATAATGCAGGAGAGATTTGGAGCATTGATTATGTATAGAATACAAAGAACCATTCTTTAATGCAGTGACTATCAACTGCTCAATTAGCTCACTGCCAAAAAAACCAACCAATCAGGGTCAAAATGCTTTTAGTATGAAGTAATTCAGATTTACAGCCACGGCTCTCAAAGTTAACACGTTAGATGTTTCTCTTGAAAGACGTCCCTACTATCTCTAATAAATTATGTTTAGACTATATCCTATACCCAGAAGATGATTGTGGATAACTATAACAAACTGCATTTCTATGTAAACGTAAAGGCTGTCTTGGGCAATCACATTCTTTTGTGAAACTGAATTAAGGTTGCTGAGCACAGAAGAAGCTTAATGACTTTACATGCCACATTGCACTAATCATTTTTATTTTTATTTTGTGATTGCATAATAGATTGTTCATTTATCATACAAAGGATCATGTTTGACACCTCGGGTAGAAAAACAGTTCTAAAGATTTCCCATCCTTTACACCATGGTCATTGCAATACTGCTTGGGCAATAATCTACCTAGTAAACTATTAATCAACAAAAAAGAAACCTACATTGTCAGTGGAGGAGGAAAACAAAAGATTTTGTAAAGTAAACGAAATATAAAATGAACTTCAGAAAACCAATGGCTCTTACCATCTGGAATGTTAACAATAGCACCAAACAGATTGCTCTTTGAATCCTCAAATACATTATCATGAACACGTCTATAACATGGGACCATCACGGCAAAACTGTTATCTGTATTATCATCACCCTGGAATTCAGGTCCATGAGGCTCCAACCACCCAATGGAATAATCCGAATCATCATACTCTGACCCAGAAACACAGCCATCGTCAGATGGCACAAGAACAACATCACATTCCCTATCAATTTTCCGCTCTTGCCGGCTATGCCATTTTCTCTTAACCCTTCTAGAAGAGGACGCCACATTAGTTCCCTGAACCAAAGGATATTTTATTGTATCTGATGATTCCCACAAATCCGAATCAGGTTGGGTATTTAAAGAAGACCCATTTGAAATTCTGGGCTCCTGATGCTTTCCAGTCCACAACCACCATGAAAGATATGAAAATGCCACCGCCATATAATAAAAAACAATATGCACCCCGCCAAATTGGTCACAGAAAAATTCAAGGAACTGGTATTAATTCAATGTCTGTTGATTGAAGAGCAGCGATTGGTGATACAACGATTACTTTACCCTGTTAAAAGGAATCAACAACAAAAAAAAAAAACACGCGCACACACCAAAATAGAGTAGCTGAAAGTTGGCAACCGAAAAAAGAAGCTATCGACCTCCTCTTCCTTCTTCATATGCAGCAACAAAACCAACTAGCTTTTAAATGAAACAGTAATTGCTATATATATATATATATATATATATATATATATATGAACCAATAAATCTGGCTACCAGCAAATCAAAGAGATGAAAAAGTAAGACTAAACCTTTTATGTTTTCCTTTTAAGTCTTTCATGTTTTCCTTAACGATACTGCAAACATATTTTACTTACTCGAAGAATTTCCCATCAAATAAATAAGGGGGAAAAATTTCTAAAACACAGGTTCAATGAAATGAACTGTCAGACGGTCAAGTCAATTCAATGAATTTAGACATGACAAAAAAAATATATATATAAAAATAGCAAAAGCAGCATAAATATAACCAAAAAGAAAAAATCTATAGAAAGAGAACAGAAAACAGAATTATCAAAGCTCAAAAGAAGCACGTGAACTCTATTCTATTTCTTACAAAAAAATAAAATAAAAAATCAAAACCTTTTGCTTTTTCTTTCTTTTGGGCTCATTCAATTTCACAATCAAATTATAAGAGATTCAAAAAGGCAAGCAAGATCAATAATTAGCGTAATGTAGATACCCTATTTTTTTATTAGAACTGAACTTTTGAATGAAACCCTAATTTTCTTACAAGGGAGAGATTGAGAGGAATTTGAGATTTGTGGCTGCTGGATCAAGTAACCGGTGTGTTTTGGAACTATACAACGCATACAATAGGAATGGCTAAAACAAAAGGAATTTTTTTATCTATCCAAATCATTAACTTGTTTAGTATTTGTATACGTGTTTAAAATTTGTTTGGGATTACAGTTGTTTTTTTTTATTTTTTCAATTATTTTTATATTGTGATGTTAAAAAAATATTTTAATATATTTAAAATAAAAAAATTATTTTTCTATTTTGATGTGTTGATATCAAAATAAAAGATATTTTTAAAAAATATCATGCATTACAATATTAAACATGTATTTTGAATTATTACATGTTTAGATTCTAATAAAAAAGCTTTGAAAACAAAATCTTTTGAGTTTATTTTGTTTTCTGTCTTTCTATTTTTTTAATTTATTTAAAAAAATTATCATAAGTTATTTTTAAAAAATTAAAGAGATCAATCACCTCATAGAATAAAATTGAGAGGCTAAAATGTACTTCATAAAAAAAATTTAAAAGCATCATCTATGTTACTCGTATTTTCACTTTGATCCTTTATTTTTCAATTCAACTCTTCCTCCAAAAAAAAACATGCAATTGAGTGCTAATTTGAGTTTTAAAAGGCTCAATTATATATAAAAAAAAGTTCAATGATCAAATTAATTTTTTTAAAAAAATCACTCCTCCAATCCACAATAATTTATTTGTGAGAGAATGAACAATAATTTTATGTATAGTAAAAAAGCCACAAGCTTTAGTTTTTTTTTTTAATTGGAGAAACCTAATTACTACTAGAATAAGTAAAATAATATTATACATTTTTCGTGGGGGTTTGAATCCACCCACACACACATAAATATTTATAATCAGAACACCTCCACATGCATGGAATGTTTTATGCTTAATCATCAAATCCAATCAATGTTATATATAACTTCAATTAATAAGCACTCCTCCATATTAAAAACCACAAATTTTCATTCTCATTCATATCTCTATCATATAATTTTAACTTATGATAACTTTTATTTTTACCTAAACTATAGCCATTCATTTCTTCATTCTTCAATTCTTTTTTCATAGTGTAAGAGAGAGAAGTTGTTAAATTTCGACGAAGAGAGAAAAAAAGCTCTTTGTTAGTGATGATTTTGACCACTAAATAAGTTAAAACCGGTGTCAACGAGTTCCATTAAATGATGAGAGTCTAACATGCATGGAATGTTTTATGCTCCATCATCAAATCCAATCAATGCTATATATAACTTTAATTAACTAAAATAAGCACTCCTTCAAATTAAAAACCACAAATTTCCATTCTCATTCATATCTCTATCATATAATTTTAACTTATGATAAATTTTATTTCTGCCTAAACTATAGGCATTCATTTCTTTATTTTTCAGTTCTTTTTTCATGGTGGAAGAGAGAGAAGTCGTCAGATTTCAACAAAGAGAAAGAAAGCTCTTCTTTGATGATGATTTTGACCACTAAATAAGTTAAAACTAGTGTCAACAGGTTCTACTGGATGATAAAAGTCTAATGGTGGTTGTTTTAAGTCTTAATGTAACCTATGAGTCCACACACGCGCACAGGCGCGCACACACACACAGATATATATATATATATAATCAGATCACCCCCACATGCATGGAATGTTTTATGCTCAATCATCAAATCCAATCAATGTTATATATAACTTCAATTACCTAAAATAAGCACTCCTCCAAATTAAAAACCCCAAATTTCCATTTTCATTCATATCTCTATTACGCAATTTTAACTTATAATAAATTTTATTTCTGCATAAATTGTAGGCATTCATTTCTTCATTTTTCAGTTCTTTTTCATAGTAAAAAAGAGAGAATTCGTCAGATTTCGACAAAAAGAAAGAAAACTTTTTGTTGGTGATGATTTCGACCACTAAATAAGTTAAAACTGGTGTCAACAGATTCCACTAGATAATGAGAGTCTAATAGTGGTTGTTTTAAGCCTTAATGTAACCTAAGAAACCATATCTAGATCAATGATGTAATATTTTTCCGGTTTGATTTGGTGATTTGGACTATTTTTTTGGTTTAATATGTTGATAAGTTGGTTTCTTGGTGTTCTAAGGGTATATAAAACCCCAGGTAATAGTATTGATATTAATAAAAGTTAAGATTATGAAAAATAAGAGAAAGTGATAAATTAAATTATAAGAATGATGATATATTCGAGAATCTAAATTAAAATATTTTTTTCGGGTGTTAAAATATAAAAATAAATAAATAAACACGAAAATGCAAATAAAATTTTTATAGAAGTGAATTTCACGAAACTGAAAGTACCAACGAGTAACTTAGTGAAATTCAAAATAACTCGAGTAAGATTTGGTATAAATAGGCGTCAGGATTAGAGAAATTTTACCCAAAAATCATAAAAGTTACTATTGAGGGACATAGAAGGAATTTTAAAATAAGTGTTAAGTAAATATATGTGTGCAAGTGTGTGCACGTGGGAAGAAAGAATTGAGGGACTTAGAAGGTATTTTTAAAAACAATTAAGTGTATATATATATATATATATATGTGTGTGTGCGCTTGTGAGGGGGCATACTTGAGGGACATTGAAGATATTTAAAAAAAAAGTTAAGTATGTTTGCGTGCACGCGGGAAGAAAGAAAAAAAAAAGAACAAACTTGATTTTCAAAGGAGAAGGGAGCATTCAACCAAGAAAAGGGGAAATTCAAGCAAAGGAAAATTTTTCAATTTAAAAGTGTTAAAACTTTGGTTATTGCTTGGTAAGGTGCCCTCGTATTTTTAAATAAGATTCTTGAAGAATTTTAAGAAGATGATGAGAAAAATAAAATTAATGAATTTTAATAAGATGATGAGATTGTATAGGAAAGGGATGAAACTAATGTTAAAGAGTGAATAGATCATGAAATTTTTTTAATGTTTTTCTTTAGTTTAAATTTCAGTAAAAAAATTAATATATATATATATAAATATATATATATATATTTGAATAATGAAATGATTGTGTTACAATGTGGAAATTTGAAGAATAAGAAGGAAATTTACAAAAGAAAGAAGGGAATTTTCATGTTTCTTTTTAAATTTGATTTTGGCAAATGAAAGGATAATTGAAATAATTTTATTTATTGATTGTGTCAATATGGAAAGTAGAATAATGATGTGATATACTTGTCAATTCAAGAGAGGCTGTCAGACTAACACCACAACAGGGAACTTCGACTCGAGCTTAGTCGTCAAGTAAATACATGATGCCTAAATTTATTATTGGTCAATATGTATTTTTATCTAATTAATTGTGGTTGATAGATTAGTAATTATTATATTGTTTACTTGAGGAAACAATATATGTGATGTGATGAATTAATTCATGGATTAATGAAATTAGTGCCCCGGTGAATGGGCGTAATAAGAAATTAATTCCCTGGTTAATAAGATTAGTATCATGGTTAATGGGATTAGTATCATGGTGAATGAGCAAATCGTTGAACTAATTCCTAAATTAATGAAATTAATGTCCTCGTGAATGGACGTAATAAAGAATTAATTCTCTGGTTAATGAGATTAGTACCCTGGTGAATGGGCAAATCATTGAATTAATTCCTGGGTTAATAGAATTAGTGCCTTAGTGAATGGGCGGAATAAGGAATTAATTCCCTAGTTAATGAGATTAGTACTGTGATGAATGGGTAGATCATTGAACTAATTTTTTGAATTGATGAAATTAGTGTTTGTTGAATGGGCAGGTGAGAAATTAATCACCTATTAGTGGAATTAATGCCAGGGTTAATGGGCGATAGGAATAATTATATTTTTTGTTGATGTTAAAAATAATTAAAGATTATTCTGAAATTTAATTGTAATATATAATACTAGATGAGTAAATTAACTTAATGATCTTATGAGTAAATTTTCAAAAGAAAGGAAGAAAGAAAGTAAGAAAGAATTTATTGATATTTTACTTCATTTGTCTAATCGAATTATTGTGTTAAATCAATTTTCAGGTACATCCCCTTATCGGGCTGAACAATAGATTAATTTTCTTATATTTTGTTGGGTATCATTTTGTAATGAATGAATTTATTATTTTATTATGCAATATAAATTTTAAAATTTAATGCATCAATAGTTATCAAAAGCCTTTTTTGTAGTATAATTTTAATTATGAATTTCTTTTTTAATTATATACTTATTTCAATTATAATTTTGTTAATGCCCTTATTTGTAAATCTTTGAATTGTGTAATGCGCTTCATTGAATTGCATCTATGGAAATGTATGATATTGAATTGTTTGAACATGTATGAATTTGATTTTTGAGAAATTGTGATGTAATGAGAGGAAGAAGTCCTGAATGATAGGATGAGTAGGAAATTTGATAATTGGGAATTATGAAAGAAGAGTTGATAACTTGGTACCTAAAAATACAGAGGAAACTTTGTCAGATTTTTAATTGATTTAAAAAAAAACAAATTACCCTAATCTTAACGGAATTATTATGTCATTGCTCTTTGTGTTGAACACAAATTGTGGGGTTGTTAAAGAGTGTTTTGTGGTTGAAATGTGATGAAAAATAGGTTTTTTAGGTGAAAAATCTGTAGGCCTGATTTTTCGACAATCATAATGGTGATCAGAATCTGGGCTGGCGAACGACACGTCATCTACCATAGCAGACAACAAGTCGTCCTCCCTTTTTAAAAAGAAAAACAAAATAGCAATCTCAAATGCTTGGGCCTAGGCTTCAAGGCCCACGCACCTAGGCTTTTCCTTTTTTGGTATTTTTTTTCAATCGATACCTTTTTTATGCCTTTTTAAAATATTTTTTAAGAATCTTTTTAATTAATACCCCTCTGATGTCAATTTTTCAGGGGTTATTTAGCCTTTTTTAAATAATGATTATTTTTTAATTATATTGGATGTCTTAATTTTTCATAAGGTTAATATAATTCATCTATAATTTTTTTATGTAAATAAATTAAAATTATTTATTTTTTATGATATTTTTAATATGTGCTTACATAATATTTTTTTTTATTCAATAAATTTTATATGTATGTCAACTCCTATTAAAAATTAATTTTAATAAATTAATTTATTAAACACAACCAGGTAAATGACATGTGTTGCGCTATTAAATATCTTAATTTATACTTGTGTCTTAGTTTTTACAATTTCACTTTTATTTATCGTCAATTTTATTTTCTATCAAATTATCTTAACCTCATAATGAAGGATGCATAGACACGTAATTTTGACATATCTCATATTTAAGTCATGAATTTAACGTGTCAATTTAGTTTTGACTAAAATACTTTTTTTCATTTATTTTTTTATTATTGTTGCCTTATTTTTTATTGAATTATCAAATTAATTTAATTTGATTATTAATTTTTTTTTAAAAAAATATAACTGTCTTTTTTTTAAGTTAAAAATGTGTGTAGTTTCGTAGCTGCTAAAGCCAATCCCATGATGACCATGGCCTTCAAATCATAGTTATTAAACCTGGACCGGCCCTGCGGGTCGATCCGGGAACCGGTCGACCTGGTGGCTGGACCGGTTCGAGTTAGGAGAAAGATTGGTAAATGTAAAAAACCGGCAAGACCCGGTCGACCCATGACCCGAGCGATCCGGACAAACCAGGACGAGACACGGCGTTTGTAATGCATAAACTGTCATTTGTGAAATCAAAACTCGATCCATGAACACCAATCAATCTAACATTTTAATCCCGCAAAAACTAACAGATTTGAGTCAAACTCGGGAACAAAACACATAAAACTTAAATAACGAGCTTTGCAAGTTACTACTGACTCACGGGAAGAGCGGGAGACAGGAGAAGGAGGGAAATGAAGGCAAGGAGAGGAAATGATCGAGCAGTGGTTGCTAAGGACATGGCAATCGCTAGTGAAGATGAGATCTGATGGAAAAAGCGATTTTTTTTCCTTTCAGATGGAGAGAGAGCGGGGGAGGGGGGGAGTGAAGATTGAAGAGACAGTAATTGTCTTAGACTCTAAGGCTCTAAGCTACGTTTTTATTTCAATCCATTAAAATAATTATTTTAGTTTTTTTATTCAAAAAAATTATAAATGCATAAAGTTTATTTTACAGTTTATAATAATAAGAAATAAATTAAAACAGAGTGTTTTTTCATAATTTTAATATAAAAAAATTATGTTTTCTAAATATAAAATAAAATTGTTTTTCTTTAAATACTTCAACTTAAAAAAATAACATAATATCTTTTCAATGTGTAATTTGAAACCCTTACATAAATATACTCTATGTTTAGAAGAAAAAAATTATGTTTTTTCAACGTGGGATAAAAAATTTTTTTGGTTTAAATACTTCAACTTAAAAGCATAACATAGTATCTTTTCAATGTGTGATAAAAAACTTTTTAAAATATTTTTTAAAACTTTATTATTTCCAATATAGCATATATTCATATTGATTTTTTTTAATTTTTTCGTATGAAATATTAAATTTTTAATTTTTTTAATTTTTTTGAGTTGACCCTAGTTAACCCATAAAACCCAGAACCTGGTTCCTTAACCGGGTTAACTCCCAGACCGGTCTGATAACTATACTTCAAATACCATCACTTGTCGCTACCTTAATAGCTCACCCACAGGCAACAACCCTTCAGATAAGGACAAAACCCTTGTACGGTACGCTCTCCTCTCCACCTCCATTTTAAAGGGGAGAACCAAAAATTCTCTCATCGGAACCCACCTATTTTCGTGGTGATGACTTGCTCTTGTTCACCCCTCTTGGCTCAATCATTCGTGAGAATGACGTGTATCCTATATCAACAAACCAACGGTACACATGGCAGTTTACAGTTATGACAATGATCATGCAATTTTCGAAAGCTATTCACCAATTATCTTATCATGCCACCTTTTTGTTTTTATTTTCGTGCTGCATTGCAAAACCAGGGCATCTATATCCATCTTAATCAACATTCTGACATTAATAATAATATTGGCCTGGAAGGTGCCTCGCAAATATTGTGTGGGATCTGAAAATCACTTGTTGGCCTTGTTTTCCACAGAACTCGTCTTTTGATTAATCTTCCATGCGTTGGCTGCAAACTCTGTCATTGATGGTTAAGAGATTTTGATAACGCGTGTCGAAGAAGAGAAATTTTAAAATCAAGTTGGCATATAGAAGTCACTAGGAAAAAAATATATATACCAAAAAAATATTTTTTAAATTTTAAGATGGTAATATATTAGATTATATATTTTAAAAAAATTAAGATGATAATATTTTAAATTTAATATAATTCAAATAAAATTAGATTTGAATTTTGGCATAGAATTTCCTATCGTCGAGTTATATACTATTAAGCATAACTCTAAATTAAACCGTTGAATCAAGCTAAAACTTTATCATAAGATTCCATGGGTATTTTTTATGTTAGGGTAAAATTTCAGGTGAATTGAAATCCAGGAAGGACTTGCAATATAGGTTAGAACAAGCTATATAAATTTTATTATTTATTTTTTTTTGACTTGTGGACTTCCTATTTGATAAGGATCATTTTTTGAATGAACTGAATATGGGTTAGATATATCAGGGTTAATTTTTCAGAAGTACTTAAACTCTTGTAAGCCTAAGTTTTGAAAAATCTTTGATGAATAATACTTTTGAACTTTTCGGTTTAACATGTGAGAGAGATTCTTGCATTCCTTGATTTTTTGAATGAACTGAATTTGACTTATTAAAGATTAAGTATAACTCTGATTTAAACTGTTTGATTTAGCTGAAACTTTATTAGAAGATTCCAGAGGTGTGTTTCTATGTTGGGGGTAAAATTTTAGATTAATTGAAGTTCAGGAAGAACTTGCGATAAAGGTCAGAACATGTTCTACAAATTTTGTTATTTACTTTTTTTTGAATTGTGAACTTTCTAATTGGCAATAATCATTTTTTTACAAAGATATGACAACTTGTTTTGGGAATTTTCTTGTTCTACAAAAATCTTCAATGAACTGCAATATAATTTTCAAATGTGGCAAAAATTCATTAATGTTCTGAAATTCTTTTCTTACAGGGATTCCTAGTTACACAAGGAAAGAATGACCGGTGATATTTAATGATAGATTGGTTTCTAAGATCATTGGGCAACATTGTAAGCTATAAATAAGCTTTATAACATACTTGTATTGTTTTCTTTTCTTCTTCTCTTCTCACAGCAGCATAATGATTTAACTTATAAGTTTTATTTTTATTGTTTCAGCTATAGCCCAAGGCTTATTTACACTTAATTAATATTTTTTTTTAGTTAGGATCCAAGGATTGTTTGGATCAGGGTTTGGGCTTAGTAGTATAGGTTCCGAGTTAGTTTTGCAGATGGGTTAATTCAGCCCACAAGAGTAGATCTATTAGGGTTAATTTTTCAAAAGCACTTAAACTCTTACAAGTCTAAGTTTTGGAAAACCTTTGATGTCTTTTCAGTTTAACTTGTGAGAGATATTCTTGCATTTTTTTGTTCTTGAATGAATTGAATCTGACTTATCGAAGATTAATTGGTTTCGTGATGACATTCGACTTTACTCCAATAGTGTTGGTGTCTTGGGGCAGGTTTTCATTGTCTCACACTCCTATTAGGCCTTTTTGGGCTTTTCAAGATCAATTTTCAATCTTGATTATGAGTTGCATGACTACATGATCATGAGATTCACATCAAAATTGACCTAGTCAAATATGGTTAACTTATGAAACCCACGATTTAGGGCATGAAACTGCGATAAACCTGTGGAATGCAAACCAAAACAAATTAAAAAGCTCAATTCTAATCAATTAAATATTGAAGGCCGGAAATGAAAATGGTATTCGAATAAAAAAAAAACCCCAAAAAAGTGATTTGAGTAAACTCAGATTAGCGACTAGTGTTATGTCGCAGGTCGGATCAAATTTCTTCTAACATAAAAAAATGTTTAGGCAATTGTAGTGTTTTTAAAAAAGCAAAATAAAATATGAGACCCCAAGTCATTGACCTGACTAGATCTAATAAGTTCAATTAATTTAATAATATGATAAAAAGCAACAATAATAGATAAATCAAACAAAAAATGTTAATAATGAACTATAAAAAACTAGCCGCCAATATCATACTTAGAAGGAGAAGAAAGAAAAACCTATCGGAGACTCATCGTCCCTCCACCATAGACGCATCTCCACCACCAAAAAGTGTTTACCAAGATAGTTTTAATCCCATTGAGAAAGGTTGCACGACGATATCGAAAGAGGACGCACACGCCACAAGAGCAATGACTCATAAAGCAAACCAAACAAAATATTACAAAATGAACATCTCATGCTTATATTTAAGCAATTAATTTAACTTAATTCAAAAACTAAATTAAAAAAAAAACTAAATTTAACAAAGAATGATAAATAAAAAAACATAAGAAAACTCAAGTCATTTTAAAAATTAGTGAACAATCCTATATAAAGTAAAAAAATTTAATAGAGAATGATCTCAAATTAAATTAAATGCTAAATAATAAAAGGAAAAAAAAACTTAAAAAAGGGTAAAAAAAAGAAGCAATCCTAGGTGAATCTCCTAAACTTGGGTTAATCTTTTAAATTCATAAACCGTAAAATCCTAAACCTGTGATCAATAAAGAAACTCAATTCCTAACTAATTTACTATTAAACGGTGAAATAAAAAAAAATTAAAAAAATTGCTAAAGTAAATAAACCGCAATCAAAAGAATGAGGATGAAATATGATATGAAAAAAAAATTGAAGGTTGATGAATCATAAAACAAAAAACCAATTTCAAAATCATCTCAAATAAAATAAATAGTAGTCAAAAGAATAGGAACCAAATTTAACAGATAAAAAAACTAAAGGAGGATGAAATTTAAAAATAAATTTCAATTCTATATATTAATTAAAATAAAAAACAAAAATTAAAAAAATATGGACTAAATCTGAATGAAAAAAAATAAATTGAAGGGCTATTGTGAAAATTTAGAAGATTAAACGTTAAAAAAGGAGGAGGAGAGAAAAAAAAGAAGAAAAAATCAATCATCACCAAACCAGAGGGAATCACACTATGTGTTGCCTAGGGATGGAGGTCTTACCATGATGATTCTGAAAACACCAAAAAAGACTATTTTTGGCAATTGTAAGTTGTTGCACATACCATCTAAATATGACAAGACAACTTACTCACTAGGATGCATAACACATGTGCTAACAATTTTATATATATATATAGTTATTAAAATACCAAATTGCTCTTATTCCTATATGGTAAAAACAAAAAATTTAGGATGAAAGTACGAAAAATCCCTAGAGTCCAATTAAAGAAAATTTTCTTTCAAATACAATTTATTCATTTTACTATGCTTTTTAAAAGTAAAAACCAAAACATACCCCTAGAAGCTAGTTGATTGAGTTTTACATTTAATGGAAATGATGTCATTTTATTGTGCAAAAAAAGTTAAATGACAAAAATGGTTTAAATCATTTTCATAATGATTAATGAATCATGTGAAAAAATCATTTTATCACTAATATCAAAGCTAATAGATTTTTTTTAAATGAAAAAAATATTTTTTAATTCACAGTACCATGAATCTTGGGCCATAGTATTTTTCTTGCACCTTTTAAATTTTGTTAATAAAAAATGACTACTCTTGGAGTCTATATTTTACTTTCATGCTCGGCCTTCAAATTTACATATATCTTTACTTATGCTATACCTTGACAAGTGTTGAGTATTTTTTTATTTTTTTAAAACAAAGAACAAGTTTCATGACATTAGAAACAAGTTTGCCTTTTGTGACTCGTATTTTCATTTGCATACTCTGAATCTTGAATTATCCATTTTATCTTCAAGAAAAGAAATGGATCTCAAAATTAACGAATTAAGCTCCAAAAATATTAAAGTCATCCCCCATGCTCCTTGCTCATACACCAATCACATCAATAGTATGATGTTGAGGAAATAATTAGTAGTATTTAAATAGTTATTTTCTAGGTTCATTAAAAAAAAACATAAAAAGGTGAGATAAAATGAAACTTATAATCCAAAAAAAAATAATAAGAATATTTTTTAGGATTTTTTTTCTCCATTACTTGTTTCTATATTTTTTAAAATAAACTTAAAAAATAACTAATAAAATATTATTAATTATTTTCTAAACATCATAAAATTTCTTACATGACAAATATTTTTTTTTCAACCCCTTTTGCTTTTAATTTCGACACCAATAAGCATAACCATACCGGTAAGTGTGTTTGGGATTGAAGGGTGGTGAGATGTGGTTAATATTTTTTTTTATATAGATATAATTTTTTTAAAGCACAAATTAAACCTTATTAAAAACTAAAAATATATAGTTTCTTTTATTAATTCTATAAATAAAAAAGGTTACCCACAACTCATCACCGACACACTGTCAATCTAGTTTTTCTTCGACCATAACTAGGAATGGTCTGATTTTGCAGTTGTCAGTGGTCACTCCAAAATAAACCCAAGATAGCTTGGATTTATTGGACCCATTTCATTAGTTTGTCCTTAAACTAGCCCTAACTAGTCTACTAGGCCCAAGTTCTCCATCCCAAGACAAAATAGGCAATATAGAGTCTCGAATTTGTGATTCCTCTTAACCTCATTTTATTTAGAAAGTGTTTGATTATGTATTTAAATTTGTTTTTTGTTAAATTTTAAATTTTTTTATTATAATTCAATACAGTTTATATTTTTTAGATCGTTTTAATATGTTAATATTAAAAATAATTTTTAAAAGATAAAAAAATATTATTAACATATATTTCAATATAAAAAGTTATCGGCGAAACACTATCTTAGCCGTCTATGCAATGGAATCACTGCTCCTCTCCGCATCACCATCTCCTCTCCACTGCCCTTCACCAAAAACCTTCTTCTCTAACAAAACCACTCATATAAATCCAAGCTTTATTTCCTTCACACCCAAAAGAAAACCAGCTATCCAGGCTAAACTCATGGAGAAAGAGAACAAGCTGTGGGGAGGCAGATTCGAACAGACCGTGACCGATAAAGTAGAGAAATTCACTGAGTCAATCTCATTTGACAAGGATTTGTACAAGCATGACATAATGGGCAGCAAAGCTCACGCCTCCATGCTTGCTAAACAGGTCATTCTTGTTCTTGCATAACAGTTTTTCGACTTCTTTCCTTAAGCAAGTGAAATGGTTTAAGCTTGTTATGTTGTTTTGTGTTTTGTAGGGGTTGATAGGTGAGTGATAGGGACAGTATTTTAAAATGGCTCGATGAGATACAGAGAAAGAACGAGGCTGGTGAGTTTGAGTGGAGGGAAGATAGGGAAGATGTGCATATGAATATTGAGGCAACACTTACTGAGATGATTGGTGAGCCTACCAAGAAACTGCATACGGCGAGGAGTAGGAATGATCAAGTTTTGACTGATTTTAAACTGTGGTATCGTGATGCTATTGATAGAATTGTTGCATCTATCAAAAATTTACAGGTTGCATTGCTCAAATTGGCTTTGCATAATGAAGGGCTTAGTGTTCCTGGTTACACACATTTGCAAAGAGCGCAGCCTGTTTTGTTGCCTCATCTGCTCGTAGCTTATGTTGAACAGGTATTGCTTTGTTGCTGTTGGTTGGCGTGGGTGGAACACTTTTAGAAATTTTAATATTTATTGGAGCCTTTATCGTGTTGGCTAACGAGAAGATTGGGACTTGCATGCTTGATCTGTCTACCATTAAAAAGCTTCAATTGGAAACTTTAGTAGTTACCTGGAATACTGATTTGATAGTTGGTTGAAATTCTCTTGTAATTTTACAACATTTTAAATGAGCTCAGGCATTGGTCCAATATGGTGTTATTACTGACCAATGCAGTTTTTTTCCGTAAATCAATCATGGTGTCTTCATAAGAGTGAACACTGACCACAATTTTTTTTTCTTGTAGCTTGAACGTGATGCTGATCACTTGATTCTAACTTTAGGATGAATTTCTGCCCCCTGGGTGCATGTGCATTGGCTGGTACTGGTTTACCCATTGACAGGTTTATGACTTCTGAAGCTTTAGGATTCTCTGCTCCCATGAGGAACAGGTAAACACATACTGTTTTTGATAAATATTTCTGTGCGTTCGGATGTTTTTGGTTCTGGATTAACATTCATGAGGACTTGTGATCCTTCAGTTCATGGGTAATCTGAGAACAATGGTTTTTATCATCTCATTGATTAGTTGGTCGTAAAGGTCATTTATATTGGTTTTCGACTGCCCCATTCAAGAGTCTGGTCATGATTTCTTTCTCATACATTTATGAAATGCATCGGTATCTGTATATTGATGGTTGTGTGATGGCTTCCTTGGCTTATCTTTGTGATAACAAATGCAAGATTTTGCCAAACATTTGAAATTTTCTCGATTTTATTTCTGGATTCTCTCTTAAGTACTATAAAATTAGTTTTATATTATGAGTAAAACACCTTTGCTAAAGCGGCACTTTCATACTGCCTGCTCTACATATGATGTCAATTGTTGGCTCCTGGAATTGGGGATTGTGGGACCATTTGCATGTGTTCTTATTTACCTCAACTTCTATCTCCTATATGCTTGTGAATTCCCCTCCCTTCTTCTTATCTGGCTTCCTTGAGTAATTGGTTATGTTTCATTAGTTTACATAGCATCGATGCAGTTTCAGACTGAGATTTTGTCTTGGAGTTTCTTTCTGCTAATTCCATCACAGCCATTCATCTTTCTTGACTGAGTGAAGAATGGGTATTGTGGACGTGGCCCAGTATATATAACACCAAGTGATTCTGTTTCAACTGGAAGTAGTATAATGCCTCAGAAGAAAAACCCAGATCCCATGGAACTTGTTAGGAGACCTGGTCACTCTTTTTATGTTGTGCAAAGGACTTCCACTTGCTTGAAGTCGTGATTTGCAGGTGGTCTCTTTTTATTTTGTCTTTCACAATGATAAAAGTTTTGGAGTGCTTCTGTTACAGTGGGATAGTAGATCATCCATAGGTATTGAGGGAAATTTCAGCCTTTTTGTTCTTGAATTTTAGATCAACATCTTGGTTTACCTGTGGATGTGTATTTGAATCCTTCTTTGCTAAATTAGTTATTCGAATGCATGCATCCCTATATATGTTCATCCTTTATCTTCTCCTCTTCCGGTGATCTTTTGCCCATTCTTTGTATTTTGATTGTTGTCTTTTTCATGAGACAGGAAGATAAGGAACCTGAATTTGACAGCGTTAAGACAGTTGTAGGGATGCTTGAAGTGTCAGCAGAGTTTGCACAAAACATCACCTTTAATCAGGAGAGAATTCAAAAGTATTTGCCAGGTGGCCATCTTGATGCCGCAACACTTGCTGATTATCTTGTTAATAAGGCAGGTTATTTTTATTGATTGACTTCTGTTCACTATTCAAAATAGCTTGCATTTCTTCTACTTCTAAGTTTTCATCATGATTTGCAATGAAGCAACCAAATAAAAGTTCCAGGGACCATCAAAGACCAGGCTGAGAGCTTAAGTCCATCTATGTACATTTGTGTTCCTAATATCCAGCTAACTTCTAATGAAGGAATTCTTCCACAAAATTACTAATCCAAAATACTCTAGAAATGAGTTTCTTTAGGTTGCACATGCGAATTCTTTTTCCTCCTTATTCTAAACTGAACTAGGTTAAGCGGTGAATATTTAACAAAATGGTTTGAGGAGAGGAAATGTGGTGAGAGGGAAAGGAGAAGGATTGCCTCACTTAAAACACCTCAATGATTCTTACAGATAGAGAGATTCAGGAGATACAAATTGATAATAGATGATCCTGAATGGGGAAGCATACAAACATGAGCTGTAATGGCAATCACTTTTGTGGGCTAGACTGAGGATATCTATGTAATAGACGGGCATTGTTTTTGTTTTCCAATTATGGTACCAATTCATTTCTAGGCTTCTAAAATCCTAGGTCTGCATCATATTTAATTCTTGGTTTCATGAAGCATGGTGGTTCATAGTTGTCCCACAAATTCTCCATGCAAATTTTTTATTTTCTTTTCCAATCTTTTTCTCTGGAATTGTTAAAAAATCAACTGCCTTCCTTTTTTGTTTTTTATAGGGACTACCTTTCAGAACAGCCCATGAAATACTTGGAACATGTGTTCATTTGTGTGTTTCAAGGAACTTGCGGCTTGAAGATCTAAGCCTTGATGATCTGAAACATAAGCCCTGCCTTTCACCAAGATGTATACGAGTATCTTGGAGTAGAAAATGCAGTTAACAAATTCTGCTCGTACGGTTCCACTGGATCAGCTTGCGTTGTGGGTCAGCTAAATTACTGGGTTACTAAATTTGAGATTAGCGAAAACCGACCTTGCTAATAAATGTTGCTGTAGATTCTAGATGGAGTACTTGGCAAGATATTTGAAGACATTTTCAGCACAAGGAACATTGTGAGACAGTGGGCATCGGAGTTTATCAGTGACAGTGCAGTCGTCTAAGATGCCAACACGAGGGAAATACCCTCAGGCCAAGTTCAATCGCTTTTGCATGAGAATCTTGTCCAGCCCGATGTATGTTGTATTAGAAGAACCAAATACATGGGATTAAATAGTGTGGTTTTCCCAATGCAGTGTATCCGTTTTTAACTGCATAGTTTTCCCAATGTAGAAATAGTTATCAAAATCACGAGTTGACTAGTAAAATGATTTTACAAGTCAACATGTATATAACATGTAAAATTAAGTTAAAAACTCGAAAACTAATAAAATCGGTTAAAATCAATTAAACTTGTATAAAATTGATCAAACTGAGTAAAACCTAATTGATTTACCGAATTAGATGAAAGTTACAAAATTTGCTACACTCCACCCACATTCTCTACACCCCAATATCTCTTTTTTCTTTTTCTCTTTGCTAAAATCTCAAATTCTCAACCCTAGCAGATTAACACCAGCAACGCAGCTGGTTCCACTCTTTACTTACTAGCAAGCAACAATGTAAAGATTAATCTTCATTTTTTTCTTTACTTTGTTTGCCTTTCATCTGATTGTCTCCACTCTCTACTCTCTCAATTGGTTTTGTTTGCCACTATAAATGAAGCAACAATTGTGCCTATTGTTAGTGGTCAGGTTTATTTGTTGGATTATCTTCTTTTCTGTCATGTTTTATTATGCAGAAGAGGGTCATAAGCCATCAATCTGATATCATTTTTTGATGGTTTGACAGTAAAAATAATCTTGAACTTATTGTTAATCTTGTAAAAAGAGAAAATCTTCTTGGTGCTGAAAATCTGATAAACACATTACTTGTTAATTTCGGTTGGACATTAATCTTTGTGTTTTGTTGGATTCTTCATTAGTTTCCTCATTGCAATTCTGCAATACCTGGTTCTGAATCCTAGCTAACATAGGATAGCGAGTAATGACTATATACTTGGTTGTGCTGGTGTGAGATCAAGTTAAAACATAATTTAGGGACAAATGATGCTGTTAAGCATTCTAAATATCTATATGAATGGAACACTCATTATTAGCAGGGCAGCTTATTCCTGTGTAAGATAGCATCATATTCTCTCCTTATTTTTCCCTTGTTTCATGTCCATCCTCTGCAAGATAGCATCAAGATACATCTAAGATTAAGGGAGAGTTGGCACTGGTCTCTCACAGTTAATCAATGCATTAGAAGTTGCAATAAATAGACGTCCTAAAATAACAGGAACTAAATTACATGCTTCAACAGGTTATGTATCCAAGACAATAAAATCCACAAGATAAATGAATTTATCAACTTGTACTAACACATCTTCAACTATTCCTCTAGGCACTTTTACAGATCTATCAGCAAGTAAAAGAGTTACAGAAGTTGGTTTTAACTCACCTAAATTGAGACTTTGAAAAACCGAATATGGAAGTAAATTCACACTAGCTCCAAGATCAAGTAAAGCTTTTTCAATTTTATGTTCTCCAATAAAGCAAGAAATTGTAGGACAACCAGGGTCTTTATATTTCAAAGCATTATTGTTATGAAGAATGACACTTACTTGTTCGGCTAAAAAGACTTTCTTTTTCACATTCAGTTTTCTCTTCACAGTGCGCAAATCTTTCAAAAATTTAGCTTAAGGTACCTGTTTAATAGCATCCAACAAAGGTATATTGATCATTACATGCTTGAAAGTTTCAAAGATTTCAGAGTTGTGATTTACTTTTCTTTGTTTGGTCATGGCATGAGGAAATGGAAGTGCTGACGGGGAATCGGTCTTTTCTTTGCAATGTTCAGATTCAACCCCTTCCTTACCCTCAGAGAGATTAACTCATCATCTTTCTCATAAGGTTCAAGAATGGATTTTTCAATAACCTTACCACTACGAAGAGTGATGACTGATTTGACTTAATCCATGTGTTGGCTTCCGGAACTACTTGTATTTGCATTGTATTGCCCCTATGGATTTTCCTGTGGTTGAGATGGAAACTTACCTTTCTCTTGAAAACTAAGAGCAAATGTGAATTTTGCAAAAGTATCTTTAAAATCTGTCATGCTTTGAACAAGTTGAGTGTTGATTGTCTCTTGCTTTTCAATGAATGCATGCAATGTTTCCTCAAGATTTTTTCTAGGAGGTGGAGCATAAGAAGGTGCATATCCATGCAAATTTTGGAAATTATGGTGTGTTTGAAACTGTGGCTGTGTTGTTTGTGCATTATTGTTATCACTCTTCCAAGTGAAATTTGGGTGATTTCTCCTTTTTAATTCTAGTACCTCGACTTTTCTAGCTAAAGATGCAAACTTGGCTTGGAGGTCATGATCTTCCTTAAGGTTGTACATTCCTCCATTAGATGTATGAGGTTGAGTTTTACCCGGTGCCTCATAAATGCTTGTAGTGTCCCAATTTTGAGCATTTTCAGCTAGCAAGTCTAGGTACTCCATTGCTTCATTAGGGTCTTTATCTTCAAAAATTCCATTGCACATCAATTCTACCATTCGTTTATCTTTAGGTGTTAACCCTTCATAAAAATGTGAAACCAATCTCTAAGTTTCAAAACCATGATGAGGGCAAGTATTAAGTAAGTCTCGATACCTATCCCAAACCAATCTCTATGTTTCAAAACCATGATGAGGGCAAGTATTAAGTAAGTCTCGATACCTATCCCAATATTGGTAAAATGTTTCTCCTATTTTTTGAGTGAAAGTGGTGATTTGTCTTTTGAAAGAGTTTGTTCTGTGAGACAGAAAAAACTTCTTTAAAAATTGTTGCTGCATTTCATCTTAAACACGAATGGATCCTAACCTAGATTTTGTAGCCATGTTTTAACTTTATCTTTTAATGAAAAAGAAAAAAGCTTTAATCTGATTGTGTTCATGCTACAATTTAAGTCATTATAGGTGTTTCAGACTTCCTCAAATTCTCTCAAATGCAATTATGAATTTTCTGGATCTAAGCCTTGAAAAGAAGGTAAAAGTTGAATAATGTCCAGCTTAAAATTGAAGTGAGAAATATCAGGAGGGGAAAACTATACATGAGGGTGCACTTGTTCTTGTTGGATTCATGTGGTCTCTAAGTGTTTTGACTCGATTATTCTCATTATTCCATTATGAAGCGACTGATTATCTTCTTCAGTCATATTTTTTGAAAATGATTAGGATACCTTACAAAATCTACCACTTAATGTACGTGACCAAACTCTCATGCACGTGCAAAAAGAGAATAAAATGGAAGAAGAAAACGAAAAAAAAGGAAATAAAACAAAAGAAACAAAAGTTAGATACAAGAAAAGTGAAGAGAGAAAATAAAATAAATATTATAATTTATACAGAAATTTACCTCCCCGACAACGGCGCCAAAAACTTGACACGATCAAAAGATTTAATGTCTTCTCCCAAGTGTAGGAATGTCGAAGTGATAAATAATCCAGCAAGACCGGGGCCGAACCACATGTAGGTGAACTATATAGAATTATAAATAAAAGAAAAGATTTGAAGAGAGCTTTGAGATGTGATAATGATGTAAGGATTTAAACAAAGATAAAACAATTGTCAAGGTTAGAGAATCCACTAATGGTATTTCAAATAAGTATAGTATAAACTCTTTTTATTACTTAACTGGAAACCACACATAAAGGAGGTTCCAATTGGATTATAAATTTTTAACATGATTACATTAGTTATCTTATTCGAATAATGTTAATACTTGTAAATGTTGTCAGGTATTCATGATTATAACTTATGTTAACAACAAATCAAGTTCCTTTCATAGCACAAGTGTTGGTTATACCATATAGTTGGGCTATGAAAGTGCCAAGCATTTGTTGTGCCAACATAAATATAGATTAACCATTTAACAAACAAAGTAGAACAAGATAACAAATACAAAACATGTTCGTATCAAACATTAAAGTTCATGTTGAGTTTATACTATACTTATTCTTACACCATTAGTGTAACGTTTTCACCTTGACATGATAAACTTAGCTAAACATAATGAAAGAAACATAAATAAACAAGATAAGAACACAAATAAGATATAAGTTAACAAGTAAAGGAAAGGAAATGAAAAGCATAAACAAGAGATTAATATAAATAAAACTTAAGTGTTACAAAAATATAAAGAGAGAGAGAAAGAACATGATCTTGATCTGAAAACCAAGATGCCTAAATGCATGGCCATTGCCTTCTTTTATAGGCCAAAATTCAGAACTATTGATTTGATAACTAATTGTTGAGTGGGATGACCACCTCTTGACTTGGTAACACTCCTTATCTTCTTGTCTGCAGAAAACGTCATTACTAACTTCAGAATTTGAATAGATAGTCTTCACAAAAGTTCTGGGAAATTGTCTAAGCTTTCCAACAAAATAAGAATCGGTGCAATTGGACTTCTAGAACTCGAGATATGGGCTAAACACTGAAAAATGTCTGGGCTGCATGACAGATTTCGACTTCTCTGTCGTTGCTACCATTTGAACTTGAAAATGACACTTTTAAATCTTGGACTCTTCATGAAAGTTTTAGGCCTATGTCTTAGCTTTCCATAGATATAAACTAGACCTAAATCCAAGTTCTACAGCTCCAGTTATGATCCAATAACCAAATGGTGTTCTAGTTTGGACTGAACCAACATCTCTTTTTTTTAAGCTTAGCCCTCTCTGTCTTCTCAGTTTCAGTAGTTAAGCTCATCAATAAATTCTTTGATTTATGTTATAGGCCTGCATTTAAGATGAACATTTACCATAAATTAAAGGTATCTTATATTATTAGACATGTTATTATAAAACATGCTTTAGTTAAGGAGTTATTGATACTTTAAGTGAAAAATAATGATATAAAACCTTGATAAAAATACACTTTTAAGTACAAATCACTTGCCTAGGGTTATCCAGGGTTGGTACACACATGGCATTGCAAGCCATGAATAATGATAGATAGAATCAAAGCATCCAATATATATATATATATATATATATATATACACACACACACACACACATAACCTCCTGTTACTGTTGGCCTTTGCTTTTCCTATTTCTATCACTACTTACATACATATTTGTCATTTGATATATATAAGGCTACAATACAAAACGCATGGTTTCGTAGAACCATTTCCCAATTTGTGAAGTCGCTAAATCTTTAAAGAGTAGCTAGCTAGTACTATGTTTCAGACTCTTTGTCACTCCATGATTACAAAATGAGTCCAACTAGAAGTTATTTCTTCCTTTTGTTGCTTAAGAAGTTATTCCCTAGGTCTAACTAGAAGTTTTTTCTTCCTTCTTGCTCAAGAAGTTATTCTCGCAGTACTGCATACCATTACACACACACACACACACACACCATGAATTTAACCATATACATGTATGTTTTTTTTTTTTGTATGTTGTCCAACTCTCTACACTATACATTCTTGTTAATTCATTTATTGATTCTTAAACTGCAGGATACATGGCATCTTAAAAAACTACAAGTGGTAATAGACTTGACGTGGGATGGCAATATAATATAGATGTTGATAAGAATTGAAGAAAAGTTCAGTGCAAGTATTGTTAGAAAATTTTTAGTGGAGGCATTTACCATTTCAAACATCATTTGGCTTGCACTTAAAAGGATGTTGAGCCATACCAGCAAGTACCAGAAGATGTAAAGAAGATGATGTTGAATGTTTTGGTGAAAAATCAAGAAGTAACTGAAAAGAAAAGAAAGGCTTTCCAATATAGTGGAAAATATGAAGATAATGATGAAGGGAATGAAATTAGCTTAGTGGACAAAAGGAAAAAGAGCAGCAAGTGGGAGTGGAAGTACACAAACTACCATCAATCAGCTGCTAAAAAGGATCTTAGAGAAGAAACATGTCGATAAATTGTAAGGTTTTTCTTGATGAGGATCAGCTCAACACCAAGCACAATCATGCCAACAACCTATTGGAGGTTCGAATTGGGCCAATTACAAGAGCTAGGGCAAAGACGCTTAAAGAAGCATTAAATAAGCTTGTTCAGAACATATGGAGCAAGATTTACCTAGAAGAGCTTGGGACATCTAAGGAGCATGAAGGACAACCTCTAATTCATCTAATTTAGGTCCAAGAAAAGCCTGATTTGTATGGAACAAGGGGCTGATGTGTCCGGCCCCATACCAGCCTTGTTAGGCTTGTTTTCCTAATGCTACAAAGATAGAAAGTCAGTAATTTACTCTCCTAATTAAGTAAGGAAGTTGGCCAGATCTTGTTTTTAAAGAACGGAGGATTATTTAATGTTTTTCCTAACCTAGAAAGGAAAGTCATTAAATCAGCAATAAATGAGTAAATTTATTTTATTATTTTTCCAAGTTAAACAAGGAAAATTAAGGACCTAAAAAGGGGCAACATCATAAATTTTCCAAATCAGATTTCTCCTAGTTTATTTGGAACTTCTTAAAGGTGACAAATCTGATTCTAGTATATTCAGGATAGTAATTTTTAGATTTTTATTATTTTCTTCTTAGTCTTTGGGTTGTTATTATAAGTTCACCTAAAGGTGGGGTCCATTAGGGTTTATTTAAGTCTAGAGTCAATATAAATAAAGGCATAACCAAACATGTAATGGTTATGCAATTTTCAGATCAATAAACTTTTTTTGTCGGACTTGTTGTGTGTTGGTGGGATAATCTCTCTTCCTTGGTTCTCTAAAGAACTGCAAACGACTTATCGAAGAACAACTAGCTTCGTGACGTCATCCTTATACTTCTCGTTCGCGAATCAATATTCATTGGGTGGGGGTCTCCGTTTCCAATAGTGCTGGTGCCCAGGTACAAGTTATCTTTGTGTCATACTCTTATCAAACCTGATTTACTTGGCTTTGCAGGAATTTGTGTCTTTGTGTGTGGGTTGTGTGATCACGAGGTTTGCATCATTTCTACACTTGTATAATTCCATTTAATTGTGTGAAAACTCTAGATTTGTTAAGGCACTTAAATTGGTTGCAAAGCATGGGCCAATTTATAAGCCTCCATCTTACCATGATATTAGAGGGAAGTATTTGAAGTAAAAAGTAGATTACACGATGAACTTGCTTGAGGAGTACAAGCTAGAATGGAAAAAAAATAGGTTGCTCAATAATGTCTGATGGATGGACTGATAAGAAAAGACGTTTTATTTGCAACTTTTTGGTTAATAGTCCTAAAGGTGTATATATATATATATATATATATATATTTTTATCATCGGTAGATACCTCTAATATATCCAAGACTATTGATAAGGTATTTGAAATGTTGGATGCTATTGTGGAGAGGATTGGAGAGGAAAATGTGGTGCAAGTTGTAACGACCCGACTTTTTCAAGGCCAAAATTGTTGGAATTGTTTTTTAATCGTTCGGTTTCTGGATGTTTCTCACCATATCATTCTTCAGATTTATCATTGCATTCTGTTCATAACAAGGCACAATCTATGTAGGATAACAAAAATAACAATCCCATAGAATGGATTCTCAATACACGTGCCCATAATATTATATTTCCATACTCATAGGTTTACATTACATCATATCGAGATACTCATAAATTCACATTCTTGTTGTAATCTTGTTATCATCACAAGTTCATACAAGAGTGTCGAACAACAAGTTATACAACTAGTACTTATGTTATCCTACCCTCATGTAATTTCACAACAAGACATCCTTATTAGATGAATACCTCATATGTATATTCATACACATCATATCAACTTGTTCGTACATTCACATCCGTGTTCCATTTCATTTTTTCATTACTAGTCTTTACAAAAGGGGTCGAACGACTAATTGGTTAATTGACACGTCCGTTCATATAGAACTCATATCACCCATAACATGCGAATATATAATTCTTTTCAAAATGTGTGAGCCACGAAACGAATTTTCTTACGCACCATGTTAGTATGATGTCCCTGTTACAACATAAGATAATTTCAAGCATTATATGCAATTTAAGAAAACATAATAAAGCAATATTAACGTTACATTTCATTCATGGACCAAAAGAGCATAATTCTTTCATTTCTCCTTACTTATGTAAATACCACCGTTAATAATTCGTCAATTACCGAGGCTAATTACAATACTCAAACCCGATCATTCATCTCGAATACAGTTAGCCGAACTAATGTTATTGATGCGAACCTCGTGATCATGCAACCCACACGCAAAAACACCAATTCCCAAAAAGCTAAGTAAATCAGGTTTGATAGGAGTGTGACACAAAGATAACTTGTACCTAGGCATCAGCACTATTGGAAATGGAGACCCCCCACCCAATGAATATTGATTTGCGAACGAGAAGTATAAGGATGACGCCACGAAGATAGTTGTTCTTTGATAAGTCGTTTTTCAGTTCTTTAGAGAACCATAAGGGAGATTATCTCACCAACACACACACACACACAAAGTGCGGCAAATAAGAAGTTTTACTAATCTAAATTGTCTAACCTTACACGTCTGGTTATGCCCTTATTTATAATGACTCCAAACTAAAATAAACCCTAATGGCCCCTTATGCGGACTTATATGATGCCCACTTATAATTAAACTCAAATAATATAAATAAACCCTAAACTAAAAAGAAAATAATAATAACAATAATAAATCCAAATTTAATATCCTAAATATAATAGGATCAGATTTGTTGCCCTTTAGAAGTCCCATATAAGCTAGGAGAATCAAATCTGAAGTTAGAATTAATTCTGAAATCTTCTTCTTCTTTTTTTGTAGTAGGATGAATAAGGAATCCTTGTAAGAAAAGGGTTCTAAAACATTTATGAATCCTTTCCACACTTGAAAACTATGTTGCAGCCCATTGAAGATCTTTGTAGAAATAAGAGATTCTCAAAATAAGCTGTCATATCCTTTTAGGAAAAGAATCCTAGCCAAATAGGAAGTCCACAAGTTAAAAGGAAGTAAATAACAAAATTCATACAACCTCTGTTGACCTGTTTTTTGATGCCTTTCCGAACTTCAATTGACCTAAAATTCAAACCCAACATAGAAAAACATGTCAGAAGACCCCATGTAAACTTTCAGCCCGATCCAACAGTCGGATTGAAAATTATGACTATTGCCGTAAAACTGGATAGATGCACTTTTTACATCAAAATCCGAATTTGACCTTTCCTGGATTGTATCAGTTATTCTATGTTTATAGCATAACAATCGTAGTTCTTTCATATACTTAGTATATACAAAAGATAGTATACATGAACGCATCAGTTCTTAAAACTAACTCATAACACTCAAATATGACTATCCTCTTAAGATGCCATTAGCCCAAGCCAATTGTTTACCTGGTCATCCACTTAGGATGCTATTCGCCGAAGCTGGTCATTTACTCATCCGAGTCATCCAATTAGGGTGGCATTAGCCGTAGCTCATCATTTTTTCATCCCGGTCATCCACTAGGATGCTATTAGCCGAAGCTAGTCATTTATTCATCTCGCCTATCCACTTTGGATGCCATTAGTTGAAGTCAATCATTTGTTCATCCCGACCATCCACTTTGGATGCCATTAGTTGAAGTCAATCATTTGTTCATCCCGACCATCCACTTAGGATGCCATTAGCTGAAGCTAATCAATCACTTGTCCCGATCATCCATTCAGATGCCATTAGCCGAAGCTAATCATTTGTTCATCCTGGTCATTCGCTTTGGATGCCATTAGCTGGAGCAAATCAATCATATATCCCGGTCATCCATTCGAATGCCATTAGCTAAAGCTAATCAATCATTTGTCCCGGTCATCCATTCAGATGCCATTAGCCAAAGTTAATCATTTCTTCATCGTGGTCATCTGCTTTGGATGCCATTAATCATAGTTAATCATTTGCTCATCCCGGTCATCTATTTAGGATGCCATTAGCCAAAGCTAACTGTTAACCAATCAAACGTTCTAGAGACATTTGTGATATCTGGGGTTCTGAACGAGGCAGTCAAATCAGAAGTAATTGCATACTTCCATCGTGTGTTAGGAGTTGATCAGATGCCTAGGGTTCTGAACGAGGAAGTGATGGAATCGACAATTAACTTGAAACTGTCTTCAACGCAACAGCATGTTCTCGCACAAGATGTAACAAGGGAGGAGATTAAGCATGCTATGTTTAGTTTGAAGAACAACAAAGCCCCTGGTCCGGATGGCTTTAACGCAGGTTTCTTCAAAAGAATGTGGCACATAGTTGGGGAAGATGTAATGAACGCTGTTAGATCCTTCTTTCAGACTCGTAGAATGCTTAAAGAAATGAATGCTACATCCATTTCCCTTATTCCTAAAGTTGCTAATCCTACAAGGTTGACAGATTTCCGTCCTATATCTTGCTTGCAATACGATGTACAAATGCATCGCTAAGATTCTAGCTGGAGAATCAAAGTTGTTTTGCCATCCTTAGTTGGCCCATATCGATCGCTTTTATCTCGGGACGGAGAATCGGTGATAACATTCTTTTGTCTCGGGAACTAATGAAAGGCTATCATAAATCTACGGGACCGCTTTCGTTGTGCTATGAAAGTTGATCTGATGAAGGCTTATGACTCGATGCGGTGGGATTTCGTTGACGCTATGTTAATAAAAATGGGATTCCCTAGAACAGTCATTGATTGGATCATGGTTTGTGTTACATCATGTCAATTCTCTATCAACGTCAATGGTGAGCTTGCAGGTTACTTTTAAGGGGGAAGAGGGCTGAGACAAGGGGATCCATTGTCCCCATATTTGTTTGTCCTATGTATGGAAATCCTGTCGGGGCTATTCTGCAAGATGAGTGCCAACCAAGAATTCAAGTTCCACTGGAGATGCAAGAAGGACAGAATTTCTCATCTTTGTTTTGCTGATGACTTGATGATTTTTAGTAACGGGGATGTAAACTCAATCCGTATGATCAGAACTGTGCTCACAAAGTTTCAAGATCTATCAGGTCTCTATCCAAATCCAAACAAAAACGACATCTTCTTGAGCGGTGTGTTAAATGCTGAGAATTCATATTCTTGGGTTTAGAGAGGGGGAGCTCCCTATGAAATATTTGGGAGTACCTCTTCTCTCGTCCAAACTAAAGGCTATTTATTGTAAAGGCCTCGTGGATCGAATCACCTCTAAAGTTCGGCATTGGACTTGTAGAACACTCTCGTATGCAAGACAGGTACAACTGATTAATTCAATCTTATTTTCCATACAGGTCTATTGGGCATCTCTCTTTCTCCTACCTAGGCAAGTAATTAAAAATGTGGAGCAAATTATGAAATCCTTTCTTTGGTCAGGTTCAGATATGAGAACTACTGGGGCTAAAGTGGCTTGGGATCAGGTATGTCTTCCAAAAAAGGAGGGGGGGCTAGGAATAAAAAGGATAACAGAATGGAACAAGATTGCTTTGTTGAAACACATTTGGAACCTGTGCAATGACTCAGATGGCTCAATATGGTCTACTTCGATCAGATCCAATCTGTTGCGAGGTAGGAATTTCTGGACAATCAAGACGCCACGACTGCTCTTGGGCTTGGGGAAAGATTCTAAAGCTCAGATCTTTAGCATGGCCGAAGATGAAGTACATCATAGGAGATGGAATGACAACCTCTCTATGGTTTGATAATTGGCATCCTCACAGCCCACTCGCGGATTCTTACGGGGAAAGATTCATCTATGATTCAGGTATGGCCAAGAACGCGAAGGTGAATGTGCTAATTCAGAACTCGAATGGAAAACTCCTACCACCCAAGCTATTGGCTGGCACCCCATTATAGAAGCCATTCCTTCCAATTCTAATCCTAAGATGGGGCAAAAGGATGAGATAGTTTGGTTGGATTCGCCAAATCACAGATTCTCGGTCAAAGTAGCTTGGGAACAACTAAGACGTCATCGTCAGATGGTTGAATGGCATGACATTGTGTAGTTCAAGAATGCTGTTCCAAGACATTCATTTCTTCTATGGATGGCTGTTCAACAGAAACTCACAACTCAAGATAACTTCATCGGTTTGGTATACATGGTCCCAATAGATGCTCACTCTGTCTCCGCAACAATGGGGATCACAACCACTTGTTCTTTGAATGCTCCTATACTAAAGCGATCTGGTGGGATGTTTGTGACAGATGCGACATTCCAAGAATGACAAAAGGCTGGGATGAATGGATTCGATGGGCCACCATCTCTTGGCATGGCAAGTGTTTCGTCAATTTTTCTCATAAACTGAGTTTTGCAGCTACAGTGTATCATGTATGGCAAGAACGAAATGCAAGGATCTTTGCTGGAATGTCTAGAACTTCGAATTTGGTCTTCAATCAAATCGAATGTATCATTTGTGATAAGCTTGATTTGATGAGGAATGTCGTACCAACAAATGAAAACAAAAGGATCCAATGAGCTTGGAGGGTGAATACCATAGATTCTTAATTTGTTAGTTAGCTGGTTGTATTGGTTTCCCTCACGAATCTAGTGAGGAAAAGTTTTAAGGTCGGTGGCTAGCCTGTAGCCATCTGTTGTTTTATGTTTCTGTTATCATTGTAAATCTGGGGTATGCCCCTTATAATGTTTGTATCTTCTTCTTTTAATACATACGTCAACTTACCAAAAAAAAAGACATTTGTGATATCACTATAACATGGTAATATCCTTTGATTTGCTCATTCAAACGATTCATAACAATTTGACATTCATTACAACATAATAGTAGACCCTTTCTGGTACTTATATAGGCATTCCGTAATAGTTTAACATTCAGTAACACGATAATAGATCCTTTGTAATACACAAACAAACATTCCATAACAGTTTAGCATTAAGTATAACACAACAATACCCTTTGTATTACTCATCCAATCATTCATGACAGTTAATATTCAATACAATACAACAATAGATCCCTCGTAATACTCATACAAACATTCAAGATAATTAACAATCAGTATAATACAACGATAGATCTTTTGTAATACTCATACAACCATTCGTGACAATTTCATTCAATATAATACAACAGTAGAATCTTCGTAATACATTGTCCCAATTACATTCAATAATATAAAATGGTAGATCCTTTATAATACTCATACAACATTCGTTACAATTACATTCAATAAAAATACAACAGTAAATCCTTTGTAATACTTATACAACCACTCATGATAATTAACATTCAATATAATACAACGGTAGATCTTTCATAATACCCATACAACCATTCGTGACAATTTCATTCAATATAATACAATTGATGACAATGTACTACATACTTGACTCTTGGATGTTTGAGTGATTGTAAAATACAATTGTTGACAATGTTTACTTCCATCCAGTGGTATGTTTTTTAAAAATAGAAGAAGGGAAGCGAATTCAAAGTTGTGTTTTGAACAACAAGTTTTAGCATGATGTCACTATATGTATTTAGGCAGCGTATCCTCTGATTAAAGTTCTTTGACTAGTTGATTCAAATGAGAAACCAGCTATGGGGGAGCCAAAAAGCCAATTAAAGATCTTTCCAAAACAGTAGAGAGAGAGAGAGAGAGAGAGAGAGTGGTGCTGTCGGAGCTACATCTACTCTGTCCACCGTTGGATTGTTCTCATTTCTGACTATGTTGTTCCTTCCAACCTTCTCTCAACATTGACCGAACGGATTTGTTATCCAATCAACGAGGTAAGAGATATTGATCTCGCAATATTTCTACTATTCTGCATTTTCAGTTCTGGAACTATGGAGAAGTGGTGAAGTTGCAGCATAGTGAATGGATTGTCATAGACATGAAGGCCTTTTCCATATATGAAGATTAAATCACAGTTCTTTGGAAAAAGTTTCATCTTTTCTTGCTAGTTTCAAAGTGGTTTGTCATAGCTTGATCTCCTTTGTTCACCGTTGGATCGTTACCATTTTTGAGTATGTTGTTCTTCGGAACCCACTCTACATCTTGACCGAACGAGTCATTGTTATAATCAGTGTGCTGGGAGATATTGGCCTTGTAAATTTGTAATTCTCTCCTTCCTTCATGAACTATTCTGCATCTTGTTGTTTATGAGTTAGGTTCTTTATTATTTTTGAGTTTAGGTTGCTTCTTGGACTCAGTTTATCTTATTAGAATTTTGTTCTCTCTAGTATTTGTATGCTACCATAATGTCTCTATGTTCTTCTGTGGAAAATGTTCCAATGGTTAGCTCTAACATTGAACAACACAATCAAGTTAAGTCTGGACATACATTAAGATTAGAATTGCAAGATATGTTGAATAGCCATGGGATGAGGATTTCTCAATTTCAAGCTGATTCTGATGTTAGTATAGAGAACCACTCTACTGTCCAAGCTCCTAATGTTGTTCCAGAAATGAACCATGTGTTGGGTTCTAAAGTTGATGAGGTGAAGGTAGGGTCTCATCAACAAGAACAACAAAAACCTAGACCCAAATTGAACTTTTTAACTGCTTTGAAGGGTTCTGATGTTGATGACAATGAGGGTCAGTCCGTAATCTGCACTTTGCTCCCCCTACTATGACGGATGGTCGTGTGACAGTAGCTCCTCCACTTGATGTGTTTGAAGATGGCTGCGAATTTTGGAAATCCACCCTAGTTGGTCATTTTGTGGGGCAGAAATTACCGTATCCCGTGGTTAATTCTATTGCCAACAGAATATGGAGCTCCTACGGTCTATCAGAAGTTTTGTCTTCGGATAACGGTTTCTTCATCTTCAATTTTGATTCTGTTGATCATGCCACTAATGTGCTGGAACGAGCCCCATGGCACATGGCCAACAGGCCTTTGGTGTTTAAACGTTGGCGTAGAACATGCAATTTTTGAAAGATGATTTGGCCAGAGTTCCGGTATGGGTTCGGCTGTATAATGTCCCTCTCAAGTATTGGACTATTAAGGGGTTGAGCTGTGTAGCGAGTGCTATTGGAGTCCCCCTTCATGCGGATCATACGACATTGTTGCGTAAAAGGCTTAGTTACGCAAGAGTTTGCGTTAAGATAGATGCTTCGAAGATGTTGGTTAAGGAATATGATCTTCGCTGTCCAAATGGGTTATTCATACCAATTTCAGCTGAGTACGAATGGATACCGTTGAAGTGCAGTAATTGCATTGTCTTTGGACACACCACAGCGCTATGTGCTACTAATAACATTGATAATCTTAAAGTGGTGGTAGAGGGTAAGAGGAATCTAGGAGCTATGAACTCTAAATCTGCGGATAACAAGCAGAATCAGTTTCAGTGGCAAGTAGTTGGTAAACGAAACAAGGGTTCTGTGAGTGGGGAGAATGCCCCCTTGGCATCTAAAGTGGGTAATTCTAATGAGAATGGTTGTTCAACATCTGGTATACATATGTCTGATTGTAAGATGATTGATCATGCGGCATCAGATGTGCACAATGCTGCTTGTCATGAAGATGAAAATCCTTCCTCTCCTCTTGTCTTGAAGAGTTTATGAGAAGACATGAATCAGGAGCAAGGGGCTGCAAGTACTGCTTTAGATCAAGATATGGGCACAATGAGAGGTGATACAGATGGGGAACAAACCAATAAGGAGTCAACATCAACGATCCTGACAACCCCTCAAACCCTGAATTCCACCGAAAGGGAAACTGTTAATCAGTTAACAATTAAGGCTAGAAACTCTCTAGAGAAAAAGAAAAAGGGTTCAAAATCCTCTTTAAAAAAGCATAAGAAATCTGGCTCCTCTCTAGGAGGCACGTCAAGGTAATCTTTGTGTTGCTGTTTGTACTCCTCTCTATTTCCTATGATTATTGAATGTTGGAATATTAGAGGTTTGAATGATCCTATAAAGCATTCAGAATTGCATCGGCTCATCCATCAAGAGAGGATAGCTCTTTTTGATTTGGTTGAAACTCAAGTTAAAGACAAGAATAAAGATAATGTTTCTCAACTTCTTCTGCGTTCTTGGTCCTTCTTGTATAATTATGATTTCTCTTGTCGTGGGCGTATTTGGGTTTGTTGGAATGCTGATACGGTGAAGGTGGATGTTTTTGGAATGTCAGACCAGGCTATTCATGTTTCTGTCACTATATTAGCTACCAATATCAGTTTCAATACTTCAATTATTTATGGAGACAATAATGCTTCCTTACGTGAGGCATTATGGTCTGATATTGTGAGTCGTAGTGATGGATGGGAGTCAACCCCGTGGATTCTTATGGGTGATTTTAATGCTATCCGCAACCAGTCGGACAGGTTAGGAGGGTCTACTACGTGGGCTGGTACTATGGACAGATTGGATACATGTATTCGAGAAGTGAAAGTAAATGATCTTCGGTATTCAGGTATGCATTATACTTGGTCGAACCAATGTCCTGAGAATCTGATTATGCGGAAACTAGATAGAGTGCTTGTCAATGAGAAGTGGAATCTGAAATTTCCATTATCGGAAGCGAGATTTTTGCCTTCGGGTATGTCAGACCATTCTCCTATGGTGGTAAGGGTTATTGGCAATGATCAGAACATAAAGAAACCATTCAGATTCTTTGATATGTGGATGGATCATGACGAGTTCATGCCCCTGGTGAAGAAGGTATGGGATCAGAATTCGGGGGGTTGTCCAATGTATCAGCTGTGTTGCAAACTAAAAAAGCTAAAGCAGGAATTGAAACTTTTCAATATGGCTCACTTCTCCAACATTTCAGATAGAGTGAAAGATGCAAAAAACAAAATGGATAAGGCTCAACAGGCTCTGCATACAGCGCATGAGAATCCAATTTTGTGCATGCGAGAAAGAGATGCTGTTCATAAATACGCTTCTACCGTCAGGGCTGAAGAGAGTTTTTTCAAACAGAAGGCAAGGATATAATGGCTTAGCTTGGGGGATCAGAATACTAGCTACTTTCACAAAGCAGTAAATGGAAGACAGAATAGAAATAAGCTTCTATCACTTACAAGGGAGGATGGAGAGGTTGTAGAAGGACACGAGGCAGTCAAATCAGAAGTAATTGCATACTTCCATCGTGTGTTAGGAGTTGATCAGATGCCTAGGGTTCTGAATGAGGAAGTGATGGAATCGACAATTAACTTGAAACTGTCTTCAACGAAACAGCATATTCTCGCACAAGATGTAACAAGGGAGGAGATTAAACATGCTATGTTTAGTTTGAAGAACAACAAAGCCCCTGGTCCGGATGGCTTTAACGCAGGTTTCTTCAAAAGAATGTGGCACATAGTTGGGGAAGATGTAATCAACGTTGTTAGATCCTTCTTTCAGACTCGTAGAATGCTTAAAGAAATGAATGCATTCTTTTACTGTTAGATCCTTCTTCAAAAGATGGCTTTAACAATAATTGTTACATCGTGACCACAATTATTATTAGTCACGGTATATTAAAAATCCATGGATTCATTTCAAAGATATAATTTACAACACAAATTAATAGTAATAAACTTGATTAATAACATTAATATTACAAGCATAAAATCCTGAAGGTCTCTAAGATTAACATAAGGGAATACTAACATCGTTCTAGTCACATAATTATCTAAAGCAAATACAACAATATCCGTTTCATTCCAAGTTCATACATAAGAAATAAAGATGCTACGGTTGCTACCTCTAAATTATACAAAAGGAATTAAGAACATGAAATACCTAATTCATACAAAAGAATTGGAAATGCTAATTTCCTAATTCAAGCAAAAGAATTAGACACCTAGGACACTACTCCTGACGAGAATGAGGACCTGCAACATCAAAATAAAAGGATAATTATATTAAATAAATAAAATACAACAAAATAATAGAGGATCACTACTACATGTATCTACGCATGCAAGTACCCACTCGATAAGGCAAAATCATAGTTGATCCACAAAAAAAAAAATCACACTTGATGCTTCTTTTACTACATATAGCCTATCCTTCCACAACCTACTTATGGTTTTCTTTTTTATTATTACACATTAATCTTCGTCTGATTTACCCATTTACATATCCGCCCCCAAGTTTGAAGGAGGTCGCTGCTAACACTAATAACTCCTATTAGTGTCATTAGTCACCCTTACACGAATTGACTAATCAAATCCTTAGTAATGCCGACATCAACTTAATTGGTCGATGCCATTGAACTATTTTCAACCCGAAATAGTTAATGAATTGCTCTCCATCACGCTTGGAGATGTTTCTAGTAATGTCGATGCCAAGTTCTCCTGACACCATTAACTTCCTCCTTAGGAAGTTAATCAAGTTATTATGGGCTTGCCGATACCAACATTATTCATCGATATCATTAACTATTCTTGATACGAATAGTTAATCAAGTTCAACATTCATTATATTTCCATCAAGATCATGCCGATGTTAACAATATTTGTTAACATCATTAGCCGCCCCTATTCGAAGTCGGCTAATCAAGTCCAAAAGTGGTCATTTTTTATATATATATATATAAATATAGACCCTTATTCGAGATCGAAATCCATAAGTTTACAATCGAAATTCAAATTTCAAATCCATGTCTATTTCACCATATCTTTCCTTTCTTTATCCATCTTCACGGATATGATTTCTAGCATGAATTTGAGTACGAAGTTTATTATCAGCTAAGAAAAGTACAGGTATGGGACACTTACTTGCCACCAATGCTCGATTTGCGTTCCCTTATTGTTATTGTACTCCTTAGTGGTTCCTCCTGAATTCACAAGTCACCACATTAGTTCATGGCCGGTTTCCATTTCGCAAATAGCAAGGTAACAATAATAACATTTAGTCTTTACATTTTATTGTTTTAAATCATTACGCACATTATCAACTTTATTTTTTAAAATGTGGTTTATTACATACCGATGTTAAGGTCCGATGTTACAAGAATTTTTATGGGAAAGAAAACGGTTTTTTGCCCCTATTGTGACTAAAGCCCCCCCCCCCCGTTTTATTAATTCTCATAGAATCTGCCAGCAGGGGCGACAGTTTGACCTTTCCTTGTATATTTGCCTATATCTGGAGCTCTGGAGCTCCAAATTGAGCGAAGTTGGATTCGTTGGAAAGCTAACATCTTAGGCCACAATTTCTATGTGAAGGTATTTCCCAAATGTTATCGTTCTAAGGCCTGAATATCCCCTACAACGGGAGTGACGAATCTGTCCAGAATACATCGGTGATTCCTAAGTGAGCTTTCTACTATAATTGGTTCATGCCTAAAAAAACATAACACACCAGAATTTTTCTTCTTTCCCTTTATTTGGCTCTTGGCCGATCTTAGTCTAAGGGAACTAAGGATCTCTTTTTTTTTCTAGCTCATTGTCCACATTCTATACATGCCATAAGTGTTCATCAACCCTAAATTTCAGAATCCCTTTCCTCCCCCTTTCTATCCTCACATGTCCGGCCACTTAAGTTTTGAATCAATGATTTTATTTTATACAATTTGTGTGTTTTGTTTTCGATTTTAGAACATCTTATGTTAACTTACTAACCTCATTCTATCAATTTCTGCATTTCCCTCAAATCTTCCTTCAAGAACCCTAATTTATAAATTTGAAATTTATGCATAATTCCTAATTAATCAGTAACTTGTTTTATACAATCAAGTCTAGTGTCCATATCTTTAGAAATTTCAGAATTTCAACTCATGTAAATTGAAGATTTTGGCCCCTCTTCTCAAGCTTGCAGCCGGCCCCTTCTCCCTCTTTTTCTTCAATTACGCACTTGTTTTATCCTTGTTAGAGTCCTTGTTATTAGTTGTCCTCTCTACTTGGAGGTTCTAGGTTAGTATAATCTTAAGTGATTTGGTGTGTTTCCCTCTCTTTTAAAGAAGAAAATTTGCAACCCCCCTTTTTCTTTAGTTTCTAGCCGGCCTAGCCCCCATTCTTCCTAATTATACATTGGCCCCTATTCTTTCTTTTTCTTTACAATTTGAGTCACATTCCTTATGTCCTTCAAATTTTCCTATTTAATTTCTTAATTATTACTTTTATTTATCATGTATATAATATTTTTTTTGTTTCGGGATTTTACAATAAGAATCTTATATGTTATCAATTTGAATTGTTTACATAAGTTCATACAAAACGAAGAAATCGTTTGCACTAGAAAAAAATGAATGACTTGTTATTTGTAATGTGTAATTTGAAATTGAATGATAACCAAGTTAAAAAGTAAGCTAATGATTTTAGTGAAGTTTTAGATGATCTCTCATCTGATGATGATTGGATAACTAAGGGACAGAAACATGATGGTTCATCAAACTTTGATTTGCTTGGTGTCATTGATAGTGCAACACGAAGGAAAAGTGGTAAAGAAGATGAAAGTGATGATGAAGAAAATTTTAATGATGCTGAAATGTCATGGAACTGAAGATGATTTAGAGATTCAGAATAACGTCAATCCAGATAATTCAAGGAGCTTGGAGTTAAATATTGTTGACAATATTGGTGTTGGTGTTGGTACTAGTAGTAGCATTAATGTTCACAATATCAGTGCTAGTGCTAGTACTAGTAGTAGCAATAATAATCCTTTAGATGATAATGATTTTGATGAATGTTTAGGAATAACGAGGAAGATAAAGGCAATGAGGTTGTATTTAGTTTACATGACATACTAACAGATTATTTGTTTTAGGTTTTTTTAATTTTTAGTTTATGAAATTCTATGGACGTAATTGTATTTTAAGTTATTTAAACCATGTGTTAATTTTTATTTGAATTATGTATTTTAACGTGTTTTGACATTTATATTGTTTATTTCATTTTTATTTTAATTGTGTTATATTATTATTACTACTTGACTAGAATTGTCAATGTATAATTAATTAAAATATTTTACTTGCGATTTTACTATTTGAGTTTATATTGTATATTTCGTGTCGTATCAAAAAAATATTTTTGATAACCTCAATTATATGCTAAAGTTGTAGGTTGTTGTGGAAACTTTAAGATAATCTATGAGCAGGAAACTTTAATTAGATAGGTGCTTTTGAGGCATCAAAATATCACCAGATCATTAATAGGTGCTCGACCGGTGGGATGGATGAGCAGATGGAATTTGCATGCGGCTTCTTAAGAAACTTTGTACCTTTCATGTTAAGGCTATGGAAAGAATATAACCCAATTGACAGGGCAAATTTGTTTTTACTTTGATGATCGATTTGTTATCTGCTGCAGTGAACTTCAATTATATTCTTTGGTTCATTTCAAAACACAGGCGCAGCTGGAAAAACATTAGTATAAGGAAAAAATTAACCTGATACTTTATATCTTTACTTATAATATAGTATTACATCTTTATTTATGCGTGCAAGAATAAATTTTAAAAAATGAATTATTTACAAGATTACTATTATATTTTAATTAAAAACTAAAAAGATGTTCATTATTACTAAAGTTATTGTTATCTATTTTCTAAAAAACACGTGTTGTTGTGAAATGCTATAATTCACCTATTTTTAACACGATTTCTTCTTTTTCCTAACCATTTCTAGTCACAATCTACATCTAATTCTTCATTTTTTTTGATACATTATTCTATTAACCAAGTGACCATTTTCAGCAACTACCAATTCTAGCTATGTAATCAACAAACAACAACAACAACAACAACAATAACAACTCACCACCATACAAGGAATAACAAATTACTTTTTTTTCTTCTTGCATTAGCATGCGAAAGCATACCAAGAGGCCCCAAAAGGTGCCTAAAGTTGGCCTATAGATCGTCAAAAAGGGTAAAATAATAAGAGAAAAAAAATAATTTCCTCAAAAGTTATGGTTTTGACACAAACCTTGTGATTACGTAACTCATAATCAAGATTGAGATCTGATCCCGGAAAACTAAAAGAAGTCTGATAGGAGTGTGACACAATAAAAACCTGTATCAAGGCAGCATCACTAATGGAATAAAGTTTAATGATGCCACGAAGCAAGTTAATCTTTAATAAATCAGATTCAGTTCGTTCAAGAACCAAAGAATGCAAGAATCTTGCCTGCTCGGGCTTGCAAAAACATATTGAGAGGCCTCATAAGGTGCGATGCCTAAGGTCGTCTAATAGATCATCAAGTGCACAAAATTACTAAAAACTCGTTTCTGCAAACGTTATGGTTTTGCATGGGCATGCAAAAACAAATCAGAAGGCCCTAAAATATGCCTAAGGTTGCCCGATAGGTCATCGAATGAGTAAAAATACAAAAAAAAAAACATTTCCAAAACAGTAATGGTTGTCACATGGGCATGCAAAAACATACTAGGTGATGTGAACCCTGTGGATATTGATCACGTAACAAACAACCAAGATTAACACAACCTCAGAAAGCCAAAAATCAAGTTTGTGATAATTTTGACCTAGAGATAACCTTGTACCTAAGAACCAAAGATATTGTAATTGAATTAAACTTGTTGATTATAACGAATCAAGAACCCGAAGTATGTGAAGATGTCACAAGATCAATTATATCTTGATAAGTTTATTGAAAAAAAATATTGCATCATGCAAAACATAAGTTTATTGAAAACATCATGTCTGCTGAATGTTGTAGCAAAGAAAACAATATATAATCCTCCATCTGATAACCCTAATGGACCTTTCTTAAGCTACAAACCAAAAGGCCTAACTAAAATTTAGCAAACACATGTCTAAGCCTAAGGTCTAAAACAAGTCCCAAACATTGATTTTGGGTTGTTATAAACCCAAACTAAAAAAAAGCTCTAAACTAAAGTTAAAATCCTAAAATAAAATAACAATAAAGCCCGAAATAAATATTCATATTAATACAAATAATTTAAATCAACCCCAATGTAATCTTCCTTGCTTGAATTTCTTCCTATAGCCGAAATCACATCCTAGTAGAGATATGAAAGTGTTGCTGCCATTAATGTCCTCTCTAAGCATGAAAACTTTTGAATTTAATAATTGATTTGTTTCCTTTACGTAGCTGTCCATAATAATCCTAGCATGTTGAGACAAATTTCTCTTTATTGCAGCTTAAAAGCTTTCCTTTTACAACTAGGATTTTATTAAATAATCCCCACCACAAAAGGAAACCTTTATTGTTGCTCTTAAAAGTCCTTAAAGAATTAATAAAACTTCTAAAATTATTTATTGAATATCCTTGCATTGTTGGGAAAAGAATCCTCTCCAAATTCCGTCCACAAGTGATGCAACCACATTATTCGATAGTTTCACCCACATTTAACTAGTGTTTTGCCTATGTTTTATATATAAAATGCCTTGATATTCTTTGTTTTATGTTTTGAAGGCACTTTTGGATGAAAGATGCAAAAAGGAGTAAATTGGAGGTAATTGGCAGATTTGACCTTCAGTTTATGTTTTGTGAGAGTGTGAGCTCTAGAGGTCGAAATGAAGTATTTCTAGTGGCATTAGAAAGCTAACGTCCATACCTTTCTGGAAATCTAAAGCAAGAAAATAAAATAAGGAAGAGCATGGAAATCACAGCCTTCAAAGTCAAATCTCGCAATCTGCCATGTTGACCTTTGGTCATTCCGACTTGAATATCTAGAGCTACAGAAGTCCAATTGACGAAAACTAAATTTTCTTGGATTCCTGACTCAAAGGCCTATCAACGCTCCCAATTTTAGCCAAAAACGATGCCTTATGAGGGAGATATGATTTTTCAAAGATGACAACTGAATTCTATGAGCAAACAGGTTTCGTGAAGAAACGAGTCCAAATTACGTTTCAAAGCATCTAAACCAATATTCAAGTTTTTATTTTAGTAATTTAGCTCCTCTAAGTCAAAGCTTGAAGATTTCATGCAAAGCTATTTCTCCTTTTTTAAGGAAATAGTTATTAAAATACTTAAATGTAAACTGTCTACTTAAGGGAGGACTATTTTGTAAAATAGAGACTAGGGTTTCCTAGGATATAAAAAGAATGAGAGAAGAGAAGGGAGGCAGCCAACGAAGAGGAGAAAAGGCCCCTCTCCTCTAAGAAACCCAAAATCATGCATTCCTCCTTCTTTTTTATTAGTTGTTCAACAAACATGCAAGGCTAAACTCTTTTTCTTGGATGCAAAGACACAAAAACCTTTGGATTTCAAGAACTGTGAGATTTATTTTACCTTTTCTTTTCAGTTTATATGATGAATATGTTTGTTCTCCTACTCTTATTTTTCCTATGATTGTTTATTTTAATTGCTAGAGGGGACTCTAAGTTATTATTGTAGACAATCTATTGCTAAGTTTGATATCAAAACCGGAGTTGTGGTATATGAACTTGTGAAGCAACTGAGTTTAATAATTGTGGCGGATCTACATTTTTAATCTTAGAGAGAACATTCAATCAAATCAAACATAGACTGCGGACAGTTATGTTTTCTTGATTAATCAACTTATCTAGTTCTTAAGGCTTCCATTGAATTAAATTACTAGTGCGGACACTGTGGTTGTTTGATGTTAGGGTTAGTTATACGGCGGATCCGTTAACTAACTAATGTTAAGAAGAGATAAATATTCAGAATATAAATTGATGTTTCGTTTCCATGATCAGTTCTGATTTCTGTAGGTAGATGTGTGCTTGCGACCAAGGTTTGTTCTCTTGATAATTTTTTGATTTTATTTAATTTTGTTTGATAGTTTTCTGTTTGCTTTTACTTTAGCCTAGATAACGTCCAAACACCCCCCCAAATTGCATATTATCTAGCATAAAAATCTGACTAGAACCTTCCTCGTGGGATCGACCCCTTACTTGTTCTATATTATCTTATGTGTTGTGTTTGAAACTAGGGTAATTAATTTGTGCGACCGCGATATCGCAACAAATTTTGGCGCCGTTGCTGGGGAAGTAATTTTAGTTGATTCTTGTGCGACTATTTTTATTTTCTGTGATTTTTATTTATTTTTCTGGAAAAAAAAGAGAAACAAAATTTTTGCTTGCTACAGTACTGTTCATTTACGGTAGTGGTATTGTTCAAAACAGATTTTTTGGTGGAATTAGGTATCGGCCTTTTGTTTCCTAAAAGGAAATGATGTTATAAACAGGACTGGTGGCATACCACGAGCCCTACCCTATCGAGGCCAAATTTTGTTGTTTTCTAGGGTTTTTAGGCAGTTTTAGTTTTCTAGCGTAGGATTTTCGTACAATTTGCATTGTTTTCGATCTCTTATGTGGTTGGTTTCTTTTGAGTTTTCTTGATGATTTATGCATGTAACCCATTCTACTAACCAGTGTCAAGTGTAGGTGGATCTCGAAATACAAAACACTTTACACAGGTTACGAAAGGAAGCTCGTATCAACACCATGGTTGTTGCACGACAACAAACACTCAATGAGCTTGCTGCTCCTAACGTGGAAAATCAACCATTGTGCATAAACATCGACAATAATGTAAACTTTGAGCTAAAATCTAGTTTTATTCATTTGCTACCAACATTCAATGATCTCGCAGGAGAAGATCCTCATACTCATCTGAAGGAGTTCCATATGGTTTGCGTTGGCATGAAACCGAATGGAGTTGACGAAGAACAGGTTAAGTTGAAAGCTTTCTCTTTCTCTTTCTCTTTCTCTTTAAAAGGGGCAGCAAAGGCATAGTTTTTGTCTATTCTCCTAGGTTCCATGCCATGAAGAAGATTTTCCTTGAAAAGAATTTCCCAATATCTCGAGTTGCCAACATAAGGAAAGAAATATGTGGGATTCGACAATCTCATGGAGAGACACTTTGCGAGTATTGGGAAAGATTTGAGCAACTGTGCATCATCAAATGTCCGATCAGCTGCTCATTCAATATTTCTATGAAGGATTGATGCCTATTGATCGTAGTATCATTGATGTTGCATGTGGAGGGGCATTGGTAGATAAGACACTCGAGGCTGCACGCCAATTGATCTCAAACATGGCAGCCAACTCAAAACAATTTGGCACGCATGGAGACTTCGCAAACAAACGAGTAAAAGAGGTAAGTATTTCTAACCTTGAAAATAAATTTAATGATCTTACTTCTCTTGTGCGTTCTTTGGCTTGTGGAAATGTACAGCAGGTGAAAGTGTGTAGCATATGTTCCTTACAAGGACATACCTCAGATATGTGCCCAACAATGCAAGAAGATTACATTGAACAGGTTTATGCAGTTGATGGAGAATTCAACGGACAGTCCTAGGGTAAATATGATCCATTTTCCAACACATACAATCTCGGATGGAGAGATCATCCAAACTTATGTTATGGGAACCCACCTCAACAAGGCAATCAAGGCCGACGGTTCCATCCCCATGGATTTCAGCTAAAACAGAATTATCAAGCAAGACAACCCCCTCCATTCACAAACTCCAATGTTATGGGGTCGTCATCTAGTGATAATCTTCGTGAGATGACGAAAATTTTGGCTTATAACACTGTGACCTTGCAACAAAATATCATGTCTTTTCTACAGGAAACAAGGTCAAATATTCACAACTTGGAGAAGCAAATAGGGCAAGTAGCTTCAAGTGTGGTGGAAGCACAAATGAATGGAAAATTTCCCTCCCAAGCATTGAATCCAATAGAGAATGTTAGTGTGATCATGCTACGAAGTGGGAAAGAACTTAAAGAGAAAAAGTCAAAACAAATTGAGATGGAGGAAGAAAAAGGGATAGAAACCGAATTGAGCACAAAGAAGGAACATCCTCCTCCTCTACAAATTGAAACATCGACTAACACTCCAAAGGTAACTCCTCACTTAATAAATTCCAGTTTTAAAACAATTCCACCCTTTCCTGTGAGTTCTTCTAGGTCAAAGAAAGATGATAAAGAAAAAGAGATTTTAAAGGTTTTCAAGAAAGTAGAACTCAACATTCCTTTGCTTGATGCTATCAAGCAAATTCCCAAGTATGCTAAATTCTTAAAGGAGTTGTGTACTACCAAGAGAGCTTTCAAACTAAAAGGTCATGAAACGGTAAGTATGGGTGAAGTTGTATCTGCTATTATTTAAAAGAATATGCCTTTGAAGCAAAAAGACCCAGGTGCGTTTACTATCCCATGTGTTATTGGTAATGCTAGTTTCAAAAGGGCCTTCTGCGATTTAGGTGCATCCATTAGTGTTATGCCTAAACATGTTTATGATTCTATTAGTCTTGAGCCTTTGAATAAAATTAGCATTGTAATACAACTTGCGGATCGTAGTTTTGTTTACCCACTTGGTGTGATAGACAAGATTGATAGTTTGGTCATTCCATGCGACTTTTATATTCTTGATATGGAACATGATTCTTGTGATTCATCAAACAACACTCCTATATTGTTTGGGACCCCTCTGAACCCCCCCCCAACAAAATTTTTTTTTGTAAAAATACTTGCGGGGAGACCATAAAATCTTGAATTTAATTTTCAGTGCATATTCTATAACAATTTCTACCACATGTTGTGACAAAAATTGATATTTGGCAAGGATCTTTGCGAATGTCTAGAATAATTTGGACTTTAATCTTTGTCTATCGGATAAGCTTGATTTGAAGGAAGCCAACAAATGAAAATATTGAATTTAATTTTCATTTGATGGTAATGACATATTCTTATAACAATGTTTATTTCTATCACGTAAATGGGGGTATGACCTTAAATGTTTGTATCTTCTTCTTTTAATACATACGTCAACTTACCAAAAAAAAAAAAAAAGTTGATAAGTGTGTGCAGCAAGTTTGTGATTTTGATAGTAAGGATGGATTAAGTGTAGCTTTGAGCTATGGCTATGATTTTACCAAGATAGAAGAGATGGACATGCATATATGTGTTCCCCAAAACATGCATGAATCAACATTGGCTTTGCAAATTGTTCCCCAGTACTTTCACATAAAAAGCTTTTACCATCTATTTTACAGGCCCTCGAGGTAGAATTAAAACCTTTGCCCGATAATTTGAAGTATGTATTCATTGGCGACAACAATACACTTCCCATTATCTTAGCAACAGGTTTGACAAATACGCAAGAGGAAAAACGTGAAGTTGTTGTGTGATCACAAGATGACCATTGGATGGACTTTAGCTGACATCAAGGGCATTAGTCCCTCAATGTGTATGCATCACATACTATTGGAGGACAATGCAAAACCAACAAGGGAAATGCAAAGGAGGTTGAACTCGCCTATGATAGAGGTAGTGAAAGCTGAAATTTTGAAATTGTTAGATGCAGGAATCATTTATCCCATCACGGACAGTAAATGGGTGGCGCCAATCCATGTGGTGCCCAAAAGACCGGAATCACATTGGTGAAAAAAAAATGATGAGCTCATTCCTACTCGCATCTCGAGTGGATGGAGAATGTGTGTTGATTACAGAAAGCTAAATCTTGCTACACGAAAAGATCATTTCTCATTACCATTCATGGATCAAATGCTTGAACGCCTAGCAAGTAAGTCTTTTTATTGTTTTCTTGATGGATATAGTGGATACAATCAGATTGTTATTAATCTTGAGGATCAAGAAAAGACTACATTTACATGTCCATTTGGTACATATGCATATAGGAGAATGCCTTTTGGTTTCTATAATGCACCTGCAACTTTTTAAAGATGCATGATGAGTATTTTTTCTGACTATGTTGAAAGAATAATTGAGGTTTTCATGGTTGATTTCACGGTCTATGGTGATTCTTTTGATAAATGTCTAGAAAATTTATCTTTGATCTTGAAAAGGTGCATTGAAACTAACCTTGTCTTAAACTATGAAAAGTGTTATTTTATGGTAGAACAAGGAATAGTTTTTGGGCATGAAGTGTCTTCACGTGGATTAGAGGTTGATAAAGCTAAAATAGATGTTATTTCATCATTGCCTTACCCCTCTTGCATGAGGGAAATTCGTTCTTTTCTTGGCCATGCAGGTTTTTATCGACGCTTTATCAATGATTTCTCGAAGATTAGAACACCTTTATGCAAACTATTAGCCAAAGAAGTGGATTTTGTATTTGATCAAGCACGTAAAGATACCTATGATGAGCTTAAGAGGTGTGTCACATCTGCCCCTATCATTCAACCATAAAATTAGGATGAGCCTTTTGAGATAATGTGTGATGCAAGTGACTATGTGGTAGGGGCTGTCCTTGGGCAAAGAATAGGGAAGAATTTACATGTTATCATCTATGCATCCCGCATGTTGGGCAGAGCACAATGCAATTACTATACAACTGAAAAGGAACTTTTTGCAGTGGTGTTTGCTCTTGAAAAATTCAGGTCATATCTACTTGGTACAAAAGTCATTGTTTTTACTGACCATGTAGCTTTAATGTATCTTTTGAAGAAAAAGGAGTCCTAACCAAGATTGATTAGGTGGATCTTGCTTTTACGAGCTGATGCTAAATATTATTTTTGGTATACTTCTTATCTGTGGAAATTTTGTGTGGATCAAGTAGTTAGGATATGTGTACCACAAGATGAATTTCATTCCATTCTCACTTTTTATCATTCTCATTCTTGTGGTGGGCATTTTAGAGTAAAAAAAACAGCCCACAAGGTACTTGAAAGTGGTTTTTATTGGCCTTCTGTTTTTAAGGATGCATATCATTTTTGCAAATCATGTGAAAAATTCCAAAGAACAGGTAATACACTCATAAGAATCAAATACCTTTAACGAATATTCTTGTAAGTGAAATTTTTTATGTTTGGGGTACTGATTTTATAGGTCCATTTCCTTCTTCTTTTGGCAATCTTTATATCCTTCTTGCTGTTGATTATGTGTCCAAATGGATTAAGGCGAAAGCCACACGAAGTAACGATGCTAAGGTTGTGTTAGATTTTGTTAGGACTCACATATTTGACAGGTTTGGAATCCCTAAAGCTATCATTAGTGATCGTGACACTTATTTTTGCAATCATTCAATGGAAGCATTGTTACGCAAATATCATATGACTCCTTGGACTTCCACAGCACACCATCCTCAAACGAATGATCAAGTTAAAATTTTAAATCGAGAAATCAAGTCCATTTTGGAGAAGACAGTGCAACCTAACCGGCGAGATTGGAGTCTAGGATTTGGTGATGCACTTTAGGCTTACCGAACTACTTACAAATCACCTATAGGAATGTCACCTTATAGGATGATTTATGGAAAAGCATGTCATCTACCGGTGGCATAGTTATTAAACCCGGCCCGGAGGTTGACCCGGCCAAGGGGCTGGGTCCCGGGTTTCAGGGGTCAACCCGGGTCAACTCGGATTAACCCGGAAAAATTAAAAAAAATAAAGTTTTAATATTTCATATGAAAAAATCCATGTAAATATAGATTATACATATTATGAAGTTTAAAAGAATATTTTAAAAAGTTTTTTATCCCACATTGAAAAAACATAACTTTTTCCTTGGAAACATAGAGTATATATATTAATGGGTTTCAAATCCCACATTGAAAAAACATAACGTTTTTCATGGGAACATGAAGTATATATATGAAAGGGCTTCAAATCCCACATTGAAAAGATACTATGTTATCCTTTTAAGTTGAAGTATTTAAACCAAAAGGTTTTTTATCCCACATTGAAAAAACATGGTTTTTTTCATGGGAACATAGTGTATATATATGAAAGGGCTTCAAACCCCACATTGAAAAGATAATATGTTATCCTTTTAAGTTGAAGTATTTAAACCAAAAAGTTTTTTATCCCACATTGAAAAAACATAGTTTTTTTTCATGGGAACATAGTGTATATATATGAAAGGGCTTCAAATCCCACATTGAAAAAAATATTATGTTATCCTTTTAAGTTGAAGTATTTAAACCAAAAGGTTTTTTATCCCACATTGAAAAAACATGACTTTTTTCTTGGGAACATAGAGTATATGTAATGTGTTTCAAATCCCACATTTGAAAAAAAAAAAAACCAGGTCTCGTTCGGGTTTGCCCGGGTCGCCCGGGTTTGGCCAGGCTGTTGCCACAACTGGTCTTTTATTAAACCCGGACCGGTCCAGCCACCGGGTCCCGGGTCGACCCGCCTGGCCGGGCCAGGTTTAATAACTGTGACCAGTGGAGCTTGAACACAAAGTTTTTTGGGCCATTAATGATGCGAACCTCGTGATTACATGGTCACACAACCCATATGCAAAGACACCAATTCTCGGAAAGCCAAGTAAATCAGGTTTGATAGGAGTGTGACACAAAGATAACTTGTACCTAGGCACCAGCACTATTAGAAACGGAGACCCCCACCCAACGAATATTGATTCGCGAACGAGAAATATAAGGATGACGCCACAAAGATAGTTGTTCTTCGATAAGTCGTTTTCAGTTCTTTAGAGAACCAAGGAAGGGAGATTATCTCACTAACAGACAATAAGTGCAGCAAAGAAGTTTATTAATCTGAAAGTTGTGTAACCTTACATGTTTGGTATGCCTTTATTGATACTGATTCTAGACTTAAAGAAACCCTAATGGACCCCCCTTAGATGGACTTATATGAAGCCTACTTACAATTGACCTAAATAAGTAATAATAACCCAAAAACTAAAAAGAAAATAAAAAATAAAAAAATCCGAAAATTATCATGCTAAATATGCTAGAATCAGATTTGTCACCCTTAAGAAGTCTTAAATAAACTAGGAAAATCTGATTTGAAAAATTTGTGTTGCTGCCCCCCTTTGATGTCCTTGATTAACTTGGATTTCCTTATTTAACTTAGACAAATAAGAAAACAAATTTCCTCCTTTGTTGCTGATTTAATTACTTTCCTTTCTAAGTTAGGAAAAGCATTAAATAGTCCTCCCTCTTTAGGAATAAGATATGGCCACCTTCCTTACTTAATTAGGAGAATAAATTATTGACCTTTTATCCTTGTAGCATTAGGAAAAATAACAAGTCTAACAAGGCTGGTATTGGGCCGGACACATCAACCCCTTGTTCCACACGAATTGGGCTCTTCTTAGACCTGAACTAGATGAATTAAAGGTTGTCCTTCATGTGCCTTAAATGTCCCAAACCCTTCTAGGTCCATTTTGCTCCATATGTTCTGAACAAACCTATTCAATGCTTCTTTAATCTTCTTTGCCCCAGCTCTTATGATTGGCCCAATTGGCACCTCCAATGGGTCGTTGGCATGATTATGCTTGGTGTTGGGCTGATCCGCATCATCCCCTCTCTCTTCAAAAGGATTCGACCTTGAATCATCATCTACATCAAACAGAGTAAGATCAGAAACATTAAAGGTAGCATTAACACCATACTCACCTGGCAAATCAACTTTATAAACATTGTCATTGATCCTCTCAAGAATTTAAAATGGCCCATCTCCTCGTGGTTGTAGCTTTGATTTCCTATGGGCCGGAAATCTCTCCTTGTGCATATGCACCCAAACCCAATCGCCGGGCTGAAAGACAACATGTTATCTGTTGCTGCATACTCTCATGAAGAGTTTTCACCACCTGTGCTTTACGATTACCATCCAAACAAACCATTTCATCAATAGACAAAGGAATCAAATCCATTGGAGTTAAAGAGTTAAATCCATACACAATTTCAAACAGTGAAAATTCAGTAGTAGAGTGCACACTACGATTATATACAAACTCTATCAATGGAAAACAATCTTCCTAGTTCTTTAAGTTCTTTTGAATGATAGCACGCAGAAGTTGTATTAAGGTCCTATTAACTACTTTGGTTTGTCTGTCTGTTTGAGGATGACAAGTAGTTGAAAACAACAGTTTAGTACCCAATTTTTCCCATAACACCTTCCAAAAATAGCTAAGGAACTTAACATCTCCATCAGAAACAATACTTTTAGGGACCTCGTGAAGCCGTACTATCTCCCTAAAGAACAAATCAGCAATGTTAGTTGCATCATTAGTTTTATAACATGGAATGAAGTGTGCTAACTTTGAAAACCTATCAACAACTACAAAGATAAAATCCCTACCCTGTTCTGACCTAGGTAAACCTAAGATGAAGTCCATCGAAATGTCTACCCATGGTTCTTTGGGTACAGGCAAAGGGGTATACAAGCCATGTGGTTGAGTCCTAGACTTTGCTTTCCTACAAGTTATGCATTTATCACATATGCATTGCACATCTTTTTTCATTTTAAGCCAGTAAAAATGCTCATACAACACATCCAAAGTCAACACCAAAATGCCCCATCAACCTGCCTCCATGTGCTTCACATACAAGCAATTCATGTATAGAACTTGATGGAACACACAAACGACTCTCTTTAAACAAATATCCATCAAGTCTATAAAACTTTCCAAAAGCCAAAGTTTCGCAAGTATTGTAAACATTAGCAAAATCACTATCATCCTTGTACAATTCTTTTATGTGTTCAAATCCTAGAAATCTAGCATCCAAAGTAGATAAAAGAACATACCTGCGCGAAAGTGCATCAGCCACAATGTTTTTTTTCCCTTGCTTATACTTGATCACATACAGAAAGGTCTCAATAAATTCAACCCATTTAGCATGTCTCCTACTCAACTTACCTTGCCCTTTCAAGTGCTTCAATGATTTATGATCAGAATGTATCACAAACTCCTTGGGCCACAGGTAATGTTGCCATGTCTCTAAAGTTCTTACCAAGGCATAAAGCTCCTTGTCATATGTAGGGTAATTCAAGGCTGCCCCATTAAGTTTTTCGCTGAAATATGCAATGGACCTCCTATCCTGCATTAACACAACTCCTATACCAATACCTGATGCATCACATTCAACTTCAAAAGCTCTCGTAAAGTCTGGCAAAGCTAAAACATGCGCCGAACAAAGTTTATATTTCAACAAATTAAGAGCCTCATCATGTTCATCATTCCATTTGAATCCAACAGACTTTTTCACAATTTCAGTTAAAGGTGCAACAATAGTACTAAAACCCTTCACAAACCTTCTATAAAATCTAGCAAGTCCATGAAAACTCCTTACCTCACTTATTGATTTTGGTGTAGGCCAATCACGGATGGCCTTAACTTTCTCCTCGTCCATCTCCATACCCTGCGCAGTGACGACATAACCAAGAAACACAATTTTTTTCATGCAAATGGTACACTTCTTAAGATTAGCATATAATTGCTCACTATGCAACACACTAAATACATTACGCAAATGATCAAGATGCTCATCTAAGTTATTGATATAGATCAAAATATCATCAAAATACACAACAACAAACTTACCTATAAACGCACGCAATACATGATTCATTAAACGCATAAACGTGCTAGGCACATTTGTAAGTCCAAACGGCATGAATAACCATTCCTACAAACCATGCTTAGTCTTAAATGCAATTTTCCACTCATCACCCTCTTTCATCCTACTTTGATGGTACCAACTTTTTAAGTCAATCTTAGAGAAAATACATGATCCATGTAACTCATCTAGCATGTCATCAAGCCTAGGAATAGGATATCGATACTTTACCGTTATGTTATTGACGACATGATAATCGACACACATCCTCCATGTTCCATCCTTTTTAGGCACAAGTAGCACTGGCCCACAAGGACTCATACTCTCACGAATGTACCCCTTCATCATCAACTCATCTACTTGCCTTTGAAGCTCCTTTATCTCCTCAGGGTTGCTTCTATAGGTTGGACGGTTAGGAATTGAAGCTCCGGGCACAAGATCAATTTGATGTTCAATCACCCTTAATGTTGGTAATCCATCAGAGATGTCTTCATGGAATACATCATCAAACTCCTGCATCAAAGAAACAGCCACACTAGGAATAGCATAATCAAGATCGTTAGTGTTAAAATAAGCCTCCTTATACACAAGTAAGATCATTGGCTTATTAGTGAAAATGCAGATCTGATTTGAGATCCTTTTGCATAAAAATTAGGTTGTTTCTTTAATTTTTCCACACTTTTATCATCACACAAGCTTAATTTCTTCACTCCTCAGTTTTTACCTCCACTCTCAATTGGTTTAATTAATGATTTACGTTTAGCCAAATCTGATGGTTTTCTCTCACCATTGTCCTCACGTGAATTTTCACTCTTCCCATCCTCACATTCTTTTTTAATTTCATTTGATCATTATACACTTGTTTTGGGGGGAGGGGGTGCTGGGGTGTTGTTTTTCCCCCCCTTACAATAGTGAACCTATTCTAAACCCATCATGAAGGAGAAAAGTAAGTGACTAGCATGTAGTGGGACCACACCCCCCAAATATTCATCGAATTTTTCCCAAAGAAAAGACAATCAAAACCTGCTTAGTAACCCTCACTTCACCACATTCATTCAACCATTGCAATCTATATGGCCTAGGATGCTTAATACAACTCAAATTCAATTTCTTCACAAGAGTATCACTAGCAACATTAGCACAACTATCTCCATCAATTATCATGCTACATACCTTGTTTTGGATGTGACATCGAGTGTGAAATATATTTTCCCATTGCTGATATACTTCATCTTCTTTGATTTACATGTTCAGCGCACGCCTTATAACCAAGGCCTCCCCCTCAATAGGATATGCAATCTCCTCATCACTACAATCCACCAAAGGTGGCATCTCTTCACTTTCAGATTTGTCACTTTCGGATTCAACCTCTCCATTGTCTCTTGTAAGCATAACTCTTCGGTTTGAACACTGAGATGCAATGTGCCCCTTCCTTAAACACTTAAAGCATTTAATATCTCTACAAATTTACCTTTCCCATCTGTATGAGTATCCTTTTTGGCCTTAGGTGGTTCGGCCTTCGTATAAGGCTTTGGTTGGACAACCCCCTCTCTCTTCAAATTCGACCTCCATGTTGAGGATGATGAAGCCGAATTGGTCTGAAAACGTGTGTTGTCCCTTCTCTTTATTTGCCTCTCCACCTTCGTTGCTATATGGACCATGTCCTCCAATTCCACACAATGTTGTAATTCTACAACATTCGCAATGTCCCTATTCAGCCCATTTAGAAATCTAGCCATAGTAGCTTCTCGATCCTCAATCACATTGGCCCGAATCATGGTGATCTCCGTCTCCTTGAAATACCCATCAGCGGACCTAGAACCCTGATTCAAACCCTGAAATTTCAGATACAAATCTCTATAATAGTGGTTAGGCACAAATCGCCTTCTCATCAACACTTTCATCTCCTTCCACGATGCTACCGGCCTCTCTCCACTCCTCCTTCTACTAATAACATTCTGATCCCACCAAATCAGTGCATAATCCATGAATTCAATGACTACCAATTTCACTTTCTTCGCCTCCGAATAGGGCAATCAAAAATCCAATCCACCTTTTTCTCCCACTCCAAATATGCCTCAGGTCGTTTTTACCTTGAAAAATTATCCTCACGTTGCTTGTATTTCGCTCAAACTACTCTTAATATCCTCACACGCCTCTCGTCTCCCTTTCCTGCGGTTCTTGCAAACTGAAACCAACACCAAATAAAACCAACTTGGCAGCACAATCCAAATATATATGACTCAAGAAGCAATAAAAACCAGAAAACAAGCAAAACAAAACTGTGATGATAGTCTCCCGAGTAGCAAGCGAGTCAATCCGAAATATGAACGAAACTGAAGACTCGAATAAAAAACAGAAAAAAATATGAAAAAAAATGAAACAACACCCAGATATGTGGATATGATGAAAATAAACTGAAAGAAATGAAAACAACAGAAAGCAAGTGAATTTCAAAAGTTGACGCAAAACAGACTCGTTTACGACGAGTTAAGTCTGAATCTATAACCTAAAGTAAATAATGTCCAATTGAGTTACAATTTCAGATATAGTGCTATATCAATCCACATAGACAGAATATAAAGTTTGAGAAATTCACGATAAGGTTTTATATACTGACGCAAAAACGTTATGAATCAGACCTGGTTAGACCCGAATTTGAAACCCAAAGCAAATGATATCCAATTGATCCCAAATTTGATATATGGTGCGATTAGGAACCCAGTAATCAGAGTATAAAATTTGATCTAATTCCGAGTTGAGTTGATCCAATTTCTCTTGTTTAATTTTCTGCGGCAGAATCCAATAAACTTCTTTTTGAACGGTTTTTTTTTTTGCTTTTCTCTTTTGGTTTTTTTTTTATGGTACTGATATATTTTGAACAATAACAGAATGAAATAACAATTTTTTTTATATGCCGCATATTAAAGGAGAAGAAGAAATTGGATATTAAGGAATTTTTTTTTTTGCGGAATCAATAAGAAACAAAAATTTCAGAAGGATATAACCTAATTAATGGAGCCAAGCTCTGATACCAAATGATGCGAACCTCGTGATCACGTGGTCACGCAACCCACACGCAAAGACCATTTCCCGGAAAGCCAAGTAAATCAGGTTTGATAGGAGTGTGACACAAAGATAACTTGTACCTAGGCACCACCACTATTGGAAACGGAGACCCCCACCCAACGAATATTGATTCGCGAACGAGAAGTATAAGTATGACACCACGAAGACAGTTGTTCTTTGATAAGTCGTTTTCAGTTCTGTAAAGAACCAAGGAAGGGAGATTATCCCACCAACACACAATAAGTGCAGCAAGAAGTTTATTGATCTGAAAATTGCGTAACCTTAGATGTTTGGTTATGCCTTTATTTATACTGACTCTAGACTTAAGAAAACCCTAATAGACCCCCCCTTAGGTGGACTTATATGAAACCCACTTACAATTGACCCAAATAAGTAATAATAACCCAAAAACTAAGAAGAAAATAATAAAAATAATAAAATTTCGAAAATTATCATGCTAAATATTTATCATGCTAGAATCAGATTTGTCACCCTTAAGAAGTCCCAAATAAACTAGGAGAAATCTGATTTGGAAAATTTATGTTGCTGCCCCCCTTGATGTCCTTGATTAGCTTGGATTTCCTTGTTTAACTTGGACAAATAAGAAAATAAATTTCCTCCTTTGTTGCTGATTTAATTACTTTCCTTCCTAAGTTAGGAAAAGCATTAAATAGTCCTCCTCTCTTTAGGAAGAAGATATGGCCAACTTCCTTACTTAATTAGGAGAATAAATTGCTGACTTTTTATCCTTGTTGCATTAGGAAAGAAACAAGCCTAACAAGGCTGGTATTGGGCTGGACACATCAACCCCTTGTTCCACACGAATTGGTCTCTTCTTGGACCTGAACTAGATGAATTAAAGGCTGCCCTTCATGCTCCTTAAATGTCCCAAGCCCCTTTAGGTCCATTTTGCTCCATATGTTCTGAACAAGCCCATTCAATGCTTCTTTAAGCTTCTTTGCCCTAGCTCATGTGATTAGCTCAATTGGCACCTCCAATAGGTCGTTGGCATGATTACGCTTGGTGTTGGGCTGATCCGCATCAGCTGCCATACCTCTAGAGCTCGAATCTAAGCATAGAACTCGTCGTAAATAGATTAGTTCAAACGCACCCATTTAACTTTTCACTGAAGAATGGAATCGGCCTCTTTTCTTGCATCAAAACAACCCCAATTCCAACTTCGGAAGCATCACACTCTATTTCAAATGTTTTAGCAAAGTCTGGAAGTGCTAAAACTGGAATTACATTCTATCTCGTAAAGTCGAACCTAATCTACAAGAAGATTCAGATAGCCCCATAAAAAGATCAAGAGCGAAACAACTGCAAAGGGTAATACGATCCTGTAAAGGTCAAATTCAGATTTTGACGTAAAATGTACAACTATCCAGTTTTACGGCAACAATTATAATTTTCAATCAGACAATTGGATCGAGCTGAAAGTTTACGTAGAGTCTCTTGATATGTTGTACTATTTGGCTATACGAATTATAATTTTCAGTCTCTTGGTTTAAAATTACAGGTCAATTGGAATTTGGAAAGGCGTCGAAACACAAGTCAAAAGAGGCTATACGAATTTTGTTATTTACTTCCTTTTGACTTGTGGACTTTCTATTTGGCTAGGATTCTTTTCCTAAAAGTATTTGGCTAGGACTTTCTATTTGGCTAGGATTCTTTTCCTAAAAGTATTTGGCTAGGACTTTCTATTTGGCTAGGATAATCTCCCTTCCTTAGTTCTCTAAAGAACTGAAAACGACTTATAGAAGAACAACTATCTTCGTGGTGTCATCCTTATACTTCTCGTTCGTGAATCAATATTCATTGGGTGGGGGTCTCCGTTTCCAATAGTGGTGGTGCCTAGGTACAAGTTATATTTGTGTCACACTACTATCAAACCTGATTTACTTGGCTTTCCGGGAATTGGTGTCTTTACGTGTGGGTAGTGTGACCACGTGATCACGAGGTTCGCATCATTTGGTATCAGAGCTTAGCTCCATTAACCAGGTTATATCCTTCTGAAATTTTCATTTCTTGTTGTTTCCGCAAAAATTCCTTAGCGTCCAATTTCTTCTTCTTGATTTTGCAGCATATCAAAAAAATAAAAAAAAATTAGTTATTTCATTCTATTATTGTTCAAAATAAGTAGCATAAAAAAAAAGAGAAAACAGAAAGGCAAAAAAAAAATCATTCAAAAAGACGTTTATTGGATTCTGCCACAGAAAACTAAACAAGGGAAAATTGGATCAAATCAACTCATAATTAGATCAAATTTTAGAACCTGATTAGTGGGGTCCTATTCGGACCAAATATTGATTTTAGGGTCAATTGGATATCTTTTGATTTGGGTTTCAAATTCGGGTCTGATTCATAACGTTTTTGCGTCAGTATATCAAACCTTATCATAAATTGATCAAAATTTATATTCTGTCTATTTGGGTTGATATTGCACTATATCTGAAATGTTAACTCAATTGGACATCATTTACTTTAGGTTCCAGATTCGGACTTAACTCGTTGTAAACGAGTCTGTTTTGCGTCAACTTTTGAAATTCGCTTTCTTTATGTTGTTTTATTTTCTTGCAGTTTATTTTCATCATATCCAACATATTTGGGTGTTGTTTCATCATTTTACATATTTTTGTTTCTGTTTTTATTTGAGTTTTCAGTTTCGTTCATATTTAGGATAGACTCACTTGCTACTCGCGAGACTATCATTGCAGTTTCTTTTTACTTGTTTTTTGGTTTTATTGCTTCTTGAGTCATATATATATATATATATATATATATATATATATATATATATAATATATATATATATATATATTTGGATTGCACTGCCAAGTGGGTTTTATTTGGTGTTCGTTTCAGTTTTGCAAGAACCACAAGAAGATGAGACAAGAGGTGTGAGCACGTGAGGATATTAAGAGTGTTTGAGCGAAACACAAGCGACATGAGGATAATGTTTTTTACCACTAACCAATTTTTGCAAGTACTATCATGTCAGATCAAAACAACACACCACCCCATCCCGAGGGGGAACTTACGTTCCAAATGCAAGCCATGATGCAGATGATGGAGAGGATGCATTTTGTGATGTGAAATGTGTGTGACAGACTTGATAGGGTGGAGAAACGTGGTAACGAGGCTGGTACAAGCACCCAAAATGGGAGGAAGCTTGGGGTTGAACCGAAAGCAAACAGTGGCAGTAGGCCCGAAAGGCCAAGGTGGGCTGATTATGATGATTTTGAGGAGGCCATTGATGATATTGGTGATGGTGGTTTTGAGGATGAGGCCATCAAAAAGGTTTTCGGCAGCTTAGAAACCGAAGGGATTATGGGAATAGAACTAGGGGCCACTTCGGCCAAAGAGAAAATTTCTGTAATGTTGGGGGACATGCTGATTTAGTTGGTGATTTGGATGCCATCAAATTGAAAATACCTTTTTTTCAAGGTAAAAACGATCCCGAGGCATATTTGGAGTGGGAGAAAAAGGTGGATTGGATTTTTTATTGTCATAACTATTCGGAGGTGAAGAAAGTAAAATTAGTAGTCATTGAATTCACAGATTATGCACTGATATGGTGGGATCAGAATGTTATTAGTAGAAGGAGGAGTGGAGAGAGGCCGGTAGCGTCGTGGGAGGTGATGAAAGTGTTGATGAGAAGGCGATTTGTGCCTAACCACTATTATAGAGATTTGTATGTGAAATTGCAGGGTTTGAATCAGGGTTCTAGGTCCGTGGATGAGTATTTCAAGGAGATGGAGATTGCCATGATTCGGGCCAATGTGATTGAGGATTGGGAAGCTACCATGGCTAGATTTCTAAATGGGCTGAATAGGGACATTACGAATGTTGTAGAATTACAACATTGTGTGGAATTGGAGGACATGGCCCATATGGCAACGAAGGTGGAGAGGCAAATAAAAAGAAGGGGGAGTACACGTTTTCAAACCAATTCGGCTTCCTCAACATGGAGGCCGAATTTGAAGAGAGTGGGGGCTGTCCAACCAAAGCCTTATGCAAAGGCCGAACCACCTAAGGCCAAAAAGGATACTCATATGTATGGGAAAGGTAAATCTGAATCTCAACCTACTCGTGATAGAGATATTAAATGCTTTAAGTGTTTAAGGAAGGGGCACATTGCATCTCAGTGTCCAAACCAAAGAGTTATGCTTACAAGAGACAATGGGGAGGTTGAATCTGAAAGTGAAAAGATGCCACCTTTGGTGGATTGTAGTGAATTAGATGAATTATAGGCTTTCTTTCATGCTTCTTAAATGTCCCAAGCCTCTATAGGTCCATCTTGCTCCATGTATTCTGAACAAGCCCATTCAATGCTTTTTTAAGATTCTTTGCCCTAGCTCTAGTAATTGGCCCAATTGGCACCTCCAATGTGTCGTTGGCATGATTATGCTTGGTGTTGGGCTGATCCTCATCATTCCTCCCCTCTCTCTTCAAAAAGATTCGACCTTGAATCATCACCTACATCAAACAGAGTAAGATCAAAAACATTAAAGTTAGCACTAACACCATACTAACTTGGTAAATTAACTTTATAAGCATTTTCATTGATCCTTCCAAGGATCTGAAATGGCCCATCTACTCGTGGTTGTAGCTTTGATTTCGTATAAGCCGGAAATCTCTTGTTACACATATGCACCCAAACCCAAATGGAGATTGTGTACTAGTGTAGTTCTTATGGAAATTGTTGGATATTGAGTTTAAAGTAGTTTTTATGGTTGTATAAAAGAGAAAATTACCCTTAAATTTCAAGTATAAGATGATTAGAAAGATGGGAGTTGTACAAAAATTTCAGGGTGTTATAGTTGGTATCAAAGTATATGGTTGTGATTTAGTAGACTGCAAGGGAAATACTGATGTGAACCTCATGATCACGTAATCACGCCACCCACAATCAAGATTGAGATATGATCCTGGAAAGCCAAAATAGATCTAATAGTAGTGTTACACGATGGAAACCTGCACTAAGGCATCAACACTATTAGAATGAAGTAGAATGATGCCACGAAACCAAGTTAATCTTTGATAAATCAGATTTAGTTCATTCAAGAACTGAAAAATGGAAGAATCACTCTCATACATTAAAACTGAAAAATTAAGAAGTAATATTTATGAATGGCTGCCGAAATTTAGGTCACATGAGTTTAAATAGTTCTTAAAAAAATTAACCCTGAAGGATTTACCCTAATGGACTGATTTGGCCCAATTACAAAACTGACCCAAAAACCTTAAACTAAAAATCCCATAACCTGATCCAAACAAGTCTGGGTTCCTAGTTGAAAATAAAGTATTAATTAAACCCAAACAAGCCTTGGGATATAGCTAATTTATATTCAGAAATCATTTAATGATATACCAAATAGTAGTAAAGCTTCATGAAATGAAATAATTTCTTAATATGAATAAAATGATGATATAATCGAGGCTTTGATGATATAAGATTGAGTGAGATGAAAATATATGTTAATACAAATCTTATTTTAAGTAGCAAGTTAATTCAATAATATGTTATAAAATATGAATTGGAATTATAATTGTGTTTATGTTTCATGCCTTTATTGATATCTATGCTAAATTGGTTGCTTGGGCCTACATGTAATTTTTTGTTTTATCACATGGTACTGTAAGAAGTGTTGTATCTTAAAATACAATGATTTTGCTATGGTACCTAACAAAATGGATAATAAAGGTGTAGAGGTTGTATTATAGATGCGGGGGTAAAGGTTTGGAATTGATTATGTAATAACTATTATTCTACCTTCTGAAGCATCTAATCTTAGAATCAGGAAATTAGAGATCAGACCCATGATTATCTCTTTAGACATGGAATTCATTTTGAAGGAATAAATGGTTAACTTATATATATATATATATGGAGAAAAATTTTTAGATAGGCAATAGGTTACTTGGCCAAAATTGTGAATATGGTAAAGGGAAGGATTAGCTTAAAAGAAGTAACATGGACTATGCCGAACTTGGCTTGAATTGTTGTGTAGAGTTTTTCAATGAAAAATTAAGTCATTTGAACATTAAAAATCATAAAAAAATAAAGTCCTTCAGACATTAAATGTCAGTGTAAAAATAGTATATCCATGAACTTATTTACAAAAGTATTTGATTACGTGAATTAGTAAATATGATGAATGGTATAGAAATGTTTGAATATTGAATCAGGATGTTCTATTAAAATATAGGAGAAGCGTTCAAAGTGAGATCCGACTTCTAAAGGGTATGTATAGTTGGATTTCAAGGTAAGGGTTGCCCCTTTGGTTATTTAATTGTTTAATTTTTTATAATGCTAGAATACAATAGGAATTATATGTATTATGTAATACTGTATATCATGAAAAATATTATTATGTGAATATTGTCTACGGGCGTGAGAAATATTAATATTGTATGAATGTTACTTAAGGGTAGGAAATATATTGTTGTGTGAATATTGTTTGCTAGCATGAGAAATATTGTTATGTGAATATGCCTACAAGGCTGGAAATTAGTGTGTGTGTGTGTGTGTGTGATTTGTTATCAACTACAACAATGGACATCCATATGTAAATAAAAATTATCTACCAAGATATTTAATTGACAAGCCATCTTGAGTGGAGCTCGTGGCATTAATAAAATGTATTGTTGAGATATTTAATTAATTAATCATTCCGAGTGGAGCTTGTGGTGTCAATGTAATTAACTGTTAGTATATTTACTTGACCAGCAGTCTTGAGTGGAGCTAGTGGCGTCATTGTAATTGACTATCAGATACTTTGATACGATCTAGGCAAGGTCAAATTCGGATTTTGATGTAAAATGTGCAACTATCTAGTTTTACGGCAACAATCATAATTCTTAATCCAATTGTTGGATCGGGCTGAAATTTTACGTAGAGTCTCCAGACATGTTTCACTGCCTTGGGTTAAAATTGTAGGTCAATCGGAGTTCGAGAAGGCTCTGCTAATACTGGTCAACAGAGGCTGTACGAATTTTGTTATTTACTTCCTTTTAACTTGTGGGCTTCCTATTTAGCTAAGATTCTTTTCTAAAAGGATGTGGCAGCTGGTTTTGGAAATCTCCTAGTTCTACAAAGATCTTTAATGGGCTGAAACATAGTTTCCAAGTGTGTTAAGGATTCATAAATGTTTCAGAATCCTTTTCTTACAAGGATTCCTTATTCATCCTAGCTATAACAAGGAAAGAAGACTTCAGGATTAATACTACCTTCAGATCAGATTTCTTAGTCTATTTGGGACTTCTTAATTGTGACAAATCTGATTCTAGCATATTTAGGATAATAATTTTCAAATTTTTATTATTTTCTTCTTAGTATTTGGGTTATTATTACTTATTTGGGTCAATTGTAAGTGGGCCTCATATAAGTCCACCTAAAGCATAACAAGACATGTAACTTAGACAATTCAGATTAATAAAACTTCTTGTTTGGCGCACTGTGTGTGTGTGTATTGGTGAGATAATCTCCTTTTCATGGTTTTCTAAAGAACTGAAAAACAACTTATTGAAGAACAACTATCTTCGTGGCGTCATCCTTATACTTCTCATTTGCGAATCAATATTCGTTGGGTGGGGGTTTTCCGTTTTCAATAGTGTTGGTGCCTAGGTACAAGTTATCTTTGCGTCACACTCCTATCAAACCTGATTTACTTGGCTTTCCAAGAATTGTTATCTTTGCATGTGAGTTGCGTGACCACGTAATCACGAGGTTCGCATCATACTTGATTAACTAAGCTACTAGGAGTGGAGCTGGTATCATCAATGCAACTAATTTGCCAGGTTACTAATAGATTATTAGATGGAATCAAATATTTGACTTATACAATAAAATGGTGTATTGATGTTAAAGTGTTAACTATTGATTAATGAATTATAAATAGAGGTATATATGTTTTGTCATACCATTGCAGAACTCTATTCTTGATTAGTAATGTAATGCTAAAGGTCTAGGAAGGTAGGACCATGAATTTGCTTAGAATGTCTGTGGATTGTTGATGTGTCGAGGTTGTTTAATTTTTGTGGAGAGTCTGTTAAAATTTCATGAAATTAGGAAAGTTTCCATTTGAAAAAAATAAATCTAGGTAAAGTTGTGCCTTAAATCTTTTTTTAAGAGTTGAAAAATAGTGTGAAGAATAATAGAAAATGATGGAAAGGAAAGGAAACGATGGAACATGGTGATGATAAATACGGATTCCGTGAGATTAAACTAGGCAAATAATCGTAAGAAAATCTAAAATTACAAAATATGTGTTAAGAGAATTGTACGAATTAAGTGTGTTTGAAGAAGTGAATCATAAATTAATTTCATTGTGAATTGAAATAGTGGTGTGAACCAGATATGGGAGGGATATATATATATATATATATATATATATATATATATATATATATATATATATAATTGTATGGATTAAATGTGTTTAAGGAAGCGAATCGTAGTAGGAATCAAACTTATTGTGAGCAATAGTTACTATGTTGTGATTGTAAATGTTAAATGTATACTATGATGAAATAAAAATTCATCAAAAATTGATGAAAATGTTGAATTTGGAATCTGGTGTAGATTGATGTGAATAAATTAGAAAGTAATACACTCATATAAAATTATAAAGGTTTTAGACTAAATCTTTATATAGTTCTTATTGAAATTATTGGATGCTTAGTTTAAAGCATTTCTTATAGTTCTATAAAAAAAAAAGATTTACCCTAAAATTTCAAGTATATGATGATTAGAAAGATGAGAATGGTATAAAAAGACCAGGGTGTTACACAACCCATATTGACTTGTCATTGCTTCCGAGTGTTGTCTAAAAGTATTTATTCGTTATTGATCACTTTTCATCAACCTCATGAAAATTTTATTTCTTTACCATTCATGACCTATTAAGAATGGTACATCATTTTAATTTAGCTAATGTCACCGTCTTGAGCTTATATTGATTTTTTTTTCAATGCTCTAATGTAAAGTTTGAAGGTGTCTGTTTATTAATTCTATTTTTTTATCATCTCCATGAAGAACCAATATTTCCACTTTTGTGTTATGATGGAGTTCTTTAAATCATCATTTGGCTGATGTTATTGCTATAGATTCCTTCAAACACAACTTCTTTTAACACATCTAACTTTGTTCATCTTTCTTAATAGCTATTATTATAAAGTACACACACATCATCATCATTCTTGCTAAGAATTTTATAAATTTAGTCGATGAAAGTTTTTTATTGTAAAACATTTTTTTTTCTCATGATATCATCTTTTTTATTTTGGAACCAAACTATAAATTTTAAAGATTATGTTCATGTAGGTTCAATTATTGAAACAAAATCATTGAGATTTAATTTTAAAAGTGTTTTTTACTAATTGGGAACTTAGATTTTTTAGTCAAAAGCCTAAAACAGTTTATTCAAGTGTTATAATGCAATATTGGATTTTTTTTTTTTACATATGATGAAATGGTTATTAGTTGGGATAAAGGAAAATAATGGTTATCCTAAATGTTTTGCTATTTAGAAAAATAAATAGCTCCGATAGATTATTCGATGATGAATGCTATATATATATATATATATATATATATATATATATATATATATATATATATATATATATATATATATATAGGTTTGAATCCTAAAATAAGGATTTCAACTTTTCAAAGGGGAGGTACTCTTGCTAATTAATGAAAAACCGTCATTTAATGTAAAAAAGAATGATATACAACTCATAAATAGATTATAATTTTTACTTAAAAAATATTTTTCTTCTCTTTTTAGAGGCCAAAACTTATCAACATAAATAAATTGTTTTTTTAATCAAAAAAGGCTTATAAAAGCATGCAAACAAAAATTCATGTCTACAAAAAGAATGTGATATAAATGAGACTCAAAAGATGTTTAAGGGTTTAAAACATATGATCACTTATTCTTTGAGGCTTTACCTTCTTGATTTTGATGATTGATCTCATTTCAATTCTCCAAACCACACATATGTTTTTGCCATTGATATATCTTCGATTGTGGACTGTACATCATTATTAGGGACACTATAAAGAGCTCCTTTTTTTTTTTCTTTCATTTAAGTTATTGATCATTTCCTTACTCTTTTTCACATATGCATGTGTGTGTTGGTGAGATAATCTCCCTTCCATGGTTCTCTAAAGAACTGAAAAATGACTTATCGAAGAACAACTGTCTTCGTGGCGTCATCCTTATACTTCTTCTTGTTCATGAATCAATATTTGTTGGGTGGGGGTCCCTGTTTCTAATAGTCGTGGTGCCCAGGTATAAGTTACTTTGTGTCACACTCCTATCAAACCTGATTTACCTGGCTTTCTGGGGTGTCTTTGTGTGCTAGTTGCGAGACCATGTGATCAAGAGGTTCACATCAAAGGATGTGGCGGCTTGTTTTGGGAATCTCTTAGTTCTACAAAGATCTTTAATGGGCTGCAATATAGTTTTCAAGTGTGGCAAGAATTCATAAATATTTCAAAATCTTTTTTCTTATAAGGATTCCTTATTTATCCTAGCTACAACAAGGAAAGAAAACTTCAGAAATTAATTCTACCTTCAAATCAGATATTCTAGTTTATTTAGGACTTTTTAAATGATGCGAACCTCGTGATCAAGTGGTCATGCAACCCACATGCAAAGACACTAATTCTCGAAAAGCCAAGTAAATCAGGTTTGATAGGAGTATGACACAAAGATAACTTGTACTTAGGTACCAGCACTATTGGAAACGAAAAACCCCCACCCAACATATATTGATTCACAAACGAGATGTATAAGGATAACGCCACAAAGTGATGTGCATCATGGGAATTATAATCCATCTTGTAAAGCTAAAACTAATATGAAAGAGGATTCAGATGGTCCAATGACAAGGGCGAGAGCGAAACAACTACAAAGGGCCTTGACGAGTCAAATTGGAATGATTGAAGTTGCGTCGGAGTTAAAAATTAGCAATCAGTTTGAAATTGGTTCAAGGATGTTTATTTGCCTACAATTGGAACTTGGAGATGGGAAAAGCCCTTAATGGTTCTTTTGATGCTGGGCTACTTGAATTTGGGTTGATATACAAATAAGTGAAGAAATTGATGCTGTTTATGGTCAGAACAGCAAATGAATTTGAACCTGAATTTGAAGTCATCCATTGCATGTGAAAACAGGACTAATCTAGGTGGATTTCAAGTTCAGAACATGTTCTTTCTAGATTGTCCAACCATGATTGCATTGGACTTTTGTGTAACAAGATATGGTTGTTTTAAATTTGGTCTGTTTATGTTAGAAAGGTCAAAAAACGTGTGCTAGTTAAAGTCTGTTTTTTGGGCTTGACTTCTGCCATGTTGAATTTTTCCTAACTTTGAAGGGATGTTCCAGTTATAAATATAGTATCAGAATATGTAATAAAGGACTTTTGGCTAATATTTGAAACTTAATTCACAGAATTACGAGTTGTTCTTCTAAATTAATTTTGTGAAGAACCCTACCTGACTTATCACTCTTCAATCACAAAGAGTGGCGTCGAAATCCTAGATTGATCTTTGTGGCGTCCAGATCGACTTATCAAAGTATCATTCTAGTCTATCCCCCATCTTATTTACCTTAAAATCACTATAATCCAGCCTAAACACCAAAAGAAAGACAACATAACCAGACCCATCCTTCATCCATTTTCGTAAGATTCATTGTTGCCAGATTTCGAATCATTCACGGCGCATCATCTGGTATCAGAGCATCGGTTGCGATCTAAGACAAGAGCCAAAAACAGAAGAAGGCTTGCTGGAATTAAGGTTGATTAACTTAACTATGGTTGGAGATAAAGGAGATTTGTTGGTTGTGCAACGGGTTCTGAATGCACAAATTGATGTTAGTGATGAGCAACGTGAGAACATCTTCCATACTCGATGTCAAATTCAAGATAAAGTGTGTGGGATGATCATTGATAATGGAAGTTGCACTAATGTTGCGTCAACTACCTTGGTGGAGAAATTGGGTTTAACTACCCTTCCACATCCCAGGCCGTACAGTTTGCAATGGCTGAATGAGAATGGGGAGATTCGGGTGACAAAGCAAGTCCGTGTACCATTTTCCATTAAAACCTATCATGATGAGGTTTTGTGTGACGTTGTGCCGATGTCAGCTAGCCATTTGTTGCTGGGTCATCCATGGCAGTTTGATAAGGATGTGACCTATAATGGACGAAAGAACACTTATTCTTTTATGCTGAATGGAAAGAAGGTGAACTTGTTACCATTGAGTTCTTAACAGGTTAGAGAGGATCAGATACGAAGCCAACAAAAGGAGGTGAAATCACGTAAGGGGCTGTTGTTAGCCAAAAAAGGAGACATCAAACAAGCATTAGCTTCAGCGGGGGCTGTTTTCATGATCTGGGCAAAGCAATTACTACAAGTAGAAGGATTGGACTTACCAATACAGATTAAAGAATTGCTTGAAGAATTTAAAGATGTGTTTCCAGACGAATTACGTAAAGGGTTACCACTTATTCGCGGAATTGAGCATCAAATTGATTTGGTGCCGGGAGCTTCACTTCCTAACAGACCAGCATACAGATGTAATCCAGAGGAAGCAAAAGAGATTCAAAGGCAGGTTGGTGAGCTCTTAGAGAAGGGCTATGTGCGAGAATCACTTAGTCCATGTTCCGTACCTACTTTGCTTGTACCAAAGAAAGATGGTACCATGAGGATGTGTATGGACAGTCGCGCTATCAACAAAATAACAGTTAAGTATCGATTTCCTATACCCAGACTTGAAGATTTGCTTGATGAGTTGCATGGTGCTGCATTGTTTTCTAAAGTCGATTTGATGAGTGGTTATCACCAAATTAGAATGAAAGAAGGAGATGAATGGAAAACAACATTTAAAACTAAACAGGGGTTATATGAATGGATGGTAATGCCGTTTGGGTTATCTAATGCGCCTAGTACATTTATGAGGCTTATGAATCATGTTTTGAGGAAGTATATTGGCCTGTTTGTTGTAGTATATTTTGACGATATCCTGGTGTATAGCAAGACCTTTGATGATCATATGAAGCATCTTAGAGTTGTGTTTGAAACTTTGCGAGATTCTGAGTTGTATGGGAAACTCACAAAGTGTTACTTCTGTAAAGAAAGTGTCGTGTTTCTTGAGTATATTATCTCTAGCAGGGGAGTTAAGGTTGATGAGGAGAAAATTGAGGCAATTTGGGACTGGCCAAAACCTGCTAGTATCGCTGATGTGAGGAGTTTCCATGGTTTAGCTTCTTTCTACAGGCGATTTGTGAAAGACTTCAGCTCTATTGTTGCTCCTATGACAGAATGCTTGAAAAAAGGGAATGAGTTTAGATGGAGTGAAGATGCGCAGAAAGCTTTTGAGCTAATTAAGGAAAAGTTGTGTACTGCTCCAGTTTTAGCACTTCCAGACTTTGCTAAAACATTCGAAATAGAGTGCGATGCTTCCGGAGTTAGAATTGGGGCTGTCTTGCTGCAAGAAAAGAAGCCGATTGCATTCTTCAGTGAGAAGTTAAACGGAGCACGTTTGATCTACTCTATTTACGACAAGGAGTTCTATACTTTGATTCGGGCTCTAGAGGTATGGCAGCACTACTTGTTGCCTAAAAGAATTTGTTATACATACTAATCATGAATCCTTGAAGTATCTTAAGGGGCAAAGCAAGCTGAATCACAGACATGCTAAATGGGTGGAGTTTATGGAGTCATTTCCTTATGTCATAAAGTACAAGAAAGGGCAAGTTAATGTGGTTGCTGATGCTCTTTCTAGAAGGTTTGCACTGATCTCTATGTTGAATGCAAAGTTGATGGGTTTCGAACAAGTGAAGGCACAGTATGCTAATGATTCCTACTTTGCTAATGTGGTTGTCGAATGTGCAAAGGGAGCTTGTGATGGGTTCTTTATGCATGAAGGTTACGTGTTCAAAATGGGCAGAATGTGTATTCCTTCAGGATCGTTACGGGAGTTGCTTGTGCGAGAGGCTCATGGTGGTGGTCTTAGTGGTCATTTTGGGGAGAAGAAGACTTATGAGCTGCTGAACGAACATTTCTTTTGGCCTAGCATGTTACGGGATGTGCACAAGGTGATTGAGAGATGTGCTATTTGCAAGAAAGCTAAGGGTAAAGAGAATGCATATGGACTGTATATGCCGCTGCCTATTCCAGAGCAACCATGGATGGATGTTAGCATGGACTTTGTACTTGGGTTACCAAGAACACAGCATGGAAAGGATTCAATAATGGTCGTGGTTGATCGATTCTCCAAAATGTCTCATTTCATTCCTTGCAACAAAACTGACGATGCAGTACATGTTGCTGATTTGTTCTTTCAAGAGATTGTTCATTTGCATGGAGTTCCTAAAAGCATTGTCTCTGATCGTGATACAAAGTTCTTAAGCCACTTTTGGAAGACTCTTTGGAGGAAGCTTGGAATGAAGTTACTTTTCAGTACGGCATGTCATCCACAAACTGATGGACAAACTGAGGTAGTAAACCGAACTTTATCTTCTTTGTTACGAGCTGTTATACATAAGAATTTGAAGAGTTGGGATACTTGTTTGCCTATTGTGGAGTTTGCATATAACCGTGGTGTGCATGGGGCTACAAAATTTTCACCATTTAAGGTTGTGTATGGCTTTAATCCTTGTGTTCCTATTGATCTTGTTCATATTCCAATTGATGAGAGGACATCTATGGATGGAATTAGAAAGGCAGAATTGATGAAGAAAATACATGAGCAGGTTCGATTACATATTGAGGAGAAAACGACAAAGTATGCTAAACATGCTAACAAGGGGCGGAAAATGGTTAGGTTTGAACCTGGAGATCTTGTTTGGATTCATATAGCAAGGGCAGATTCCCAAGCAAACGTAAGTCCAAGTTGATGCCAAGAGCTGATGGTCCATTTCGGATTATAGAGAAGGTGAATGACAATGCGTATAAGGTAGATCTTTCTAGTGATTACAACGTATCAGCTACTTTTAATGTGAAAGACTTGACTCCATACTTGGATAACGATGATGATTCTGATTTGAGGACAAATCATTTTCAACCCGGGGCTGATGATGTGCATCATGGGAATTATAATCCATCTTGTAAAGCTAAAACTAATATGAAAGAGGATTCAGATGGTCCAATGACAAGAGCGAGAGCGAAACAACTACAAAGGGCCTTGACGAGTCAAATTGGAATGATTGAAGCTGCGTCGGAGTTAAAAATTAGCAATCAGTTTGAAATTGGTTCAAGGATGTTTATTTGCCTACAATTGGAACTTGGAGATGGGAAAAGCCCTTAATGGTTCTTTTGATGCTGGGCTACTTGAATTTGGGTTGATATGCAAATAAGTGAAGGAATTGATGCTGTTTATGGTCAGAACAGCAAATGAATTTGAACCTGAATTTGAAGTCATCCATTGCATGTGAAAACAGGACTAATCTAGGTGGATTTCAAGTTCAGAACATGTTCTTTCTAGATTGTCCAACCATAATTGCATTGGACTTTTGTGTAACAAGATATGGTTGTTTTAAATTTGGTCTGTTTATGTTAGAAAGGTCAAAAAACATGTGCTAGTTAAAGTCTGTTTTTTGGGCTTGACTTCTGCCATGTTGAATTTTTCCTAACTTTGAAGCGATGTTCCAGTTATAAATATAGTATCAGAATATGTAATAAAGGACTTTTGGCCAATATTTGAAACTTAATTCACATAATTACGAGTTGTTCTTCCAAATTAATTTTTTGAAGAACCCTATCTGACTTATCACTCTTCAATCACAAAGAGTGTGGCGTCGAAATCCTAGATTGATCTTTGTGGCGTCCAGATCGACTTATCAAAGTATCATTCCAGTCTATCCCCCATCTTATTTACCTTAAAATTAATATAATCCAGCCTAAACACCAAAAGAAAGACAATATAACCAGATCCATCCTTCATCCATTTTTGTCAGATTCATTGTTGCCAGATTTCAAATCATTCACGGCAGATCACAAAGATAGTTGTTCTTCGATAAGTTGTTTTTTCAGTTCTTTAGAGAACCATGGAAGGGAGATTATCTCACCAACACACACATACATACAAAGCGCAGCAAACAAGAAGTTTTATTAATCTGAATTGTCTAACCTTACATGTCTGGTTATGCCTTATTTATAGTGACTCCAAACTAAAATAAACCCTAATGGACCCCTTTTGTGGACTTATATGATGCCTGCTTACAATTAAACCCAAATAATATAAATAAACCCTAAATAAGAAGAAAATAATAATAACAATAATAAATCCAAATTTAATATCCTAAATATAATAGGATCAGATTTGTTGCCCTTTAGAAGTCACATATAAGCTAGGAGAATCAAATCTAAAGGTAGAATTAATTCTGAAATCTTCGTTTCTTTTTTTGTAGCTAGGATGAATAAGGAATCATTGTAAGAAAAGGATTCTAAAACATTTATGGATCCTTCCACACTTGGAAACTTCAGCCCATTAAAGATCTTTGTAGAAATAGGAGATTCCCAAAATTAGCTGTCACATCCTTTTAGGAAAAGAATCCTAGCCAAATAGGAAATCCACAAGTCAAAAGGAAGTAAACAAATTCGTACAGCCTCTGTTGACTTGTGTTTCGATATCTTACCAAACTCCGATGGATCTGACATTTTAACCCAAGGTAGGACAACATGTCAGGAGACTCCATGTAAACTTTCAGCCCGATCCAACAGTCGGAGTGAGAATTATGATTGTTGCTGTAAAACTGGATAGATGCATATTTTATGTCAAATTCTGAATATGACTTTGCCTGGATCGTGTCATTAAGGGTCACAAATCTGATTCTAGCATATTTAGGATATTAATTTTTGGATTTTTATTATTTTCTTCTTAGCCTTTGGGTTATTATTACTTATTTGGGTCAATTGTAAGGGGGCCTCATATAAGTCCACCTAAGGGGGGTACATTAGAGTTTATTTAAGTCAAGAGTTAGTATAAATAAAGGCATAACTAGACATGTAAGTTAGAGAATTCAGATTAATAAAACGTCTTGTATGCCGCACTTCGTGTGTTTGTGTTGGTAAGATAATCTCCCTTCCATGATTCTCTAAAGAACTGAAAACGACTTATCAAAGAACAACTGGCTTCGTGGTGTCATCCTTATACTTCTCGTTGGCGAATCAATATTCGTTGGGTAGGAGTTTTCCGTTTTCAATAATACTGGTGCCTAGGTACAAGTTATCTTTGTGTCACACTCCGATCAAACCTGATTTACTTGGCTTTCCAGGAATTAGTGTCCTTACGTGTGGGTTGCTTGACCAACTGATGTGACACTCGTGATCACATGGTCAAGTAACCAATAATAAAGATTGAGATCTGATCATGGAAAGTTGAAATAGGTTTGATATGAGTGTGACACAATGAAAACCAGCCACAAAGCAACAACACTATTGGAATGAGTAGAATGATGCCACGAAACCTGTTAATCTTCGATAAGTTAGATTCAATTCGTTTAAGAACTGAAGAATGTAAGAATCACTCTCACGCGTTAAAACTGTAAAAATTCAGAAGTCATATTCATCAACCGCTCCTGAAATTTAGATTACATGTGTTTAAATAGTTCTTAAAAATTTAGATCTACCCTTGTGGGCTGAGCTGACCCACATACAAAACTGACATAAAAACCCTAAACTGAAAAAAAGCTCATAACCAACAAGCCTTGGATTCTAGCTCAAAACAAAGTTTTAATTAAGTCCAAACATGAAATAAAATAATAAAAATAATTAATCTGTCATTAAATAGCACCAACCCTTCTTTCCTTGTTGTAGCTAGGATGAATAAAGAATCTTTATAAAAAAGGATTTTGGAACATTAATGAATCGTTGTCACTCTTGAAAATTATGTTTCAGCTCATTAAAGATTCTGGTGGAACTAGAAAATTTCCAAAACAAGCTACCATATCCTTTTAGAAAAAGGATCCTTGTCAAATAAAAAGACAACAGGTTAAAAGAAAGTAAATAACAAAAGTCATACAACCTGTTTATTTGGAGTGTATTTTAGGTTTAGTTTGGTACCTAATAATAAACATGGGTTTAGGCCACATGGAGTCCAAAGTTAGCTTAGGTTAATTAAAATATTGGGATGAGATCAGATTTGTGTGGGGTTGATTTTCTAATTCTACAAGGACTTAAATCAGAAAAATATTCTCCTAAATTTGAAGGAAATGTCATACATAATTTTACATACTATTTAGAAGAATATTTAACAACAAAGGAGGAAGTTTCTTAGTCAACAAAAGATGCTAGTGATGAGAATCAGCCCAACACCAAGAGCAATCATGCCAACGACCAATTGGAGGTGCCAATTAGGTCAATTACAAGAGTTAGGGCAAAAAAGTTTAAAGAAGCATTGAATGGGCTTGTTAATGGATTACGCATTGATTTGGCAGGATCAGAATGTGATTAGAAGGAGTGGATTGAGGATGGTAGCGTCGTGGGAGGAGATGAAAGTGTTGATGAGAAGGCGATTTGTGCCTAACCACTATTATAGAGATTGGTATAGGAGCTGTGTTAATGCAGGATAGGAGGCCCATTGCGTATTTCAGCAAAAAACTTAATGGGGCAGCCTTGAATTACCCTACATATGACAAGGAGCTTTATGTCTTGATAAGGACTTTAGATACGTGGCAGCATTACCTGTGGCCCATGGAGTTTTTCTGATCATGAATCTTTGAAGCACTTGAAAGGGCAAGGTAAGTTGAGTAGGATACATGCCAAGTGGATTGAATTTATTGAAACCTTTTTGTATGTAATCAAGTATAAGCAAGGAAAAGAAAACATTGTGGTTGATGCACTTTCACGCAAGTACGTTCTTTTATCTACTTTGGATGCTAGATTTCTAGGATTTGAACACATAAAAGAATTGTACAAGGATGATAGTGATTTTGCTAAGGTTTACAATGCTTACGAAACTTTGGCTTTTGGGAAGTTCTATAGACTTGATGAATAATTTTTTAAAGAAAGTCGTTTGTGTGTTCTATCAAGTTCTATATGTGAATTACTTGTACGTGAAGCATATGGGCGGGTTGATGGGGCATTATGGTGTTATTAAGACTTTGGACAGCATGATCATTATTATTGGCCTAAAATGAAAAAAGATGTGCAACGTATATGTGAGAAATGCATAACTTGTAGAAAAGTAAAGTCTAGGACTTAGCCATATGGCTTATATACCCCTTTGCACAGAGGAACCATGGGTAGACATTTTGATGGACCTCATCTTAGGTTTACTTAGGTCAAAAAGGGACAGGGATTCAATCTTTGTAGTTGTTGATATTAAGGTTGTTAAAAACGCATTTTGGACATGATACGGAAAATGCAAAATAAACTCGGATCGTAAAATGCAAACATCAACATAGTTCAAGCCTTAAAATACCGGCCAAATAAAATTCTACAGTAATCTTTTCCAAATAATTCATACATAGTTCAAGCATCTTAAAATACACGGTCCAAATAAAAATTCATACATAGTTCAAGCACCTTAAAATACATGGTTTAAATAAAAATTTATACATATTAAAATAATATATTTTTTTATTTTTCATATTAATAAATCAAAACAATTAAAAAATATAAAAAAAGAACAAGAAATACATGAATAAGGAAATTGAGTTTTTATTAAAGATAAAGATAAACATTTTCTTTCCTCTTTGATTCAAGTTATTAGAATCTAACAAGTATTTAATTGTCATTGGTTTTTATTTCTTAAACCATGTTACTCGTGAGCAGAGATAATTTTGACTTAAAATTTTAATCATTTTTTTATGAATATATATTTTAATGTTTATATAATTAAATAAAAATAAATTTTAAAAAATGTTACACAAGATTACATTGGCTAGTACTCTTAGCATTCATGAACACATTAGCTAAGCCCAGGTCATGCCCGTTGAAGTGAAGGCAAGAGGGCATATATTAGGAATTGAGCTTGACAAGGAAGTCTGCCATGTCATCCCTTCGGGGCGTAACTAGCAGCACATCTTTTGTGTGGACAAATGCCATACCGTTATTAGTCTGGAGGAAACATGAATTACACTATTGCAATGTAGTGTATGTTTTTGTTGAAATCGTAAAATTGGTACCAAAATCGAGATTTTTTGCGATTTCATCTTATTTTACCTATTTCACTCGATTTCAACTCGATTTTATCAATTTTCAAGTTTTTAAGATGATTCTGCACGTTAAGCATATACTAACTTGTAAAATAGTATGATTTTACGAGTTAAATCACGATTTTAACAACCTTGGTTGATAGGTTTTCAAAGATGGTACACTTCATTCCATGTCATAAAACCAATGATGCAACTAACATTGCTGATTTGTTCTTTAGGGAGATAGTACGGCTTCACGGGGTCTTTAAGAGCATTGTTTCTTATAAAGATAAGTTCTTTAGCTATTTTTGGAAGGTGTTATGGGGCGAATTTGATACTAAACTGTTGTTTTCAACTACTTGTCATCCCCAAAAAGATGGACAAACCGAAGTAGTTAATAAGACCTTAACACAACTTCTGTGTATGGAAAAATCATAGTGTGCACTCTGCTACTGCATCACCATTTGAAATTGTGTATGGATTTAACCTTTTTAACTCCCATGGATTTGATTCCTTTCCTTGTTGATGAAAGGGTTAGTTTGGATAGTAATCGTAAAGCGCAAGTGGTGAAGACCCTCCATGAGAGTGTGCGACAACAAATTGAAAAGAGGAATTGTGTGTGTGCGCTACCAAAGCTAATAAAGGGCGCAAACATATTGTCTGTCAGCCCGACGATTGGGTTTGGGTGCATATGCACAAGGAGAGATTTTCAGCCCATTTCATATCCTTGAGAGGATCAATGACAATGCTTATAAATAATTCTCAATCCGACTGTTGGAACGAGCTGCCATTTTACATGGAGTCTCCTGATATGTTGTCCTACATTGGGTTACAATGTCAAGTTAATCGGAGTTTGTGAAGGCATCTCAATATGGGTCAACAGAGGCTGTACCAATTTTGTTATTTACTTCCTTTTGACTTGTGGACTTCCTATTTGACAAGGATCATTTTCCTACAAGGATATGACAGCTTGTTTTGGGAATATCTTAGCTCTACAAGGATCTTTAATGTGCTACAATATAGTTTTCAAGTGGCAAGGATTCATAAATGTTTCAAAATCCTTTTCTTACAAGGATTTCCTTATTCATCCTAGCTACAACAAGGAAAGAAAGTCAGCAATTTATTCTCCTAATTAAGTAAGGAAGTTGGCCAGATCTTATTCCTAAAGAGAGAAGGATTATTTAATGTTTACCCTAACTTAAAAAGGAAAGTAATTAAATCAGCAACAAATGAGAAAATTTGTTTTCTTATTTGTCCAAATTAAACAAGGAAATCCAAGGACATCAAAGGGGGAAGCAACATAAATTTTCCAAATCAGATTTCTCCTAGTTTATTTGGGACTTCATAAGGGTGACAAATCTGATTCTAGCATATTTAGTATGATAATTTTAAGATTTTTATTATTTTCTTCTTAGTCTTTGGGATATTATTACTTATTTGGGTTAGATGTAAGTGGGCTTCATATAAGTCCACCTGGGGGGGTCCATTAGGGTTTCTTTAAGTCAGTATAAATAAAGGCATAACCAGACATGTAGGGTAAGACAATTCAGATTAATAAAACTTCTTATTTGCCGCACTTTGTGTGTGTGTTGATGAGATAATCTCCCTTCCATGGTTCTCTAAAGAACTAAAAAACAACTTATCGAAGAACAACTATCTTTGTGGCGTCATCCTTATACTTCTCGTTCACGAATCAATATGGGTGGGGGTCTTCGTTTCCATTAGTGCTGGTGTCTAGATACAAGTTTTCTTCGTGTCACACTCTTATCAAACCTGATTTACTTGGCTCTTTGGGAATTGGTGTCTTTACATGTGGGTTGCATGACCATGTGATCATGAGGTTCGCATCACCTCTAGGTCCATCTTTCTCCCTATGTTCTGAACAAGCCCATTCAATGCTTCTTTAAGCTTCTTTGCCCTAGCTCTTGTAATTGGCCCAATTGGCATCTCCAATGGGTCATTGGCATGATTACACTTGGTGTTGGGCTGATCCTCATCATCTCCTCTCTTCAAAAGGATTCGACCTCGAATCATCACCTACATCAAACAGAGTAAGACCAGAAACATTAAAGGTAGCATTAACACCATACTCACCTGGAAAATCAACTTTATAAGCATTGTTCTTGATCCTCTCACGAATCTGAAATGGGTCATCTCCTCGTGATTGTAGCTTTGATTTCTTATAGGCCGGAAATATCTCCTTGCGCATATGCACCCAAACCCAATCGTCGGGCTGAAAGACAACATGTTTGTGCCTCTTATTGGCTTTGGTCGTGCACACACGATTCCTCTTTTCAATCTGTTATCGCACACTCTCATGGAGTGTCTTCACCACCTGTGCTTTACGGTTACCATCCAAACTGACCCTTTCATCAATAGGCAAATGAATCAAATCAATGGGAGTTAAAGAGTTAAAATCCATACATAATTTCAAAAGATGAAAATTCAATAGTAGAGTGCACAGTATGATTGTATGCAAACTCTATAAATAACAAACAATCTGCTCAATTCTTTAAGTTCTTTTAAATAACAGCACGCATAAGTTGTGTTAAGATCCTATTAATACCGAAGGACAATTTCTTCAAGCAAGTGTCGATACCAATTCATTGGCATCATTAACTATCCTTTACCGAATAGTCAATCAATCCTTTTCTTCCCAAAAACCTTGGGATTGTAATGCCGATACTAACAAATCATATTAGTATCATTAGTCTCTCTTACCAGGATCGACTAATCAAGTTTATCATGAATACTGATATCAATGTAACCCATTGATATCATTAAATATTCTTAACATAAAATAGTCAATCAAGTCCCAACAGAACTTTAAAATATCCTCGGAAATGCTGATGTCAAGGATCCTTGACATCATTAGCCTCAATACCAGGAATAGCTAATATCGATGTAGCCCATCGATATCATTAACTATTCTTGACCCAAAATAGTTAATCAAGTTCAATATCCCCCCATGTCTCAAGGTGATCATGCACCGATATCGATGTAGCCCATCGATATCATTAACTATTCTTCACCCGAAATAGTTAATCAAATTCAATATCCCCCATGTCCCGGGGTGATCATGCAAATGTTAGTAAACCCTACTAACATCATTAGCCTCCCGTACTCGGGATGGACTAATCAAATCCATAAAATGCCGATATCAATGGAATATTAACTATTCCTAATCGGAATAGTTAATCAAGTCTGTTTCCATTTCTCACCTATTTCATTAGATGTTTCCCTTTTTGGTAACATTTATACATATAATCCAAAAATTAAACAAAATTTTCACTATTATGTACATTTAAAAAGGATATAGGTGTAGGATACCTACTCATAATTTAATTCATTCATCATTGATGATTTTTTTTTCATGGTTTATTTTTTTATTACCAATAATTCCTGTTCACTATTTACTTCCTTAATTATTGATAATGAAGCATCGATTTCGCCGAATCCATAGTCACCAATCTTACAATGACTTGGTATTAACACCATAACCTTAGTTGTCCCTCCTCTAGGAACTAAGTATCCAACCATATCATTTCCTTAGTTACTCATCATAGTAACTAAGTATCAAAACCAAAATCTGACTTTAACCTCCTTACCACGGTTGCCAAGCCTTATTCTTATTGTGATTTTAGTAACAGAACTAAGTATCTTCGTAGAAGAGCATTAGTCATTAACACTATGATGATAATTTTCTCTCACTTCTCCTTCTAATTTCAATTTAACAATTCTTTACCATCAACCAACAACTTCGTAACAAATCATACATATCGCATATCCATCTATATATGGCCATATTGAAATACAAAACTTGTTGTAACTAGCAATTCATAAAATCTATATCCTAGCATTAGTTTGATATGAATTGAAAAGAAGAGGTGTGATACACCTACCTGCTCCAATTGCCTGGGTTCCTCAACCTGTGATCGTCCCTGTTCTAGGTGCCTCTCCTGTTTGGAAATAAGAGATACCATTAGTAACCTATCGTAAGTTGACCACAATGAGCATTCTTATACCATTCCAATTTCATCCACATAAATTCATCACCATGTATTAATTTTGTTTCCCGATTGTTTTCCTTCAATTGGTTAATTACACTTTCTAGATCATTTTTTTTTGTTTTTATTATTATTATTCAAGAGCACTGCCTACTATTTTAATCATAAGTGAAGTCAAAGACTTCAGTTTTTGATGAGATTTAATACTTTGAAAAGCTAAGATACAAATCTACAACTTTTCTTTAGGGTGGAAGACCCAGTCCTGTTATGAACACATTCAAAATTACCCATCACTGCACGTCATCAATTCTGTCCAGTAAGATTTGGTTTGACCCATTGACAGTTTTTAATCCATATTTGGAGTTATAGAACTTCAAATTAAGCAAGTTCAGTTTTTTTGGAAAGCTAACATCTTAAACTACAACTTTCATGAAGATCCTTATCTCTAATTTAGTCATTTTCAAGTTCAATTTCCTTTGGAAGTTAAGTAACAGTTTCTGTCCAATTCTCAATCTATGAACTTGATAACCACTATCATAAGTTCCCTATATCTATTTGAATTCAAGTAAGGTCTTGTCATTATTTTCGTGATGTTCTCCCTTAATTATATGTCGTGACTTATCAATGTGTATATATCTAAATTCTTTTTCAACTCATAATCTCTTGTTACCCTTAAAACATAGCTATTTTGTGGATTTTCTTTCTTATGAACCCATTTATAACATTTGTCAATCAAGTCCTCTTTAAACCTTCCTAAAGGCTGGAACATATTATCTCTAGTCCTTTTAGTTCTTCCATTTAAATTACTTTATTTACCCCCTTAATCCCATCCCTGTCACTTGCAAGTTAATTTTAGTCATTACGCCACTTATACAACATGAACAATGTTTCATCTTATTTTTACGCAACTGTATAATCCATTAACTTAACAATTTTAGTTTTGAAAAATCACTTGATACGATCCAGATAAGGTCAAATTCGGATTCTGATGTAAAATATGCAACGATTCAGTTTTACAGCAATAGTCATAATTCTTAATCTGACAGTTGGATCAGGCTGAAATTTCATATGGAGTCTTCTGACATGTTGTAAAACTAAGGTCAATCAGTGTTCGGAAAAGCATTGCAATATGGGTCAACAAAGGTTGTACGAATTTTGTTATTTACTTTTTTTTTGACTTGTGGACTTCCTATTTAGCTAGGATTCTTTTCGTATAAGGATATGACAGCTTGTTTTGAGAATCTCCTTGTTTTATAAGGATCTTTAATGAGCTGCAATATAGTTTCCAAGTGTGGCAAATCATAATCTATGCTGCTACTGCTGAACAACTGATTGATCAATTGCAATCTTTCATCTCTGTAATTGATTCCTCTATGAGTTGAATAGACTGGTCAAACAAGGAAAGCCGTAAAAATCTGAGATTGGATTTGAGCCTTAGTTTATAAAAACTTATGTCTTTTGATTTTATTAATAGCATAATATTTTTCTGTTTTGTTATCTTTTAAATTTGTTTAAGTGTGTTTCAGGCTTGTTAGTAGTCACTGCTTCAGGTAATGTCTTCTATACTCTATCTTTTTACCTTAGAACATTGAGGACAATGTCTCATTTTAGTTGGGGGAAGAGGGTAGTAGTCGTAAGTTAAAAAAAACCAACTTTTTATTGTTATTAAAACCATTTAACAAAACTGTTATTGTTAGGATGATAGAGAAAGGAGGATTTTTATTGACTCTTGAGACGTATCTTAGTAAACATACTTATCAAGGTTTATCATAACACTTCTTGAAATATTCAGGTTTACAAACTCTCGCATTGTTATCACTTGATTCTGCTCATATACTCATTTAACAAGTATTCTTACACTTTCATTTTCACACACACAGTTTTAATATATGATTGTGGGTTCCACATTATTTATGTTCTTCTATTAAAGGTAACAACTAGGGAAATAGATAGTATATAATTTGCGAAAAAAACAAAAACAAATTGATAATATTAATGATAATAAAAACGTAGATAAGTTTGGTTTTGTAGCCTCCCTAACCTACGTAATTAAGCTCGAAGGGGTGTTTTAACACATACTACCCTAAAGTCAACTACCTTGGGAGCTATTGGCCCAGTGCTTGTTGACACGACCAAAATATTGATGTCTTCTCCCAAGTGCAGAAGTGTCAAAGTAATAAATAACCCAGCAAGATCGGGGTCAAACCACAGGGAGGTTAATTGTATAAATTATAAACAACAATAATACAACAACAATAGTAATAATAATAATAGTAGTTGTAGTAGTAGTAAAGATGAAGAAGAAGAAGAAGAAGTTGATGAGAACTTTGAGATGGAAGATTAACGTAAGGATTAAACAATGATAACAACAAATGTCAAGGTGAGAGGATCCACTAGTGGTATTTCAAATAAGTACAGTATAAACTGTTATTATTCAATTGGAAACCACACACAAGGGAGGATCCAATCAGATTATAAACTGTTAACATGATTACATTAGCTATCTTATTCGAATAATGCTAATACTTGTAAATGTTGTCAGGCATTCATGATTATAACTTATGTTATCAACAAATCAAGTTCCTTTCATTGCTCAGGTGTCGGTTATACCATACAGTATGGGCTATGAAAGTGTCAAGGATTTGTTATACCAAGTGTTATACAACATAAATCTAGATTAACCATTTAACAAGCAAAGTATTAAAGGTGAACAAGATAACAAATATAAAGCATGTTAGTATCCAACATTAAGGTCCATGTTAAGTTTATATTATACTTATTCTTACACCATTAGTGTACCCTTTTCACATTGACATAATTAACCTAGCTAGACATAATGAAAGAAAGAAACATAAATAAACAAGGAAAGGAAATGAAAAGCATAAGCAAGAGATTAATATAAGCAAAACTTAAGCATTACAAAATATAAAGAGAGAGCAAGAGAATGATCTTGATCTGAACACTAAGATGCCTAAATACGTGGCAAATGCCTCCTTTTATAGGTCAAAATTCGGAGCTATTGAGTTGTTGACTAATTGATGAATACTTTTATAGGCCACATCTTGACTTGGTAACACTTCTTATCTTCTTGTCTGCCAAAAACATCATTGATAACGTCATAATTTGAACAGACTTCAATCATAAAAGTTCTAGGAAATTGTCTCATCTTTCTAGGGTAAAAATTTGAAATCATTTGGACTTCTAGAACTCGAGATATGGGCTGAACGCTAAACAGTGTTTGGGCTGCGGGACAGATTCGGACTTCTTCGTTGTTGCTACAATTTGGACTTGAAGATGGCCTTGTTAAATCTTTGGCTCCTCATGAAAGTTGTAGGCCTATGTCTTACCTTTCCATCCATATAAAGTAGACCTAAATCCGAGATCTTCAACTCCAGATATGACCCGATTACTATTTAGGTATCTGTATCTGCAACCCAAGTTACTAAGCTCGTAGGGGTGTCTCAACACTGAATGGCCTAAGGCCAACTGGTCTGAGAGTCATAACCTAAAGCTCGTTACATGGATTAAAGATGCATTGTGTTTTAAGTTATATGAATATACATTAAAAAAAGAACAGAAAAAAGAAAAGAAAAAAAAGATAATAAATCCCAACCCAAGGAAGTTATCCTTAGAAAACGTTAGAATAAAATTGTGTTTTCATCCAAGCAAAGTCTCATAACTATGAGTTGATATATTGAGCACAAAAGGAAGGTTTATTAATATCTTGATTAAGAAGTATGAAGCAAATAAATAAATCTAATGACAGTTTGTTTATTTGGATAGATTAATGGAAGTTGAATGATGAATGCCTTGCTTTTGAATATTGCAAATTGTTTTAACGCTTTAATTACTAGGGACCAATAATAAACTGGTTGGGGGGGTGGTTAGTACTTAAAAGTTCATTTTTATCAAGGTTTTATATCATCATATTGCACTTAAAGTATCATTAAATTCCCTATCTTAAACATGTTTTATAATAGCAAGTACGATAATATAAGATATCTTTAATTTATGGTAAATGTTCATTTTGAATGCAGGCATATCTCACAATTTAAAGGATTGGTTGATGTGTTTAATTATTGAAAGTGAAAAGACAAAGAGAGGGCTAAGCTTAAAGAAGAGATGTTGGTTCAATTCAAATTGGATCATTCGGTTATTGAATCATAACTGGAGCTGTAGAACTTGGTTTTAAGTCTGGTTTATATGGATGGAAAACTAAGACACAGGCCTAAAACTTTCGTGAAGAGTCCAAGATTCAAAATAGTCGTTTTCAAGTTCAAATTGTAGCAATAAACGAGAAGTCAGAATCTGTCCTGCAGCCCAGACATTGTTTAGTATTCAACCCATATCGCGAGTTCTAGAAGTCCAAATAAGCTCATTATTTGTTGGAAAGCTGAGACAAATGCCTAAAACTTTCATGAAGACTATCTGTTCAAATTATGATGTTAGCAATGACGTTTTGTTCAGACAAGAAGATAATGGTTGGCACCAAGTCAAGACGTGGCCACCCATTCAATAATTAGAAATCAAATCAGTAGTTCTGAATTTTAGCCTATAAAAAGAGGCATTTGCCATATATTTAGATATCTTGGTTTTCAGATCAAGATCACTCTCTCTCTTTGTATTTTGTAATGTTCAAGTTTTATGTTATGTTATATTAATCTCTTATTTATGCTTTTCATTTCCTTTACTATACTTAGTTAACTTATATCATGTTTATGTTCTTATATTGTTTAATTATGTTTTTCTTCTTCATTATGTTTAGCTAAGTTAATTTTGTTAAGGTGAAAATAGTACACTAATGGTGTAAGAATAAGTATAACAAAAACTCAACATGTACTTTAATGTTTGATACTAATATGTTTTGTATTTGTTATCTTACTTAATCTTAATACCTTGCTTGTTAAATGGTTAATCTAGATTTGTGTTGTACAACCCTTGGTACAACAAATACTTGGCACTTTCATAGCCTACTGTATGGTATAACCGACATCTGTGCTATAAAAGGAAGTTGATTTGTTGTTAATATAAGTTACACCATGAATACCTGACCACATTTACAAGTATTGGCATTGCTCAAATAAGATAATTAATATAATCATGTTAATAATTTATAATCCGATTGGAACCTCCTTTGTGTGTGGTTTCCAGTTGAGTAATAAAAAGAGTTTATACTATACTTATTTGAAATACCATTAGTGGATCCTCTAACCTTGACAATTGTTTTATCCTTGTTTAATCCTTAAATCAATATCACATCTCAAAAGTTCTCTTCAACTCCTTTTCATTTGTTATTTATAATTTTATATAGTTCACCTCCCTGTGTTTCGACCCCAGTCTTGCCGGGTTATTTATTACTTCGACACTCCTGCATTTGGGATAAGACATCAATCTTCTGATCATGTCAATCTGCAATAATATGTGGCATGTGAGTGTAATTTTTATCAAACTCTCTAGAATCTTTCCAACGGATGAAGTCCATCGGTGATTCTGTCTGTAATGATTAGTGGCATGTGAATGTAATTTTTATCCAACTCTTTGGAACTTTATGGCAGATCAAATTTGTCAGTGATTCTGTTTGTAATGATTGGTGGCATGGTAGTGTAATTTTTATTTAACTCTTGAGAACGTTTTGATGGATTAAGTTCGTCAATGATTCTGTCAATAATCTACAACCATCGGCGATTTCATCGATATAAAACAATTTCTTTTTCCCTGCATTGTTTGTATTCCATATATATTCATTCTATAAATATAGTAAAAGTACAATACATTAACACTATTTTTGTTTATAATAATAAAATCACAAAAATAAACACTTCATTGTCATGTAATAATAAATTATCATCCTTGTAAAGGAAGAACAAGAAATATTATATTAAAGTCAATATAAGAGGCATTGATGTTTTACAAATTAATTAGAATTGTCTTCTTCCTTTTCTTCTTCAATTTGATCTTCGTCATGTCCATCACAATTTTCTATATTGAATTGTTGCTCGTCGATAATATCATCTTCATTGACTTCTGTCTATCCACTGGATCTCACAATATATCATTTAACACCTCAGCATCAACATCAACATCAACATCAACATCAACAAAAGTATTCCCATCAACATCAACTTGATATGGATCAACTAATTCATCAAGATGAAAGACATCCTCTTCCATAATTACTTCATTGTTACCCTCCTGAAAAACTTGAACATGACCTCTAGGTTTGGTTTTAACTACGAACAACCAATCAACCCTAGAACGATCTTTTCTAAAGGAAGGAGTGTATGTGTAATCAACTTGGTGGCACTGCTTAGTGAAAACAAAGACATCATCAACATTGGAAAGCCTTTGTATTAATTTCAACCAAACTATTATGGGGATCTACTCTGATTTCACTATTGGTGGTATTACACCAATAGCATTTGAATAAAAAGAACTCTATTATGCTTAATATGATATTTTAATTCAATCACATCTTCTAACTTCCCATAACAATCAACTCTAGAGTCAATAGAAGTCGATCCCTTAACACAAACTCCATTGTTATTTGTCTTTTCTATCCTGACTATCTCTTTAGTATGAAAGACTCATTGACAAAATACCTATTATAGAACTCAATCTTTCTTTCAAGACCCAGATATGGTATATTCAAAGTAAAACTAACATTTCTTTCCAATTTGATACGATCCAATCAAGGTCAAATTCAGACTTTTGTGTCAAATTTCTTATCATTCAGTTTTACACTATTAAGCATAACTCCAAATCGAATAGTTGGATCGAGCTGAAACTTTACCAGAAGATTCCAAAGATATTTATCTATGTTGGACTAAACTTTTAGGTGAATTGGAGTTCACGACTTGCTATATAGATTAAAACAGGCTATAGGAATTTTGTTATTTATCTTCTTTTGACTTGTGGACTTCCTATATAGCAAGGATCCTTTTCCTATAGAATGTGGTAGCTTGTTTTGGGAATCTTCTAGTTCTACAAGGATCTTTAATGGACTGCAACATGGTTTCCAAGTGGCAAGGATTCATTAATGTTTCAGAATCCTTTTCTTACAAAGATTCCTTATTTGTCCTAATTACACAAGGAAAGAATGGGCGATGAAATTTTATGACATTTTGTGATGTGCATCATGGGAATTATAATCCATCTTGTAAAGCTAAATCTAACATGCAAGAGGATTCAGATGATCCAATGACAAGAGCGAGAGCGAAACAACTACAAAGGGCCTTGACAAGTTAAATTGGAATGATTGAAGCTGCGTCGGAGTTAAAAATTAGCAATCAGTTTGAAATTGGTTCAAGGATGTTCATTTGCCAACAATTAGAACTTGGAGATGGAAAAAGCTACTTGAATTTGGGTTGAAGGAATTGATGTTGTTTATTGTCAGAACATCAAATGATTTTGAACCCCAATTTGAAGTCATCCATTGCATGTGAAAACAAGACTAATCTAGGTGGATTTTAAGTTCAGAACGTGTTCTTTCTAGATTGTCCAACCATGATTGCATTGGACTTTTGTTTAAGAAGATATAGTTGTTTTAAATTTGGTCTGTTTATGTTAGAAAGGTCAAAAAACATGTGCTAGTTAATTTATCTAAGTTAGTTTGTCAAAGTCTGTTTTTTGGAAAACTCGAAGGTGAATGTGCTAATTCAGAACTCAGAATGGAAAACTCCTACCACCCAAGCTATTGGCTGGCACCCCATTATAGAAGCCATTCCTTCCAATTCTAATCCTAAGATGGGGCAAAAGGATGAGATAGTTTGGTTGGATTCGCCAAATCACAGATTCTCGGTCAAAGTAGCTTGGGAACAACTAAGACGTCATCGTCAGATGGTTGAATGGCATGATATTGTGTGGTTCAAGAATGCTGTTCCAAGACATTCATTTCTTCTATGGATGGCTGTCCAACAGAAACTCACAACTCAAGATAAACTTCATCGGTTTGGTATACATGGTCCCAATAGATGCTCACTCTGTCTCCGCAACAATGAGGATCACAACCACTTGTTCTTTGAATGCTCCTATACTAAAGCGATCTGGTGGGATATTTGTGACAGATGCTGTCCAAGAATGACAAAAGGCTGGGATGAATGGATTCGATGGGCCACCATCTCTTGGCATGGCAAGAGTTTCGTCAATTTTTCGTCAAACCGAGTTTTGCAGCTACGATGTATCATGTATGGCAAGAACGGAATGCAAGGATCTTTGCTGGAATGTCTAGAACTTCGAATTTGGTCTTCAATCAAATCGAATGTATCATTTGTGATAAGCTTGATTTGATGAGGAATGTCGTACCAACAAATGAAAACAAAAGGATCCAACGAGCTTGGAGGGTGAATACCATAGATTCTTAATTTGTTAGTTAGCTGGTTGTATTGGTTTCCCTCACGAATCTAGTGAGGTTTCAGTTTTAGGGTCGGTGGCTAGCCTGTAGCCATCTGTTGTTTTATGTTTCTGTTATCATTGTAAATCTGGGGTATGCCCCTTATAATGTTTGTATCTTCTTCTTTTAATACATACGTCAACTTACCAAAAAAAAAAGTCTGTTTTTTGGGCTTGACTTCTGCCATGTTGAATTTTTCCTAACTTTGGAGGGATGTTCCAGTTATCAGAATATGTAATAAAGGATTTTTGGCCAAGATTTGAAACTTAATTCACAGAATTAAGAGTTGTTCTTCCAAATTGATTTTGTGAAGAATCCTACCTGACTTATCACTCTTCAATCACAAAGAGTGTGGCGTCGAAATCCTAGATTGATCTTTGTGGCATCCAGATCGACTTATCAAAGTATCATTCTAGTCTATCTTCCATCTTATTTACCTTGAAATCACTATAATCCAGCCTAAAAAAAAAGACAACACAACCAGACCCATCCTTCATCCATTTTCGTCAGATTCATTGTTGCCGATTTTTGAATCATTCATGGCACATCATCTGGTATCAGAGCATCAATTGCGATCTAAGGCTGGAGCCAAAAACAGAAGAAAGGCTCGCCGGAATTAAGGTTGATAAACTTAATTATGGCTGGAGATAAAGAAGATTTGCAAAAGGGTTAAGTTTGGAACAGGCACAGGTTATGGGCTTTCAACGATCTCATGCTGAGATTCGGGATGAAATGACTGGAATTCATTAACAGTTGAATACCCTTATGCAAATGATGCAAATAAATAATTTGCAACCCCAACAGAGGCAAGCACTTAGGGTGCCACAAAATGATATTATAGAAGCTAACGAAATCCAAATGGGGATGATGAGGCCAACGATAGGGGCATACCAAAAATGCAGAATTATAATCCTCCTAATGGTCTCAAACTTGGAGTGGATTTAGAGGTTGAAAAGGTGTTTGAATGGTATGAATATTCTGAAGAAAGGAAGTGCAAGGTGGCAGCACTTGAGTTTACAGATTATGCTTTTTTATGGTGGAAAAATTTAAAGATTCAGAGGAGAAGGGATGGAGAAGAGGAGATTACAACGTGGGCAACTATGAAAAGAGTGATGAAGAAGAGATTTGTTCCTGATTACTATAAACAAGAGCTATACATTAGACTTCAGTCTTTGCGACAAGGATCTTTGAGTGTGGAAGAGTATGTGAAAGAGTTTGAGTTGCTGCTGATTCGAAGTGAATTGATGGAACCCCAATAGCAAACAATAGCTAGATTTCTTGGAGGGTTGAGGAAGGATATAGCTAATGTTGTTGAATTACAGCCGTACATCTTCCTTGAGGAAGTTATAAAGCTTACAACTCGAGTAGAGAGGCAACAAAAACGAGGAGGTGTTCGAACTGGTGTAACTACGTCAAGCACAACAAGGGCTGTTTCTACACTTACACGAACATGGAGCACACCTAAACAAGATGAGAAGGTGGAGTTTAGTAAGAGGAATACCAGTTCTGATTCTTTGAAGGGAAAGGAGAAGGTGACAGAACCTCAACATCCTAGGAGGTCTCGGGACATCAAGTGCTTCAAGTGCTTAGGACATGGGCACATTGCTTCAGAATGTCCAAATAAAAGGGTGATGATTTTGCGTGGGGATCATGGAGAGCTAATCAGTGGAGATGAGGTTGAAACTGAAGATGAAGATAAGGTACAAGTGACTGAACAAGAAGAGGATTTCGAACCAGTGAAGAGAGATTTGTTGGTTGTGCAACGGGTTTTGAAGCACAAATTGACGTTAGTGATGAGCAACGCGAGATCTTTCATACTCAATGTTAGATTTGAGATAAGGTGTGTTCCTGATCATTGACAATGGAAGTAGCACTAATGTTGCGTCAACTACCTTGGTGGAGAAATTGGGTTTAACTACCCTTCCACATCCCAGGCCGTATAGTTTGCGATGACTGAATGAGAATGGGGAGATTCGGGTGACAAAGCAAGTCTGTGTACCTTTTTCCATTAAAACCTATCATGATGAGGTTTTGTGTGACGTTGCGCCAATGTCAGCTAGCCATTTGTTGCCGGGTCGTCCATGGCAGTTTGATAAGGATGTGATCTACAATGGATAAAAGAACACTTATTCTTTTATGTTGAATGTTACCATTGAGTAAACTTGTTACCATTGAGTTCTCAACAGGTTAGAGAAGATTAGATATGAAGCCAACAAAAGGAGGTGAAATCACATAAGGAGTTGTTGTTAGCCAAAAAAGGAGACATTGAACAAGCATTAGCTTTGGCGGGGGCTGTTTTCATGATCTGGGCAAAGTAATTACTACAAGTAGAAGGATTGGACTTACCAATACAGATTAAGGAATTGCTTGAAGAATTTAAAGATATGTTTCTAGTTGTACCGTACCTATTTGTGGAATTGAGCATCAAATTGATTTGGTGTCGGGAGCTTCACTTCCTAACAGATCAGCATACAGATGTAATCTATAGGAAGCAAAAGAGATTCAAAGGCAGGTTGGTGAGCTCTTACAGAGGGGCTATGTGCGAGAAGCACTTAGTCCATGTTCTGTACCTACTGTACTTGTACTGAAGAAAGATGGTACCATGAGGATGTGTATGGACAGCCGCGCTATCAACAAAATAACAGTTAAGTATCGATTTCCCATACCCAGACTTGATGAGTTGCATGGTGCTGCATTGTTTTCTAAAGTCGATTTAATGAGTGGTTATCACCAAATTAGAATAAAAGAGGGAGATGAATGGAAAACAACATTTAAAACTAAACAGGGGTTATATGAATGGATGGTAATGCCGTTTGGGTTATCTAATGCGCCTAGTACATTTATGAGGCTTATGAATCATGTTCTGAGGAAGTATATCGGGCTATTTGTTGTAGTATATTTTGACGATATCCTGGTGTATAGCAAGACCTTTGATGATCATATGAAGCATATTAGAGTTGTTTTTGAAACTTTGCGGGATTCTAAGTTGTATGGGAAACTCACAAAGTGTTACTTCTGTAAAGAAAGTGTCGTGTTTCTTGGATATATTATCTCTAGCATGGTGGGAGTTAAGGTTGATGAGGAGAAAATTAAGGCAATTCAGGACTGGCCAAAACCTGCTAGTATCGCTGATGTGAGGAGTTTCCATGGTTTAGCTTCTTTTTACAAGCGATTTGTGAAAGACTTCAGCTCTATTGTTGCTCCTATGATAGAATGCTTGAAATAAAGGAATGACTTTAGATGGAGTGAAGATGCGTAGAAAGCTTTTGAACTAATTAAGCAAAAGTTGTGTACTGCTCCAGTTTTAGCACTTCCATACTTTGCTAAAACATTCGAAATAGAGTGTGATGCTTACGGAATTGGAATTGGGGCTGTCTTGCTGCAGGAAAAGAGGCTGATTGCATTCTTCAGTGAAAAGTTAAATGGAGCACGTTTGAACTACTCTATTTACGACAAGGAGTTCTATGTTTTGATTCAGGCTCTAGAGGTATGGTAGCACTACTTGTTGCCTAAAGAATTTGTTATACATACTGATCATGAATCCTTGAAGTATCTTAAGGGGCAAAGTACGCTGAATCGTAGACATGCTAAATGGGTGGAGTTTATGGAGTCATTTCCTTATGTCATAAAGTACAAGAAAGGGCAAGTTAATGTGGTTGCTGATGCTCTTTCTAGGAGGTTTGCACTGTTCTCTATGTTGAATGCAAGGCTGATGGGTTTTGAACAAGTGAAGGAACAGTATGCTAATGATTCCTACTTCGCTAATTTGGTTGCCGAATGTGCAAAGGGAGCTTGTGATGGGTTCTTTATGCATAAAGGTTACTTGTTCAAAATGGGCAAAATGTGTATTCCTTCAGGATCGTTATGGGAGTTGCTTGTGCGAGAGGCTCATGGTGGTGGTCTTAGTGGTTATTTTGGGGAGAAGAAGACTTATGAGCTGCTGAAAGAACATTTGTTTTGGCCTAGCATGTTACGGGATGTGCACAAGGTGATTGAGAGATGTGTTATTTGCAAGAAAGCTAAGGGTAAAGAGAATGCATATAGACTGTATATGCCATTGCCTATTCCAGAGCAACCACGGATGGATGTTAGCATGGACTTTGTACTTGGGTTACCAAGAACATAGTGTGGAATGGATTCAATAATGGTCATGGTTGATCGATTCTCCAAAATGTCTCAGTTCATTCCTTGCGACAAAACTGACAATGCAGTATATGTTGCTGATTTGTTCTTTTAAGAGATTGTTCGTTTCCATGGAGTTTCTAAAAGCATTGTCTCTGATTGTGATACAAAGTTCTTAAGCCACTTTTGGAAGACTCTTTGGAGGAAGCTTGGAACGAAGTTACTTTTCAGTACGGCATTTCATCCACAAACTGATGGACAAACTAAGGTAGTAAACCGAACTTTATCTTTTTTGTTACGGGCTATTATACATAAGAATTTGAAGAGTTGGGATACTTGTTTGCCTATTATGGAGTTTGCATATAATCGTAGTGTGCATGGGGCTACAGAATTTTCACCATTTGAGGTTGTGTGTGGCTTTAATCCTTGTGTTCCTATTGATCTTGTTCATATTCCAATTGATGAGAGGACATATAAGGATGGAATTAGAAAGGCAGAATTGATGACGAAACTACATGAGCAGGTTCGATTACATATTGAGGAGAAAACGACAAAGTATGCTAAACAAGCTAACAAGGGGCGGAAAATGGTTAGGTTTGAACCAGGAGATCTTGTTTGGATTCATATTAGCAAGGGTAGATCCACAAGCAAATGTAAGTCCAAGTTGATGCCAAGAGCTGATGGTCCATTTCGGATTATAGAGAAGGTGAATGATAATGCGTATAAGGTAGATCTTCCTGGTGATTACAATGTATCAGCTACTTTTAATGTGAAAGACTTGACTCCATACTTGGATGATGATGATGATTCTGATTTGATGACAAATCATTTTCAACCTAGGGCTGATGATGTGCATCATGGGAATTATAATCCATTTTGGGTGGTGTTTTCTGTTTTTAATAGTGTTGGTGTGTAGGTACAAGTTATCTTTCTATCAAACCTGATTTACTTGGCTTTCTGGAAATTATTGTCTTTGTGTGTGGGTTGGTGATCATGAGGTTCGCATCATCTCCTCTTCAATAGGATATGGAATTCGGAATTAGCTCAAATTTGAAAACCAGATAACAAAAAAAGCCACTTATTTGCTTCTGCCGCAGAAAACTACACAAGGGAAAATTGAATCAAATCAATTTCGACTTAGCTCAAATTTGATACTATGATTACTGGTGTCCTAATCGCAATAAGTATTAATTTTGGGGTCAATTAAATATCAATTACTTTGGTTTTCAATTTCGGGTATAATCTGGAATGATTCATAATGTTTTTGCGTCAGTATATCAAAATTTATCATAAATTTCTCAAACTTTATATTCTGTCTATTTGGGTTGAAATAACATTATATATGAAATTTTAGCTCAATCGGACATCATTTACTTTAGGTTCCAGATTTGGACTTAACTCGTCATAAACGAGTCTGTTTTGCGTCAACTTTTGAAATTCGCTTTCTTTCTATTGTTGTCATTTTTTTGTAGTATATGTTCAATATATCTAACATATTTGGGTGTTGTTTCATCATTTTGTATATTTGGTATTTGTTTTTATTCAAGTGTTCAGTTTCTTTCATATTTCGGTTAGATTCGCTTGCTACTCGCGAGACTATCATTGCATTGTTGTTTTACTTGTTTTTTGGGTTTTTTATTGCTTCTTGATTCAAATATATGTATATTGGGATTGTGCTGCTAAGTTGGTTCTATTTGATGTTGGTTTTAGTTCTGCAAGAACATTAAGAAGGTGAGACGAGAGATGTGAGCGTGTTAGGATATTAAGAGTTTGAGCAAAACATGAGCGACGTGAGGATATTTTTTACCACTAACTGATTTTTGCAGGTACTTTCATGTCAAATCAAAACAACACACCACCCCCTCCTGAGGGAGAACTTAAGTTCCAAATGCAAGCCATGACGCAGATGATGGAGAGGATGAATTTTGTGATGGGGAATGTGTGTGACAGACTTGATAGGGTGGAGAGACATGGTAATGAGGCTGGTACAAGCACCCAAGACATGAGGAAAGTTGGGGCTGAACCGAAAGCAAACAGGGGCAGTAGGGCTGATGGTGGTTTTGAGGACGAGACCATTGGATTTTTCATTGCCATAACTATTTGAAGGTGAAGAAGGTAAAATTGGTAGTAATTGACTCCATAGATTATGCACTGATTTGGTGGGATCAGAATATGATTAGTAGGAGGAGTGGAGATGAAAGAGTTGATAAGAAGGCAATTTGTGCCTAACTATTATTATAGAGATTTGTATCTGAAATTGCAGGGTTTGAATCGGGGTTCTAGGTTTGTGGATGAGTATTTCAAGGAGATGAAGATCGCAATGATGCGAGCCAATGTGATTGAGGATAGTGTAACTATCATGGGTTGAATAGGGACATTGAGAATGTTGTAGAATTACAACATTGTGTGGAATTGGAAGACATGGTAAGGTGGAGAGGCAAATAAAGAGAAAAGGACAGTACACGTTTTCAGATCAATTCGGCTTCATCTTCAACATGGAGGCCAAATTTGAAGAGAGAGGGGGTTGTCCAACAAAAGCCTTATGCAAAGGCTAAACCACCTAAGGCCAAAACAGAATGTCATACGGATGGGAAAGGTAAATCTAAATCTTAACCTACTCGTGATAGAGATATTAAAAGTTTTAAGCTTTTAGGGAAGGGACACATTGTATCTCAGTGTTTATATCGAAGAGTTATGCTTACAAGAGACCAGGGAGGTTGAATCTTAAAGTGACAAATCTACAAGTGTAGAGATGCCACCGTTGTTGGATTGTAGTGATGAGGAGATTTCATATCCTATTGAGGGGGAGGCCTTGGTTATAAGGCATGCGCTGAACATGCAAATCAAAGAAGATGTGTAGATCAACAACGGGAAAACATACTTCACACTTGATATCACATCCAAAACAAGGTATGTAGCATGGTAATCGATGGAGGTAGTTGTGCTAATGTAGCTAGCGATACTCTTTTGTGAAGAAATTGAATCTGAGTTGTATTAAGCATCCTAGGCCTTATAGATTGCAATGGTTGAATGAATGTGGTGAAGTGAATGTTACTAGCTAGTATTGATTGTGTTGCTATTGGGAAGTATTCTGATGAGGTTATGTGTGATGGAGTCCCAATGCATGGTAGTCACTTACTTTTGGGGTGTCCTTGGCAGTTTGATTGGAAGGCGCTTCATGATGGGTTTAGAAATAGGTTCATTATTGTAAAGGATAGTAAAACCATCACTCTTGTACCTCTTTATCCAAAACAAGTGTATGATGATCAAATAAAATTAAAAAGGGAGTGTGAGGATGGGAAGAGTGAAAATTCACGTGAGGACAATGATGAGAGAAGACCATCAGATTTGGCTTTTGTGATTAATTAAACCGGTTGAGAGTGGAGGTAAAACCCAAGAAGTGAAGAAAGTAAGCTTTTGTGATGATAATAGTGTGGAAAAATTAAAGAAACAACCTAATTTTTATGCAAAAGAAGCTCAAATCAGATCTGCGTTTTTCACTAACAAGCTGATGATGTTACTTATGTATAAAGAGGCTTATTTTAACTTTAACGATCTTGATTCTGCTATTCCTAGTGTGACTGTTTCTTTGTTCCAGGAATCTGATGATGTATTCCTTAAAGACATCCCTAGTGTATTACCACCATTAAGGGGAATTGAATATTAGATTGACCTTATGCCTGAGGCTTCTATTCCTAACCATCCAGCCTATAGAAGCAAACCCAAGGAGATGAAGCAGCTCTAAAGGCAAGTAGATGAGTTGATGATGAAGGGGTACATTCGTGAGAGTATCGACATCCTATTGCTAGGCTTGATGACATGGTAGATGAGTTACATGGATTATGTATTTTCTCTAAAAATAACTAAAAAAATGGGTACCATCAAATTAAGATGAAAAGGGTGATGAGTGGAAAACTGCATTTAAGACTAAGCATGGTTTGTGTGAATGGTTAGTGTCGTTTGGACTTACAAATACACCTAGTACGTTTATGCGTTTAATGAATCATGTATTGTGTGCGTTTATAGGTAAGTTTATTGTTGTGTATTTTGATGATATTTTGATCTATAACAAGAACTTAAATGAGCATCTTGATCATTTGCGTAATGTACTTAGTGTCTTGCGTAGTGAGCAATTGTATGCTAATCTTTGAGAAGTGTACCTTTTGCATGGATAAAATTGTGTTTCTTGGCTATGTCGTAACTGGGTAGGGTATCGAGATGGACGAGAAGAAAGTTAAGGGCATTCAGGATTGGCTTACACCGAAATTGGTAAGTGAGGTAATGGGTTTTCATGGACTTGCTAGTTTTTATAAAAGGTTTGTGAAGGAATTTAGTACTATTGTTGTACCCTTAACTGAAATTATGAAAAAGTCTATTGGATTTAAATGGAATGATGAACAAGATAAGGCTTTTAATTTGTTGAAAGATAAACTTTGTTCACACCTGTTTTAGCTTTGCCAGAATTTACGAGAGCTTTTGAAGTTGAATGTGATGCATCAAGTATTGGTATAGGAGCTGTGTTGATGCAGGATAGGAGGTTTATTGGGTATTTCAGCGAAAAACTTAATGGGGCAGCCTTGAATTACCCTACATATGACAAGGAGTTCTATGCCTTGGTAAGAACTTTAGAGACGTGGCAGCATTACCTATGGACCAAGGAGTTTATGATACATTTTGATCATGAATCATTGAAGCACTTGAAAGGGTAAGGTAAGTTGAGTAGAAGACATGTTAAAGGGGTTGAATTTATTGAAACCTTTTCGTATGTGATCAAGTATAAGTAACGAAAAGAAAACATTGTGGCTCGCGCACTTTAGCACATGCATGCTCTTTTATCTACTTTGGATGCTAGATTTATAGGATTTGAACACATAAAATAATTTTACAAGGATGATAGTGATTTTGCTAATGTTTACAATGCTTGCGAAACTTTAGCTTTTGAGAAGTTCTATAGACTTGATGGATATTTGTTTAAAGAGAGTCGTTTGTGTCCGGTCCCATACCAACTTTGTAAGGCTTGTTTTTTTCCTAATGCTAGGATAGAAAGTCAGTAATTTATTCTCCTGATTAAGTAAGGAAGTTGGTCATATCTTGTTCCTAAAGAGGGGAGGATTATTTAGAGCGTGTTTGGCAGTGTGGTTGTGGGTGCTTTTCAAATAATTTTTCGTGCTAAAATGCATGCCAATGATTTTTTTTATTTTTTAAAAATTATTTTTGACATCAGCACATCAAAACGATCCAAAACATACAAACCATATTAAATTTTAGTAAAAAAAAAATTTAAATTTTTTGGGAACCCAGCCGCAGCCGCGTTCTTAAAGATTTTCCTAACCTAGGAAGGAAAATAATTAAATCAACAACAAAGGAGGAAATTTGTTTTCTTATTTGCCTAATTTAAACAAGGAAATTCAAGTTAATCAAGGACATCAAGGGGGGCATCAACACAAATTTTTCAAATTAGATTTCTTCTAATTTATTTAGGACTTCTTAAGGGTGACAAATTTTATTCTAACATATTTATGATGGTAATATTTGGATTTTTATTATTTTATATCATTTTCTTCTTAGTCTTTGGGTTATTATTACTTATTTGAGTCAATTGTAAGTGAGCTTCATATAAGTCCACTTAAGATGGGGTCCATTAGGGTTTCTGTAAGTCTATAGTCAGTATAAATAAAGGCATAACCAAACATGTAAGGGTTACGCAAGTCAGATTAATAAAACTTCTTGTTTGCCGCACTTGTTGTGTGTTGGTGAGATAATCTCCCTTCCTTGGTTCTTTAAAGAACTGAAAATGACTTATCGATGAACAACTAACTTCATGATGTTATTCTTATACTTCTCGTTTGCGAATCAATATTCGTTGGGTGCAGGTTTTCTGTTTTCAATAGTGCTGGTGCCTAGATACAAGTTATCTTTATGTCACACTATTATATCAAACCTGATTTACTTGGCTTTTCGGGAATTAGTGTCTTTGTATATGGGTTACGTGATCACGATGTTTACATCACTTCTATATTATGCTGCTTCGAGTATTGGTGGCTTTCTTTTGGTGAAAACTTTTCATAATCTTTCTTTTTCCTTGCAGATAAAAAGGGAGATATCTATAATGAAGCTTGTTCGGCATCCTTATGTTGTGCGCCTGCATGAATTATGGAGTATTAAAGGTTAATTTTTTTAGGATATTAAGTCTTGTAGGAGGCTTGGATTTCTTCTGTTATCAGATGTGCTTCCTCCTGACATGTGCTGTTTCACGTTAGATTTTAACAAGCTGTACAAATATGTATATCATATTGTAATTCATTACAGGAGGTGAGTTGTTTGATAAAATCATGAGTATTCTAAATTCAAATCCAACTCTCAAGATGGAGGTGCATTTTGTAGTCTTGATAATATTCTCTGCTCACTGCTAATACAGAGCTCTTGTTAACCATGATTACGTGGTGTATCATGGGCGTCTTGGTGAGGCTCAAGCTAGGAGATTACTTTCATCAACTTATTGATGATGTGGATTATTGGCATAGTAAGGGTCTACCACAGAGATTTAAATGTGTTGTTCAGTTTCTTTTTCGCTGGAATCTTATAGTTAGTTCATGTTTTATGTATAGCCTGAAAATCTTTTACTTGATTCACACGGAAATTTAAAGATTTCAGATTTTGGTCTAATGCTCTGTCTGAACAAGTAAGTCGTCATCAATAAGAGTTCTTGTTGAATAAAAAAATTTGAATTCTAGTATAAACAATTATAATTCTCGATTGTTCAAATTCTGGAGTTGGGAGCTCCGAATTGAAAAATATACCCTCTCCTCTCTCCTCCTTTTCTTTTCCTCTTACATGATCAGTTTTGAGTTTCTTGCATCTGATTATGTTTTAATTTTGTTGTTTCTTCTAGATTAGGTTTGTTTTCTTTCCTCGGCTTGTTCATGAGTTAAGATTCAAGTTCGGTTTCAGTTTCAGCTTCTACACCCTTCGTGTTCTTCTTTGTGTGCCATCCATGCAAGGGTCTTTAAGTTCTTTGGTTACAACAAAGGAAGGGAGTTCTTCTGGTGCAGTAATGAAAGGTTATGATGTTTTAAAGGTAAACATGGGTAAGATAGATGTAGGCTTGGATGTTCCCTTGGCAAAAAAGGTTGTTGCTGCAAAGAGGGGAGAGTTGGTTCATATAGGTGTAGACTTGGTTGTATCTTCTGATACTCATATTAGAAGACAAAATGAAGATAATCATGGTGTTATAGGGGATGCTTGGGTCATGATGAACTCCAAGCCGACTGTTGAGAGCCTGGTCGTTTGCTCAAGTCTTGAGAAGTTCAAAAATGTAAAGTCTGGCCATATTTTAAGTTTAAAGTTTGCAGGAAATCAACATAGCCATGACTCTAACATATCTCGGCTTCCTGAGGTTTATCATGGTGTATCTGAGCGGAATAAGGAGCTGGGTATTGTGAGAGTTCATGGGGTCAAGGAAGGCTTGGGTTTGGAGTCTAGTCCCTTTCTGTCTCCTACGTCAGAACAGTTACAAACATTGAATGCTAGCAGCATGGGTGGTTTGAGCTCTTCCCCAAAGAACAACAAGGATGGCGTGTTTAAACAAAAGAAAAGTATCAAAGCCATTTTGCCATAAAAGGAAATGCATCTTCTGACTTGAAAGAGACAGATCCGTTGGATTCTTATAAACTTGTTACAAATGACCAAGTGTTTCCAAGTATGATAATATTAATGCTTCCAAGTGTTCTGCTGATGCAACTTCTACAGCAGCCTCCTTGAGCTTGGTTGGGCAGCAGTTATCTCCCCAACAGAACTTTGGCCCCAAATTAAATTTCTTACAAGCTTTTAAAGGTTCTAAGGATGTGGATGGAAAGGTTAGAATGCCCTCTGATACAACCCGAAACCTTCACTTTTACCCACTTTCTTGGCTGATGGTCATGTGATAGTAGCCCCTCCTCTTGATGTGTTTGAAGAAGGATGTGAACACTTTATTGGACAGAAGCTACCTTATCCAGTTGTAAATTCCATTGCCAACAGATTATGGGGCTCATATAGGCTGTCAATAGTTTTATCCCTGGAAACTGGATTCTTTCTCTTCACTTTTGACTCGGCTGAACATGCCTACTTCTAACTTGGATAAAGCTCCTTGGCATATTGCCAACAGATCTTTAATACTTAAACGCTGGCAACCGAATATGCAATTTTCTAAAGCTAATCTAGATAGAGTTCCGTTTTGGGTTAAACTCTATAATGTTCCTTTGGAGTATTGGTATCAAAGGGTTAAGTTGTGTTTCTCTCCATACTGATCTTATTACCCTATCACACAAAAGGTTGAGCTATGCAAGAGTTTGTGTTGAGATAAATGCTATAAAACTGCTGATTAAGGAATATGATTTACACTGTCCAAATAAGACTGCGCATAACCATTTCTGCTGATTATGAATGGATTCCATCCATATCTATTGCAAAGTTTCCGAACATTCAACAGCCATGTGCTCTAAACAAAGGGAGAAGCTAAAAGGAATATTGATGTTGTTAGAACTACAGCCTCCAATCCAAATCAATGGCAGCAAGTGGGTAAAAGGAATAAAATCTCTAGGTGACAATTTTGCTTCTTCATCTAGAGAGGCGCAAGTGTGTTTGGTATTGAGATTGTTATTATAGTTGTGGTTTGAAAAAAATTGTTTTATAAAAAGCACTTTTAGTTGAGGTTGGTTTGGAAAAATATATGTTTGATTAAAACTGTGGTTGAAATTGAGGTTGAACAAAAATCAGTTTAATATGTTTGGTAACCATTTGTAATTTTATTTTTTTATATTTTCATATCGTTTTCGTATGTCGATCTCAAAAATAATTTTTGATAATATGAAAAAAATATTATATTGATGCTTCGTAACTAAAAAGCACTAGGTATCGTCACCGCTACCATAATTCCAAACAGACAAGTTTTTCAAATTAAGGTAATAAAATAACTAAAAAAACATATATTAATATTCTTGTTTTTTAATTGAAATATTATAAAGTTAACTACTGCTATTATATTATTAAACAAAAAATATTTTATATAAAATATGTTTTATTATTGGTTTTAGATGGTGTACTAGAATAAAATACAAAAAATATATATTTGTCTGAAGGAATAAAAAATAAACTAAATAATCACCAAAAACATGTGATTATCCATTAAAATATCTCGCAATCTTAACTTGAAATTTGAAATTTAAAAGATGGATAAACATAAATCTATTTTGTTTCAACTAAACCCGAATGCACCAACATTTGCAACAGATTTTCAAATTCGTGCAACAAAATTTGACCCTCAAAGAAGAGAAGTTTTGTCCACAATAGAAACAAAAACCTACGAAGAAGAAGTGAAAAAAGCTAAGACAACAACACAAACATGCTACAGAACAATAGTAAAAAACTTTTAACGTTAGGGGTTTTCTGTTAGAGTGATATTATTATCCAACGATGTTTGTTTGTTTGTTTGTTTGTTTTTTTTGTTTTTTTTATCTGGAGAGCCTGTCGATGGTTGATCAAAGTGAGGTTGCTGCTGGTTAGCAGTTGCATTTTCCAACTTTTCATGGACCACATGTTTGGCCACAAGTGGTGATGGGTCCCACCAAATTCAACCCACATTTGAAACATGACCAAACACTTTATAGTTGCAGCTTGCCTTCACCTTAGGTGTAGCCGTATTACAAAACGGCACCTAAATGTATCGTTCATGAGAAGACAAGTACTCGAGAAGATATAGCGCAGGTTGAGGGAGATTCATGTGTTGTTGTGCCTGTAAGGGATGTCATTTCTAGTATTTTTCATTGATGCGAATCTCTTGATCACACAGTCAAGCAACTCACATGTAAAGACATAAATTTCTGAAAAGCCAAGTAAATCAGGTTTGATAGGAGTGTGACAAAAGAAAACTTATACCTAGGCACCGGTACTATTGGAAGTGGAAACCCCAACCCAACGAATATTGATTCGAGAACGAGAAGTACAAGGATGACGCCACAAAGTCAATGTTCTTCAATAAGTCATTTTATGTTCTTTACATAACCAACGAAGAGAGAGATTATCCCACCAACACACAACAAGTGCGCCAAATAAGAAGTTTTATTAATCTGAATTGTCTAACTTACATGTCTGGTTATGGCTTTATTGATACTGACTCTAAATTGAAACAAACTCTAATGGACCCCTATGTGGATATGTGTCCCCTTACAATTAAATCCAAATAATATAAATAAATCCTAAACTAAGAAGAAAATAATAATAACAACAAATCTGAATTTAATATCCTAAATATGATAGGATCAGATTTGTTGTCCTTTAAAAGTTGCATATAAGCTAGGAGAATTAAATCTAAAGTTGCCTCCTATTTAGTTTTCTTGTTTGGAAAGTATTTTTAGTTGACTTGGAAACTTATTTAATGATAGATTCCTACTATAATAAGGATAGAATAATTGTTTCCATACATCATAAGGATTCCACATTAATATGGAGTCCATATCACACATGAAAACTATGTTGTTGCCTATTAAATATCCTTGCAAGACTAGAAAATTTCTAAAACCAGCTGCCACATCATTGTAGGAAAAGAATCATTGCCAAATAGGAAGTCCATAAGTCAAAAAAAAAAGTAAATAACAAAATTCATATAGCATTTGTTGACCAGTATTGCGATGCCTTCCTGATATTTGATTGACTTGAACGTTTAACCCAAGGTAGAACAACATGTGAAGAGACTCCACATAAAATTTCAGCCCGATCCAAAGGTTGGATTGAGAATTATGATTGTTACCATGAAATTGGACAGTTGCAAATTTTAATTAGAATCCGAATCTGATTTTTTTTTTTTGCCCGAATCATATCACTCATTGTGAGAATAATGTGGGAAACCCTATTCAGGCTTCGGCTATAAATGAATTAGATGGGCGCAAGGAGGAGATTGATCTGGAAGTTAGGGGAGGGGATAAGAAAGGGGATGAGGTTTGCACTAATATTGATCTGGTTAGTCCTTCGCCACGATGTAGTTCTGATTCTATCAATATAGGTCACGACAATTAGATAGCAAGTAAGGCTAAAGACCCTCTTGAGAATAAGAAGAAGGGTTTGATGGGTTTGTCCAAGAAGAATAAGAAATCAACATATTCATGAGGGGGCAAGATGAGGTAATCTTCGGGTTGTTGTTTGTATTCTTATTCCTTTTCTATGTTTATTGGATGTTAGAATATAGGGTTGACTGACCCTTGGAAGCATTCAGAATTGCACCATCTTCTCCAGAAGGAAAAGCTATCTCTTTTTTGTTTGGTGAGACTAGAGTTAGAGAATGTAATAAAGAAAGGGTTTCTAAGCTTATTCTTCAGAATTGGTCGTTCTTGTATAATTATGAGTTCTCTCATTATGGCTGAATTTGGATATGTTAGGATGCAAATACAGTGAAGGTGGATCGTTTGGGAGATTCAAATCAGGTTCTGCGTGTTTGTGTTACTTTGTTAAGTACCAATACTTGCTTTAATGTTTCAATTATTTATGGAGATAATAGCTCGTCTCATTGAGAGGCTCTATGGTTTGATATTGTTAGATGTAGTTAGAGGTGAGAGGATACCCTTTGGATCCTTTATGGGAATCATAACAGAATGATCTTAACAATTGTATTTACTCAATCTTTTTTGGAAGACCTTCGATTCTCGGGTTCCAAGTTCACTTGGACTAACCGGCAATGTAATAGCCCCATCTTGGAAAAATTGGATGGGGTGCTTGTAAATATAAAGTTGTTCTTGGCTTCTGAAGCTATTTTTCTTCATTTTGGCATTTTTAATCATTCTTCAATGTTGGTGAAGCTAGCGAGCATGCCCAAAAGAAAAACTCCTTTCAAGTTTTTTTTTTTTGGGTTGATCATTCTCAATTTAATCCGACAATCCGAGGCTTGGGAGATAGAAGTCTTTGGTACTACTATGTTTATACCGTGTAAGAAGTTGAAGCATGTTAAGATTGCATTGAGAGACTTTAATAAGAAATTTCTTACAAAGATTTTGGATAGGGTTTACATAGCAAAGAAGGCTATGGAAGATGCCCAAAGTATGATGCAATAGAATCCTCTTAACTTAGATATTCATAAAATTGAATCCATATTTGTTAAAGAGTGTGTGAGACTTGCTCAAGTCGAGGAGAACTTTCTTAAGCAAAACTCTCAGGTTCAGTGGCTGAATCTAGGGGATAAGAATTCAAGTTTCTTCTTCCACTCCGTTAAGAATCATTAATATCGTATCAAAATTCTCTCAATTCAAGGTGGTGATGACACTTGTATGACTGACGTAAAGAAGGTAAATGACATTGTTAGTTACTTTGAGAAGATTTTAAGAGCCCACGGTCAGAATGTATTGATCTCTTTCTTCTTGGTGAGGTTCTTCCCTAGGAGTTGTCGTCATCTTAAATCACGAGCCTTGATAACCAGATTAGTGATAATGAGATTTAGAAGGTCCTTTTCTCTTTTAAGGATAACAAAGCTCCTGGTTTAGATGGTTTCAGTGTGGGTTTCTTTGAGGAAGCTTGGAGTATCGTTGGTCAAGACACCCTATTCTTGTTTCGTCCTTCTTTAGTTATGGCCGATTACTCAAACAGGTGAATGCAACTACTATAGCCTTAATCCCTAAGGTTGCAAATCCTTCTAGGGTTAAGGATTTCATGCCTATTTCTTATTGTAATACCAGCTACAAATGTATTGCCAAGATTATTGCTAATAGAGTTAAAGAGAGTGCTTCCTAACTTGGTTAGCCCGTTTCAGTTTTCTTTTATAGAGGGGCGTAAAATTAGTGACAACATCTAACTTTCTCAAGAGTTTTTTCATAATTATCATCGAGAAGAGAGTCTTTCTAGGTGTTCTTTGAAGGTGGATTTGATGAAATCTTATGATTCAGTTGGGTGGGACTTCGTTTTAGTCGTTATTCATATATTGGCTTTCCTCTTTGTATGGTTAATTGGATTAGTAAATGTATCTCCATGACTAGATTGGGGAGTTTCATGGCTTTTTAGCTTGTAGTAGAGGTTTAAGGCAAATAGATCATTTATCTCCCTATCTATTTGTCCTTGCTATGGAAGTCTTCTCAGGATTGATGGATTAGTTGGGTAGAGATCAAAACTTCAGATACCATTGGTGGTATGAGAAGGAGCAACTTACTCACTTGTGTTTTACTGATGATTTAATGATTTTTTTACCAGGATAAAGTGGGTACATTTTCCTTAATCAAGAAGTGCATTAACTAATTTCAGCTTCTTTCTGGTTTGTCTCTAAACCATGACAAAAGCAACATGTTTTTATGTGGAGTTGACCATGTTTCTAAAACTCGATGTCTTGAGATCCTTGGGTTATAAGGAAGGGAATTTGTCAGTCAGGTACCTGAGTGTTCCTCTTATCACTATAAAGCTTATATTTTCTGATTGCTTGATCCTTGTGGAGCGTCTAAGGCTAGGACTTTGACAAATCGCACCACACCTTCTCGTATGCAGGTAGACTTCAACTTATTAAGTCCATCATGTTTTCTATTCAGGTGTACTGGTCTTCTCTTTTTATTTTTCTAAAGGCTATTATAATGAAGATCATATCCTTTCTATGTTGTATTTTGTGGAGAGGTAGTTATCTTGCTTCTAGTGCTGCTAAAGTTGCCTAAGAGAGAATTTGCTTTCCAAATAAGGAAGGAGGTTTAAGAGTTATTAATATGGAGGTTTGGAATCAGGTTGCCATGGTTAAACACCTATGGAATTTATGCTTTACTTCGAGTCATTCTATTTGGTCATCTTGGATTCATACTTGTTGCGAGGTAGGAGTATTTAGGAGGAGTCGTGTCCTGGCAACTGTTTTTAGAGTTGGAGGAAGATTCTTGGTTAGCATAGCATCACTCGTAGACTTATATATCATTATATAGGTGATGACCGTTCTACTTCTCTTTGGTTTGATAATCGGCATCCTATGGGTCCTTTGGTGGAGTGTTTTGGGGAAAGGATTATTGATTCTGGTTTAGGTAGAGATGCTAGGGTGAGTTGTATTATAGACACTTAGGAGTGGAGGTGGCCTCTTGCTAGATCTCTTGGGTGGATTGAGCTTGCTAGGTGTACCCTAGTTTCTTTTCTTCTGGATGATAGGAGGCGTGATATTGTTTCTGGAAGGATGCTTTTACAAGTATTTTCTCTATTTGTTATGCTTGGAATGCATTCTGCCTTGTTCTGTACAAAGTGGAGTGGTGGAGACTTGTATGGTTATACATGTTGTTCCTTGTTTCTCTTTCATATTATGGCTTGCAATTTGGGAAACCTTTTGACTTAGGATAAGCTCATGTTTTATAGTCTCGTTCAGACCAATAGGTGTCTCTTGTGTGGGGGTGGCGGTAAAGATGTTGATCATTTATTTTTTGATTGCCCCTTCTCTCAGCGCGTTTGGTATGACCTGTGCTCTAAATGCCTCATTCCTTTCAATTATTGTCCTTGGGCTAGTACCGTTGCATGGCTTTTTGTCTTAGGTAGATGTAATTCTCTTCAATTTTTGGTTATTAGATTGATGTCAACTATTACAGTTTACCACATCTGGAAGGAGAGGAATGATAGGCTATATGGAGAGGCTCCTCGTAATGACTCGGTTGTTTATAGTGATATTGTTCAGTGTATAGTTACAAAAGTTAACATCTGTCATAATATGGCTTCTTCGCATACTAATAGAAAGCTTCATATTGCGTGGAGGGTTTACTAACAACATTTTTTCCTCTAGATGATTTCTTTTGTTTTAGTGTTAAGGGTATGTCCTTTTAGCATTTCCATGGGGTATGCCCCAGTTTCTTTTTATTTGTTTCTCTAACTTGGTTTTAATTGGTTTTGATGACTAGGCTTAGAGGGATTGTCCTCTTAGACTTATTTTGGTGGGCCTTGCATTTTGTTGTTGTTTTGTTTTTTTTTTTGGTTAATATACTTACTACTTTTTTTAAATAAAAAAAAGATTTGATAAGAGTGTGATACAATAAAAACCTGCCCCAAGAAACTATTGTAATGAAGTCAAATGACACCACGAAACTAATTAATCTTTAATAAGTCAGATTCAGTTCATTCAAGAACCAAAAAATACAGGAAACTCTCACACACGTTAAAAATTAAAAGTTTAGAAGTATTATTCATTAATTGCAGCTAAATTTTAGACTTACATGTATTTAAATAGTTCTGAAAAATTAATCCTAATAGATCTACCCTTATGAGCTGAATTGACCCACATACAAAAATTAACTCAAAACATTTATTAGTAAGGCAACCCTGATCTAAACAAGCCGTGGATCCTAACTGAAAACAAAATATTAATTAAGTCCAAACAAGTCTTAAGTTGTAATTAACAAAATAAAAAAAATAAAACTAATAAGTCCTAAGTCTTTATTTGTCATGAGAAGAGAAGAAGAAAAACATTGCAAGTCTGATACAAGATTTATTTATAGTCTATAATGTTGCCTAATAATTTTAGAAACTAAAAGAGAAGTTGTCACCCCTTTGGTTTTCGAGTTAGAATAAGATTTTGATCTCAACCTTGTATTTATCCTTCTTTTGAAAAGAAAAGGATGCTCTCTTTAATGATCCTCTTTGCCATCACTTATTATCCTTCCAATATTAGGAAACATAATAAGGAGATTGTATTGGCCATGTGTTTTCTAAGTCAGCTTAGATTCTTTTGTTTTCTCTGCTGTGTTTTCTCCTTGTCTAACAAGGAAATAAAATAAAAATAATAAATTATAGTATTTAAAGAAAATAATCAATGTTCCTACATATAATAGAAAATCCAATACTAGTTAGGACTCTACAAAACACTTGGAAACATCACATAATAAAACTGGCTGAAACTGATACAAAATTGATAATCTTGTTGTCGAAACTTCATTGCCCAAATAAAGGTGGATTTAGCTCCTCTTGCATATGAATTAAATGTATTAAATTTTCCTCGTGATAATCAATCAATTTAATGTTTTTTTCAATACCTTTACTTTAGACTTGATGTGAGCCCATTTGAAATATAAATTGGATTCTTAGCGTTGATGGGCTGATCCACATCAAGGCTGGTCATTTCTCAGCTCCAATTCGCCATACATTTTCAGGTGCTTTCATTCCTCAGTCTACTGACTACTAATCACAATTATTATTGTTAATTTTCTGGTTGCAGGTATGTGAAGTTGCTCCAACCTTTTTAATAGTAGATATTCAGAGAGCTACTGGAGATGCAGCTGAATACCTCAAGGTCAGTTGTTGAGGCTATCCAGTTTGTGTTTGTATGTGTTTGCTGCAGGGCTGGTACTCAGTAGTTGCATATCATTCTTAAGATAACTTAGTCTCTCTTCCTTTAAAACTGTTTCTTTGTATAGAAGGATGTGCTTTTCTTTATGCAGTTCTACAAGAACTTCTGTAGCAATCTTGACGGATATCATCTGGAAACCACCCGATGAATCAAGCAAATCTACAATCACCACGTCAAAGAGCGAAAAACGCTGATCTCATTTCCTGGATAGTATTTTGATGCAGACTACTGTTTATGCATGGCTGCACCCGAGGTCATGCAGTTGTAGCTTACATAACCCTTCCTTTGATGTCATCTAACACCTCAGCCTCTCCTCTGTTCCAGAAGGATAGAAAATATAAGCTTGGATTATTTATTTATTTTTTCATTATTATTATCATCTAATGAGTAAAGCTTTGTTCACGCGAGGTCCACCATGGCAATGCTGTGTTTTGTAGTCATACAATGTAACATATCTATATATACATATATTTGGTATACCTTAATACATACCATGGCATAATAAAAAAAAAATTGTATCTGTCTTGGTGAATGAAAAAATGGCCCTACATTTGTCACGAATCAAATGTTCTCGCATTTCTGTTTTACAACAAGAGCTCTCGAAAATATCAGATGAAATGAATTTTCATGAAATTCCAAACAGCCGAAGAAAAAAAAAATAAGAGTTAATCCCACTGAGTCAAATGGAGATGTCAAAGAAGACCATGAGAATCTGCACATGAACATTGTCCATTAACAAACTTATGAAGCCGCTTGCCATCTTTAATGATGATATGTCTAGTGGTCTGTGATGAGACAACCTTCATAAAATCATGGCAATCCTTGCACATAGTGACACTCTTGATGACCCTAATTGGTGCACCAATGGGCGTATTCAATAACCCAAATGTTACTGCCAACTTCTCACTGTGGTAAACAGCAGAAGAGAATGCCTTCTCTTCGGCTTCCTCTTCCTCATCATCAATTACCTCCATATTCTCTAACTGCTCGTACCCAAGACTCTTTGCTCTGTCAACCAAATCATTCAATAGTGCATGCAGCTCTGCATTATGGTTATGCAACCGGTTATTTGTTTTGAATGAATGAACCTCTCCCTTAATGCTGATCCTACTCCAGTCCTTTAACTTTCCGACTTTCTCCTCTTTCATCAATCTTCTCACCATAGAAACATCCTCCCACCTCTCTGCAGAGATGTACATATTTAACAACACGACATAAGTCTCAGTGCTTCTGGGCTTGAGTTTGAGTAACTGTTCAGCAGCATAAAACCCTAGTTCTTCATTCCCATGATTTCTACACCCAGCAATCAAGAGCAACCATATAAACTCGTTTGGTTCTACATCCATTCTCTTGATGACATCAAAAGCTTCATCTAGTCTACCCAGCCTCACAAACATGTCAACCAAGCATCCATAATGGTCCATTACTGGCTTAATTTTGTATTCCTTTTGCATTATTTCAAAATACTCAAGTGCTTCATCGACCATTCCAGCATGGCTACATGCAGCCAGAACGCCCACAAAAGTGATCTGGTTTGGCCTGAATCCAGCTAGCCTCATGTCTTCAAAAAGCTGCAGTGCATGCTGAGACTGGCCATGTCGTGCAAAACTTGTAATCATGCTGGTCCAAGATATCAATGTTCTTGTAGACATATCCAGAAAAGCTTTTCTTGCCCTCTCAATACTTCCACACTTGTCGTACATATCCACAAGTGCAGTTCCAACAACTACATCTGATAAAAACCCTGATTTAATAGTCTGGGCATGTATTTGTTCCCCCTGCTCTAAGGCTGCCAGCCTACTGCATACAGTTAGGATACTTGACAAGGTGAATAGATCAGGTTTCCTGCCAGAGTGATTCAACTTCAAATACATGCCGAGTGCCTCAGTTCCAGTTTGCTGTGCTGAAAAATTGTCTTTCGCAAGATCCATTGCTTGAGCATGACCTGCAATCATTGCATTCCACGTAATCAAGTTCTTATATTCCATTCTATTAAACAAATTCTTCGCCTCTTCAATGCATCCACATTTAAGGTACAAGTAAACAAGAGAATTTGTGATGCGCAGGTTTGATTCATGGCCAAGTTTAGTGCTCAATGAGTGAACCTGCATCCCCAGATCCGAAGACTGTATTGTGCTGCACAAGCTCAACACGCTTGTTAGTGTGAAGTCATTAGGCTCAACATTCTCAAAAAGCATTTCAATGAAAAGTCTTAAACCCATTCCTGCTCTGCCATTGTCACCACAAGCAGATATAATCGTCGTCCAGGAAATTACATCCTTTTTTCCAGTCTCACGAAAAGCTTTAACCGAAGAGTCCAAGCTGCCAAATTTCGAGTACAAACTACAGAGAGCATTTCCAATACTGGAGTCGTGACTGATCCGGTACTTAATAATGAAGGCATGGAACTGTTTCCCCAATGTGATAGACTCCAGAGAAGAACAAGCATTCAAAGCAATTGACAGAGTGAAATTTGAAGGAAATGACCCAGATTCTAACATGTTTCCAAAAACCTCAACAGCTACCTCAGGTTGTGAATTTTGAACATAACCTGTCATCAAAGTTGTCCACACGACTACATTTCTTCTAGGCAAATTATCAAAAACTTTTCTAGCATTTACCATAACCCCACATTTTGCATAAACATTGACTAGAAATGACATAACAAAAAACTCTTCATGGGTTCCAGTCTTTATCACGTGAGCATGAACCATTTCAGTCTCTGGGACCGAAACCTTGTCTATGCAATGTTGCAAAAGAGGAACATAATAAGAGGACTCAACTTGTTCGCCCTCTTTTATCAATGAAAGCGCTTCGTGAAACTCCAGAGGCTTGAATGGTTCAAGATTTGCATCCGATTGGGTATTTATAGAACTCCTCTGATACGAAATGTTATAAGTCTGAGATTTACAGATGTAGTCGAGTGTCAGCAAAGAGCGAGAATAGGAAATGCTAAGTATATGGCTAATAATTAAAACACATCAAAACAACCTTTTTAATGCATTTGGAACGAAAGACTAATATTTATTTAGCTCTTAACAAAAAGCAACTAAAATTATCATTTCCATCCACTAACAGACAACAGTAAAGCAAAGACACCAGAAAGATGTTGTTTGATACATACATGATCTTCAACAAATCAATACGGCTATGTGTAAGGAAAAGAGAATTTAAAATATATAAAGAAAAGAAAAGAGTTACAGCAATACCTTTTCGGTGGCAGAGGGGTGCCTTTTGAGTTCAGTTCCAAGCCTGAGAGTGCCAGTGATAGCAACAGAGGGCAAAGAAGCCATGGAAGGAGAAAAGGGAATGGATGAACAAGACTGTTATTGTTGGCCTTAATCTTTCCTCTCTTTTTTTTTTCCTTTTTCTTTTATCTATAGTAACTTGGGCGGACTGGATAGAATAGAATTGTGGAGGGAAGAGAGAGTGGCTGCAACTAGAGTCCCTCTCCTTTCTTTCATTTGTTGTCTAACCACTTTTAACTTTCTACCTCTAAATAGTGGCTAATAAAATAAAATTTAAAAAATAAATACATGCAATAAATAATAATACCTCCTCCTCCTCCTCCTCCTCCTCCTCAATTTTTTTTTTTAAAAAAAAGAAAAACCTTTGCCAGTTTTGACACCACTCTTCAAGATTTTTTCCCAGTGGTTGAATGAAGAATCTATTTTTAATTGGTTTGAAATAAAAGAGTGATTTAATCTCCATTAAAAAAAATACACTTTCACTTTATAAAACAAAATTCAACAAATCGGAGCTGAGCTTGGACTTCTAATTTTTATTTCACTTCTTTATCTTGGCCTGATTTAGTATGCATTGTCATCTCTATAACTTGTATGCATTAAAAAAAAAAAACCAACCAATCAAAAAAAACAAAAGCAAAATTTTTTTTAAGCCCTAAATCAGTACCTTACTAACGTAGCTGCATGCCTCCTCACCTCTAGTCCCACCCCTGCTCACATCCTGTCTCAATTCTCTGCCGCCCATAGCTCTATGGTCTTTGTTGTGTTAAATTGTGTTTTCTTTAGTATGCTCAAGGTTGGGTTTTTCTTATAATATTGTTTTGCTTTTCATCTAGGGTCTTGATTAACTTTTTTTAGGGCTTTATGATTTTAGATAATTTTTTTAATTAATTGTTTAGGATTATATTTCTCCCTAATTTTTTTGCCATTACCAGCTTACATATATAACCTATATCTTATTCAATCACATCTCACACCAAAATTTTTCTTTATTACAACAATCATCATTGCTTAACAAACATCCAACATACATTAATAATGTAAGCAATGGTATTTTGAAAATTTGTTTGATCTATTTGATGTGTATTGCTATCATAGTATTCTTGTGTCCTAAATGTGTTTGTTGTATGATTCCGGTTCAAGGGTTGAGTTGTGATGGATATTTTTGTGAGGGTATGTCTGAGGTATATTCCCTACTCTTCATGTTTAATTATTATCTTTTATGACTTTGTTTTTTTTCTAATTTGTATTTTAATAGAAATTAATTCGGAGTTCTTATGTGATGACTTCAAAAGCTAGGGATCACACATTCCTTACAATGTTGTTGATTTCTCCAGTTAGGTATATATGATTTGCTTCAGTAAAGAGCATTTTATATGGCATGTAGTATTATTTCTTTATTTGTAAATTATGAAAATGTAAAAGAAATGTATTATTATGTATTTTTTGAAATTTCTAGTTTTTGTGTGTTTCAAATGCTATTCATACTCCAATCAAGACTTTATTTGAAGTAATTAGTTGATAATTAGAGTTGGCAGGATTTCTAGAGTATATAAAAGGTAGGCATTGCTTGGCAGCAAATAAGGCAAATTAAGAAGAGTGATTTGTCATTCAACTTGCGTGTTTGAAGTTTTGCTTCAACCAAATAGGATTTTCCTTTTATAATGTGATACGAACCTCGTGGTTACGCAACCCACAATTAAGACTGAGATATAATTTCAGAAAGTTGAAATAGGTTTGATAGGAGTGTAACACAATGAAAACTTGTCTCAAAGCACTATTATTATTAGAATGAAGTTGAATGATGTCACGAAACCAGTTAATCTTCGATAAGTCAAATTCAATTCATTCATCAATGGCTGCTGAAATTTAGGCTTACATGTCTTTAAATAATTCTAAAAAATTAACCCTAACAGATCTACCCTTGTGGGCAAAATTGATCCACTTACAAAAACTAAGTCAAAACCTTTATTAGTAAGCCCAAACCCTAATCCAAACAAGCCTTAGATCCTAACTGAAAATAAAGTATTAATTAAGCTAAAACCAGCCTTGGGATGTAGCTAACAAAACATAAAATAAAGCCTATAAGTCCTAAGTCTTTATCTACCCAATGATCCTAGAAACCAATATATCATTAAATACCACTAGCCCTTCTTTCCTTGTGTAGCTAGGATGAATAAGAAATCCATGTAAGAAAATAATTTTGGAACATTAATGAATCCTTGCCGCCCTTGAAAATTATGTTGCAACCCATTAAAGATCCTTGCCACACTTGAAACATATGTTAAATAATTGAGTTGTTACATGTGTGATGACAATACTATAATATATTTAATGAAAAAAGAGAGTTCATCAATGATTGATAAGGAAATATTAAATTGAAAGGACACATATTATTTTGCTTATATAATGGATTAATGATATTGATTATGTTAGTATAGTTATAAAATGTAAATACTTACATTAATTTTCGTGATCTTCTATGTTTACAGGATTTTGGAACATTAATGAATATTTATCACACTTGAAAATTATGTTGCAACTCATTAAAGATCCTTGTAGACCAAGGAAATTCCTAAAACATTATGTCACATCTTTGTAAGAAAGGATCTTTTTCAAATAGAAAGTCCACAAGTCAAAAGAAAATAAATAACAAAATTCATGCAACATGTTCTAACCTATATCGCAAGTCTTTCCAGAAATCCGATTCACCTAAAATTTTACCCCAACTTAGACAAATATCTCTGGGATCTTTTGGTAAATTTTTAGCTCGATTTAATGGTTTGATTTAGAGTTATGTTTAATAATATAAAACTGGACAGTAGAAAATTTTATGCCACAATCTGAATCTGACCTTACTTGGATCGTATCACAGTGTTAATAGATTAAGTCACTACTGTTCAAGGTTTTTTTAGAATGCTCAAATCTTTGCAGGCATTTCAAAGTTCATACGTTATTAATTATTTATATAAAGGACATAAAGTGGGATTCCTTGCAACTTCTTAAATCAGAATTCTCAAGATGGGTACTCTCATTTCAGCTCTAGAAATGATTTCATGTCTTAGGTTTTCTTTTGATAACATTTTTTTTTATTTGTTACTAATGTTTATAGGCTTTGATGAATTCTTGATTTCAGAATTTTATTGTTCATCTATTCACATAAGTTGGCTTTAATGATCCTTCACAAGATGATGTATCAAAGAGCCACTTTGACATAGTGAACCTAAACCAAATTCAATCTTAAGTTTTAATGATACTTGAAGCACGAAACTGTAAAGGGGTTGCCATAGGCAAAATACCTATATTGCAAAATGTGGAAATTTGGCATCATGTATGCTTGTAACCTTGTTAATTTTGCCTCTTTTTTTATTATGTAATTTTACCAATTTATAAAAATAGTGTGATCAATTTTCTCATGAATTCTCTTTATTCTCAACCCTTTGCCCACAACAACAACTAGCAATTGAACTTGTGGGCTCCAAAATAGTAGCCTTAGAAGGTACCCAAAACCTTCATCACAATGGTTGAGAGTAGGGATGGAAATTGATACCTGTGAATCTATTTTTGTACTATTTATACCTTAATCTAAACTCAAAATAAGTATCCAAACCCGACTAGGTATGGATTTTTTATACCCAATCCAATCAGGTTTTTAGTACACATCGAGCATCCATAACCCAAACTTGAATGATATATTTTACAACTAATTAGTACATGATTAACTTGATATGCATGTAATTTTTTTAAAAAAAAACTTTAAGGTTATTTATTTATTTTGGGTCTAGTAGACCAATATCTATACCCAACCCAAAACCTGACTTTTTATCTTCAGGTTTTACCTCAACTTGATCCAAACCTGATTGGGTCTAAAAACTTCCAACCTATTTAGGTAAGTTCGAGTCAGCATCCATCAAGTTCAGGTAAAATTGTCATCCCTGGTCGAGAGTGCATCAGAGTTTATTTTTTTTTGTTATGATGGGTTATTATATTTGCATTCAATAACTTGGTTTTTCTATAGCATATTTGTTGGGAGGGTGTGGACATGAAGTTAAAGGGTATATAATAATTGATCTATAAGGGAGAACCTATTAGTTATCCAAAAAAATTACTACTAAAATTGTTTTTACATCGATAGAAAAATCCCCTAAACCTTTTAGTTCTTCCTATCATGGGGGACATCTTAGTGATCTGATTATTGTGAAAAGAGTAAAAATGAGAGAAGAAGTCGCCATTTGGTTTTATGGTTACTAGAAACTCTAACTAATCCTGATAGATTTTTGAGTAAGGAGCTGGTTATGTTAAAAGTGAAGATGAAAACCACCCTATAATAACCTACTTATAGCAAGCTGAACTGTTGTTTGATTTTACAATAAAAATACCTCTTATGCATACATGTTATTTTGCCAAGCATATCCATTTTATAAATAACCACAAAAGTATTCCAATAAATTAAATTAATATAATTGGACATATAAAGACAAAAGTATGAATACATTGCAAATTTATTCAAAACAAAATATGTGTCAGCATAAGTATATGATTCAAAAATTAACAAAACAAATAAAAAATTGTTCAAACAACAAATAAATAATATGGGACTAAAATTGATCTTTAGGAGTTGTTAGAGTCAGTTAGAACTAGATGAAAAGGCTGGAACAAGGAGAAAAAATGATTGGGAAAATGGTAGTCTTTACGCATGTACTACATGCGCTAGGCGACATTCTAGATTGCAATGCTTATTTCCATGCGATGCCAAGGTAGGGTGGTGTGTGGACCTATCCGAGGGGTGGCCCTGATGAATGTTGATAAGATATATACAAATATTGTTGGCGGGAAACGAACCCGAGAAAGAGTGTTACATTGTCAACCCTATTATTATTGAACTTTGTCATTTTATATTTTGCTGAAAAATATCGAAACTGTCTTTTCTTTAAGTATGTTTTTCATATGTTTTATGATTGTATTATATCCTTTCAAAGAAGTATGAGTTTTCTTTATCTCATTGTTGTTTTGAAATTAGCAGATGTGTTTTGTTATAAAAATAGTATTTGACATTTTATTTTAATCATGCTTGGATAAATTTATTGGAAAATAAGGTCAAACTCCAGGGTGCTTCGCTCAGACAATAATGGGCGACCTTACCCTTTTTAGACCAAGAAAAATTGACCCTCATAACTTCACATGATCTCTTGGCTTCATTCAAAATGTTGTGATCAAATTGGTTTTGTGAAAATTCTTGGCTAAAACAATTCTAAAAAATTAAAGATGCCTTCTTATTTAGAAATAACTTAATGTTTGCTTAAAATAGTATTTTGGCATCTTGCTTATAGGATGGAAAATAAATAAATAAATTAATTAATTAAGCAAACCCTACTCTGAGGTGACTAACGAACCTGAACTAATTGAGATGAAAGTAGAAAAACAATTGCGGTTATCCACATTATATGTCTTTAAGGCTATATTTTAGTTGTATGCATAATGGTATATAGTGAATTCGGTAGTCATAAACTCACAAAATATAGTTATTTGCAAGTCTAAACCATTACACTAAATGAGATCCAAATTTACTAGTTCTAACTGCTTGCGCTTTAAATGAGGGAATGTCGTCTTTGTTATCCCTTTCATATTAAAAATATATATATATCCCTTGAAGTTCCCTTTAAACCTAATAAAAAATTCTTTATGAAAACTTTAGCTATAATCACTAATGTGAACCTCATGATCATGTGGTGCATAACATAATTTCTCTTTCAAAAAAACAAAAGCCAATTCTTGTTCCTCCCCCATTTAATATAAAGTAATGCAGTATAAGGTTGTATGAAGATGTGGAGTAAAATATTAAAGATAGCTCGGTTGGAATGTATTAATAGCTGAATTTGTTGTCAATCAAATCGGTTTGCTAGAATTATTAGCATCCACGAGGGGATGATCAAATTATATATAGTGGCCATAGCATCGATGATTAAGCATGAGATAAGAATGATACTTAGTGGCCGTAGTGTCAGTGACTAAGGATAAGAAATGAATGATGCATAATGACCGCAATATCAATGACTAAGTACAAGATATAAATTGATAGTTGATGATTAATTACAAATATCTATGAATATAACAACTTTTGATGTTTAGTTGCCAAAAACAATGATGATGATGTAGATTCTCCTTTTCCTGTGCTTCTATTTAAGTTCACAAATCCTTTAAATTAAATTATGGGCAGCAAAAATTACTTTCTAGTTGTCCCAAATAAAAAGGAAATTCATGTGGTTGTTTTTGTTTTGAATGGAGACCATTGTGTTGTTGTTTTCAATGAGTAGAAATCATGGTGTTGGTGTTTTCAAATAATAGAAACCATTTAAATTACCATTGATTGTATAATGGAAAACATTGTGTAAGACCATTAACTGATGCTTAAAAATGTATATGACAGGGGGGTTGATTGACAACTTAAAACATAATACAGTTTGATATAATACTAAGTCAAAGTAAATGTTAATGGGGCAATGATGTAACAAACGGTTGTTGATGCGAACCTCGTGATCACGTGGTCACGCAACCCACACGCAAAGACACCAATTCCTGGAAAACCAAGTAAATCAGGTTTGATAGGAGTGTGACACAAAGATAACTTGTACCTTAAGTTCTTGCTCTCTCTCTTTATATTTTTGCAATGCTTAAGTTTTGTTTACATTAATCTTTTATTTATGCTTTTCATTTCCTTTCCTTTACTTAGTTAATTATATCTTATTTATGTTCTTATCTTGTTTATTTATTTTCTCTCTTTCATTATGTTTAGCTAAGTTTATTATGTCAAGGTGAAAAGGTTACACTAATGGTGTAAGAATAAGTATAGTATAAACTCAACATGGACTTTAATGTTTGATACTAACATGTTTTGTATTTGTTATCTTGTTCACTTTTAATACTTTGCTTGTTAAATGGTTTATCTTTGTGTCACACTCCTATAAAACCTGATTTATTTGGCTTTCCGGGAATTGGTGTCTTTGTGTGTGAGTTGCGTGTCCACGTGATCACGAGGTTCGCATCATTTGGTATCAGAGCTTGGCTTTATTAATCAGGTTATATCCTTCTGAAATTTTTGTTTCTTGCTGATTTCGCAAAAAAATTCCTTAGTATCCAATTTCTTCTTCTCGAATTTGCAGCATATTAAAAAAAAATTGTTATTTCATTATGTTATTGTTCAAAATATATCACTAGCATCAAAAAAAAAGAGAAAAGCAAAAAAAACAAAAAAATTTATTCAAAAAGACGTTTATTGGATTCTGCAGCAGAAAACTAAACAAGAGAAAATTGGATCAAATAAATATAATATAGCCATACATTTACTGTAAACAATGGTCAGCCCCACATATTCAATTGCTTTTATTTATCATTTTCTTTTATTCTTCTAGTATAATTAAATTCCTATAACTTTTTTTTCTTTAGACTCCTTTTCTTTTTATATAATGGTGCTACTTGGAATATAGATCTCTTTCTTAGCATTCAAGAACTCCATAATCTCACTTCTTGTTCAATAATGGTAGTTGTCGCCTCATTGTAGATCAATTTCTAAGTAGAAACTAATTGATGCTTTTTAGAATAAAGATCTCTTTTATAGAATTCAAGATCTTAGAATCTCACTTCTCATTTAATAAAGGCAGTTGTTGCCTCATCGCATATTAAGTACTAAGTAAAAATTAATTGGAGACATATATTGCCAATTAAATTTCACACACCATTCTTGATAAGAAAAATATATATTTTATATTAATCGAATAGCAACACACACACTCTATAAAGAAGATCAAGTTTTCATTATGGATTATAAGGTAATATACACTATGGAATTACAATAATATTTTATTTTTTTCCTTTTTTATTGTTATGAAATTATTATTTTTTTAATTTCATCCTATGATATTGTGTTAATTGAGATTTGGGGTTGGCAATTTTTGAAAAATTATTCTAACATTGAGTTGGTGCTTGATTTCATGAAAAAAAATTATATTTTGTTGTTTGCAAGAAATTGAAAATAATAGGGATAGAATTGAACAAAGAAAATTCTTTAGGCCAATTGTTTTTAAAACAAATGTGGTGTCAACTATGGTACTTAAAAAACCCATGGCCTAAAATTCTAAACTAATTTTAAATAGGGTAATTCTGAACAAAAAGAAAAAATTATGATTAGGAGTAAAACTCCCCATTAAATTAGCTTAAATCTCAAATGAAATTCATGAGATCAATTTAGTCTGAGTAACTAAGTACACAATTTTCATATGCAATTACACAAATTTAGTCGATTTTAGACATTACTAACATGCACAATATTATTCTTAACAATAATATAAGCACGTGGATTTAGCCATTTATTCCATCGATATTTCTACACGCCATTTATCTTAGCAATCATGACACACAAAACAAGTATTCTATTGGCCATAACAGCCCACTCTCACACACTTTCCCGGCTATCAAAACAGTACGAGTACTTGCATTTATGGCTATTATAACAGTCCATATTCAAGCACTGCCTGACTGTCGTAACCCTTAGTAGCAAAAGGCTGCTCCAAGATGGTAGTTGTAAACAGAACTGGGGATAGAGTTGCATCCATTCGTGAGGAGTTGAAAGATGTTGAGATTATATACAAGCCCCTTGCAGAGATGCTAACTTGCACTTCTGTATACTGTTTTAACAAGCACGTCATCGGAAACTCTATTATTTGTGAGAGATAATGTTAAGGATCTTCCTCCTGTTACTTCAGAAGTTGGGGAAGGCTATTTGTTGATATCTCTGTTCCCCGAAATGTAGGCTCATATGTCAATGACCTTGAAAATGTGCGAGTTTACAATGTTGATGGCCTGAAGGAGGTTGTGGCAGCTAACAAGGAAGACCGCCTGCGAAAAGCAATGGAAGCTCAGGCAATCAATACTGAAGAATCAAAAGAATTTGAAGCCTGGTGGGATTCGTTGGAGACTGTTCCTACCATAAAGAAATTGAGGGCTTATGCCGAGAGAATCAGAGTTGCAGAGCTAAAGAAATGCCTGTCAAAAAAGAGTGATGACATGTCAAAGAAAACAAGGAGAGCTGTGGATGATCTTAGCCGTTGTATAGTGAACAAGCTTCTTCATGGTCGAATGCAGCACCTGAGATGTGATGGTAGTGACAGCCGGACTCTTAGTGAGACCCTCGAGAATATGCAGGCGCTTAACAGAATGTTCAGGCTTGAGACAGAAGTAGCTGTTTTGGAACAAAAGATTCGAGCCCAACAACGCTAGGAGTAAGTTCCAACATAAAATAGCTTCATGACACTTCATTAACCTCCTCCAAATTGAATAAGTGGAAATCTTCCTCAACTCTCCGTGAATGCTTCGTGAACACTGTAGTTCCCTGAAAGGAACTCGTCCATCGATTTATTTGGTGCAAGAAACTGTTTTTAACTTGGAAATGGTTTTTTTGGTATGTATCCTATGTCATTAGTAGTCTTATCTTCCCAGGATAGAGTAGGGTACTATAGTGGTGCACTTGATCCGTGTATTTATTTGTTCCAGAGTTCATGTCAAAGTATACCATGCATGAATCTGGTATACTTGTTATCATTGTAATTAAGTCTTACGCTTATTTCAATATAGATCTGCTTTTTATAACGAGTATTTCTTTCGAGCACGTACATGCATGGTGCATCCATCTTGTAGTTGTTTGGTTAGTAAGAGAGGGGAAGGATGGGAGGTGATCCTTCCGTTCCTTGGTCTCAAATGTACTTCCGAAAAGATACTTGTGGGCTTTGGCAATCATGAAGTCTCAGTAACTTGCTTGGTTTCTGTCTAAAAGGGGCGTTTTTATTATCACAGTGATTAGTTGCTGATAGGGATTAGTGGTCATTAAAGCACAACTAGAAATAATGAAGAGCACATGCTAATGCTTTGTTTTGTGTCGCGGTTCCAAGTTTCAGCCAACATATTCTCCATAATGGAACAATAATTGGTCATTAGCCCAGCGGTTCGGGAAATGTTTTTCTTAGGGAACGTTTGAGAACGTGGCTACGGCTGCGTTTCCAAAAAATTTAAAATTTTTTTAACTAAAATTTAATATGATTTGTATGTTTTGAATCATTTTGATGTGCAGATGTCAAAAATAATATTAAAAAAATAAAAAAATCATTGGCATGCATTTTGGCACGAAAAGTTATTTGAAAAGCACCCGCAACCACACTGTCAAACACGCTCTTAATAATTATACTTTGCAGTACATCAACGAGTTTATAGCTCAAGGATTTCTTACAAAAACAAGAGGGGTAAGATCTTTAGGTTCGAATCCCAAGCCTCCAGGATTTTTAGGTTCGAATCCCAAGCCTCGAGTTTATAGCTCCAGGTTGAGTCCATTATCAAGAAACATCAATTCCTATGGACCTCCAAACTGAATCCATTAACAAAAGTGTTTGAGCGACATGAGGATATTTTTTTACCACTAATTAATTTTTGCAGGCATTATCATGTTAGATCAAAACAACACATACCCCCTCCCGAGGAAGAACTTAAGTTACAAATGCTGTCATGACGCAGATGATGGAGAGGATGATTTTTTTGATGGGGAACATGTGTGACAAACTTGATAGGGTGGAGAGATGTGGTAACGAGGCTGGTACAAGCACCCAAAATGAGATGAAGGTTAGGGTTGAACTGACAGCAAATAGTGGCAGTAGAGCCGAAAGGCTAAGGTGGGCTGATCGGAGGAGAGATTTAATATGAGTGAGGAAGAGAAACGGAGGTTACCTGTTTCAAATATTTATTCTCATAATGCTTTTATGATGTTAAATAAAGAGCACGAGGCTGAACGACTTGCAAAGGTTTATAAAGAAACAAATAAAGAATGTGAAGAATGGAGAACATCAATTCAGCGCCAAAGGGATAACAAACAAAAAAGGACAGCAGTGGTTATCATTCAAAAATACACATGCAAGTGGATGGGAAGACATACTTATTTGAAATTATTATTGGCAACTACATTCACACAATGTTGTTACAGGCAATTGCGTGCAAGAAAATTACTCGAACGACTAAAACAAAAGGCTATGGAATTGTCCATTAAACCTGTTAGTGATTCGAGGATGAATCATCTTGAAGAGAGAGGTAATGATACGGTCCAAGTAAGGTCTCAGATTCAGATTTTGGAGTAAAATTTCCTAAAGTAAGGAACTCTTTCTAAGCATGCAATGAAGGTTTATTTGGCTATAACACCTTATAAACTAGGCTAATCAGATTTAATATCTTTTATTTTCTTTATTAATTACAATAGCAATTCTAAACCTTTATTTTAATTTTGCTTGTTTAATTAAGGTTTTGGGTTTAATTGTAAGGGGGGCTTATATAAATACACAACTCGGGTCCATTTGGGTTTAGAAGTTTAAGTTTTAGTAGTTATAGGTTTCTTATCAAACGTAAATGGGTTACATTTCTGAATAATAAACTTGTTGTTTTTGCTGCAAACTTTGTTTTGTGTGTTGGTGAAATATTCTCTCTTCTTTGGTTCCCTAAAGGTCGAAGAACAACTAACTTCGTGACGTAATTCTAAACTTCTCCTTCGTGAATCAATGTTCTTTGGGTTCATTTTCAATAGTGCTGGTGTCTAAATACGAGTTATCTTTATGACACTCCTATTAAATATGATTTACTTGGTAACAATTATAATTTTCAATCCGGCCTTTAGATCTGGCGGAAATTTTATTTAGAGTTGCTCAAAATATTGTTATTTACTTCTTTTTTACTTGTAAACTTTCTATTTCTCAAAGATCCTTTTCCTACAAGGATGCGACATCTAGTTTTGGGAATTTTCTAATTCTACAAGGATCTTTAATGGACTACAACATAATCTTTAATTGTGACAATGATTCATTAATGTTTCAAAATCTTTTCATACAAGGATTCTGATTAGTACTCAAAAGTGCATTTTCACTAAGGTTATATATCATCATATTGCACTTAAAGTATCATTAAATTCCCTAACTTTTTATAATAACAAGTCTAACATAAGATGTCTTTAATTTATGGTAAAGTTCATTTTGAATGCAGGCATATCTCACAATTTAAAGAATTGATTGATGTGTTTAATTATTGAAATTGAGAAGACAAAGAGAGGGTTAAGCTTAAAGAAGAGATGATGGTTCAATTCAAACTGAAACATCATTCGATTATTGGATCATAACTGGAGCTTCAGAACATGGATTTAGGTCTAGTTTATATGGATGGAAAGCTAAGACATACGTCTAAAACTTTCATGAAGAGTCCAAGATTCAAAACGACCGTTTTCAAATTCAAATCGTAGCAACAAAAGAAAAGTTGGAATCTGTCACGCAGCCTAGACACTATTCAGTATTCAACCCATATCTCAAGTTCTAGAAGTCTAAATAAGCTCATTCTTGTTTTGTTGGAAAGCTGAGACAAATTCCCAGAAATTCATAAAGACTATATGTTCAAATTCTAATGTTAGTAATGACATTTTATTTAGACAAGATAATGGTTGTCACCAAGTCAAGAGATGACCACCCGATCAATAATTAGTCATCAAATCAATAATTATGAATTTTAACTTATAAAAGGAGTTATTTGCCATACATTTAGACATCTTAGTGTTCAGATCAAGATCTCTCTCTCTCTCTTTGTATTTTAATGTTCAAGTTTTATTTTATGTTATATTAATCTCTTGTTTATGTTTTTCATTTCATTTCCTTTACTTAGTTAATGTATATCATTGTTATGTTCTTTTTTTGTTTATTTATGTTTCTTTTCTTCATTATATTTAGCTAAGTTAATTTTTTCAAGGTGAAAAGGGTACACTAATGGTATAAGAATAAATATAATATAAACTCAATATGGACTTTAATGTTTGATACTAACATGTTTTCTATTTGTTATCTTACTCACTCTTAATACCTTGCTTGTTAAATGATTAATCTAGATTTGTGTTGAACAACACGTGGTACAACAAATACTTGGCACTTTCATAGCTTACTTTATGGTATAACCAACACTTATGCAATGAAAGAAACTTGATTTGTTGTTAACATAAGTTATCACCATGAATATGTGACCACATTTACAAGTATTGACATTACTCAAAATAAGATAATTAATATAATCATGTTAATAATTTATAATCCGATTGGAACCTCCTTTGTGTGTGGTTTCCAATTGAGTACTAAAAAGAGTTTATACCATACTTCTTTGAAGTACCATTAGTGGATCCTCTAACCTTGACAATTGTTTTATCCTTGTTTAATCCTTAAATCAATATCATATCTCAAAAGTTCTCTTCAATTCCTTTTCATTTATTGTTTATAATTTTATATAGTTCGACCCCGGTCTTGCCGGGTTATTTATTACTTCGACACTCCTGCATTTGGGATAAGACATCAATCTTTTGATCGTGTCAGATTCCTTATTCATCATAACTACACAATGGAAGAAGGTTTGATGGTATTTAATGACAAATTAGTTATTTTTATTATTTTCTTCATGTTTGAGCTTAGTTAATATACTTTGGATTTATTGTAATTACGTAAATATTATCCCATAAGTTTTGGATTCATTAGTGATGCGAACCTCTTGATTATGTGATCAAGCAACTCACACTCTAAGACACTAATTCTCGGAAAGCCATGTAAATCAGTTTTGATAGAAGTGTAACACAAATATAACTCATATCTATACACTAGCACTATTGAAAACAAAACCCCCACAAAATGAATATTGATTCGAGAACGAGAAGTATAAGGATGACCCCACGAAGTTTGTTAATCTTCGATAAGTCGTTTTTAGATCCTTAGAGAAGCAAAGAAGGGAGAATATCTCACCAACATATAAAACAAAGTTTGTGGCAAAAACAAGTTTATTATTCAAAAGTCTAACCCATTCATGTCTGATAAGCTATAAATAATGAAACTTAAGCTTCTAAACCCTAATGGACCCAAGTTGTGTACTTGTATAAGGCCCACGCATACAATCAGACCCAAACCATTAATTAAACAAGTCCAAATAAAAAATTAAAATAAAGGTTCAGAGTTATTATTATAATGAACAAAGAAACTAAAAGATATTAAATCTATTTTGACCAATATGTTTTGAACAAGCCCATCCAATATAATGTGGATCAGCCCACAAACACCAACGAGGACCCATTATATATTCTAAATGGGCCAATGACTCGATCCAAGACAAAGGCATTGAATGCATTGGTTTTAAAGGTTTCGACCAAGTCGGATTTGAAGGGTCCATTAGAGTATCAAGAGTAGGTTTTTGTACATCTTATTCATGTTTATTTCCTTGTTAGGTTAGTAGAAAACATAGCAAAGAAAATAAAAGAGTCCTACTATAACTTAGAAACAACATGGACGACTATCTTTTCCTTTAGTTTCTAGGATTAATGGGTTGCGTGGAGCCTTGAATCAGTTATGTAATATTTTTTTCCTTATTTTCTTCTCACAATAGAACATGAATTTAATATCATGGGCTTGATTTTATTTTGTTTAAGTTTAATTAATACTTTGTTTTCAGTTAGGATCCAAGGCTTATTTGGATCATTTTAGTTTAAGGTTTTTGGATTAGTTTTGTAAGTGGGCAAAATCAATCCACTAGGTAGATCCATTAAGGGTAAGTTTTTAAGAACTATTTAAACTCATGAATAATTCTTATGAATGTTTTAGTTTTAATGTTCGAGAGTGATTCTTGCATTCTTCAGTTCTTTAATGAACCGAATCTGACCTATTGAATATTGATTAACTGGCTTCATGATTTCATTCTACTTGATTCCAATAGTGTAGGTGCCTTGGGGCAGGTTTTCATTGTGTCACCCTCCTATCAGACAAATTTCAGCTTTCCATGATCAAATCTCAAACTTGATTGTGAGTTGCGTGACCACGTGGTTCGCATCAGGTACATTCATGAGTATATCGTGTGCACTACCAATTCTACTTATACCTAAGAAGGATGGAACATGGAGGACGCGTGTTGATTGTCGAGCCATTAACAACATAACGGTAAAGTATAGAGACAACTCATTCCCAGGCTTGATGACATTTTAATGAGTTATATGGATCCTGTATTTTCTCTAAAATTGACTTAAAAAGTGGATACCATCATATTAGGATGAAAGAAGGTGATGAGTGGAAAACAACTTTTAAAACTAAGCATGGTTTTGTTTGAATGATTAGTAATGTCGTTTGGACTCACAAATGCACCTAGTCAGTTTATGCGTTTAATGAACCACGTGTTGCATGCATTCATATATAAGTTTGTAGTTGTGTATTTTGATGACATTCTAATCTATAGCAAGAACTTAACTGAGCATCTTGATCATTTGCGTAATGTACTTAATGTGTTGCGTAATTGTATGCTAATCTTAAAAAATATACCTTTTGCATGGAGAAAATTGTGTTTTTTTTTGCTATGTTGGAACTGTATAAAGTATCGAGATGGATGAGGAGAAAGTTAAGGCCATCCGGGATTGGCCTACACCAAAATTGGTAAGTGAGGTAAGGAGTTTTCATAGGTTAGCTAATTTTTACAGGTGTTTTGTGAAAGATTTCAGTATATTAGTTGTACCCTTTAATGAAGTTGTTAAGAAATCAATTTGGTTTAAATAGGGGGAGGAAAAAGAATTGGCTTTTGTTCTTATGAAAGAGAAATTTTGCTTTGCACTTGTTTTATCTTTACCTGACTTTACAAAAGCATTTGAAATAGAACGTTTGCATGGCATTCCTACGAGTATAGTTTCTAATTGTGATGTTAAGTTTTTTTGCTGCTTTTGAAAAATTTTGTAGGGAAAGTTGGGAACAAAGCTTTTATTTTCAACAACTTGTCATTCATACAGATGGACAAATTGAGATAGTGAATAAGACTTTATCATAATTGTTGCGTGTTGTAATTCGAAAGAATCTAAAAAGTTAGGGAGAATGTTTTCTTTTTGTTGAGTTTGCTTATAATAGAACCGTGCATTCTACCACTGACTTTTCTCCTTTTAAAATTATTTATGGATTTAATCCTTTACTCCTATTGAAGAAAGCGTAAGTTTAGATGGTGAAAAAAGGCAAAAATGGTCCAACAAATGCATTAGATGGTTCGTGATGCGAACCTCGTGATTACGTGGTCACGCAACCCACAATCATGATTGAGATCTGATCCCAGAAAGCTGAAATAGGTCTCATAGAAGTGTGACACATTGGAAACCTGCCCCAAGGCGCCAACATTGTTGGATTGAGTAGAATGATGCCACGAAGCCAGTTAATCTTTGATAAGTCAGATTCAATTCGTTCAAGAACTGAAGAATACAAGAATCACTCTCATACGTTAAAAATGAAAAATTTAGAAGTAATTATCATCAAAACTGCTAAAATTTTGGCTTACATGAGTTTAAATAGTTCTTGAAAAATTAACACTAATGCCTTTATGTGGACTTATATGAGGTCCACTCAAAACTGACCCAAAAACCCTAAACTAAAACCCCCATAACCTGATCCAAACAAGCCTTGGATTCTAACTCAAAACAAAGTTTTAATTAAACCCAAACATGAAAGAAAATATAAAAATAGCTAATTTGTCATTAAACACCACCAGTTTTTCTTTCATTGTGTAGCTAGGATGAATAAGGAATATTTATAAGAAAAAGATTCTGAAACATTAATGAATCCTTGCCACTTGGAGATTATACTTCAACTCATTAAAGATCCTAATGGAACTAGGAACCAGCTACCACATCCTTGTAGGAAAAGGATCCTACCAAATAGGTAGTCCACAAGTCAAATTGAAGTAAATAAGAAAATTCATACAACCACTGTTGACCAGTATTGTGGTGTCTTTCCGAAGTCTGATTGACCTGAAATTTTAATTCATAGTAGAAAAACATGTCTGGAAAGTTCACATAAAATTTTAACTTGATCCAACAGTCGGATTAAAAATTATAATTGTTGCCGTAAACTTGGACTGTTGCGCTTTTTACTCTAAAATCCGAATCTGACCTTACTAGGATCGTATCACAAGGCTGAACCGTATCATTCTCTCCCTCTCCAAGAAGATTCGCCCTTGAATCTTGAATAGGATTATTAGCGACTTCAGTAGCCTTTTGTTTAAGCCTTCGGAATTCCCTTATTGCTAACACCTTTCACCTTTCTCCAACAACATTGTATAGAAGTAGTGACCGACAAGAATCTCAAATAAGCACGCCGTACTAACCACTTACGTACATACTTTTTAATGATAATCACAACGGCTCTCCTTCGTCTTTCATTCTTTTGGCGTTGTACCTCTTTTTCCCATGAAGCTTGAAGATCATAGAATAATCTTCTACACTTATCAACTTCTCGTTCTCAAACCCCTAAACCATGGCTTAGTTTTTCGCATCGTTGATATACAATCCTCCTTTGTTCCCTCTCCCTTGGTGAATACATGACACAAATAGGGAAAACAAAAACAAGAAGAAAACGAAGACAAGAATAGAGTTTATAACAGGAAGAGCACTGATTTAGACTCAAAATTACAAATCTGACTACCATTTGGACCAGAACTAATCGAAAACAAACAAATATGAAATTGATGAGAATGACTCAAACAACAGCCAAATATCAAAGAAGATCAACTGATGTGCATCATGGGAATTATAATCCATCTTGTAAAGCTAAAACAAATATGCAAGAGGATTCAGATGGTCCAATGACAAGAGCAAGAGCGAAACAACTACAAAGGGCCTTGAGGAGTCAAATTGGAATGATTGAAGGTGTGTCGGAGTTAAAAATTAGCAATCAGTTTGAAATTGGTTCATGTTTATTTGCTTACATTTGGAACTTGGAGATGGGAAAAGCCCTTAATGGTTTTTTTATGGTCAGAAGAGCAAATGAATTTGAACCCGAATTTGAAGTCATCCATTGCATGTGAAAACAAGACTAATCTACGAGGATCTCAAGTTTAGAACATGTTCTTTCTAGATTGTCCAACCATGATTGCATTGGACTTTTGTGTAAGAAGATATGGTTGTTTTAAATTTGGTCTGTTTATGTTAGAAATGTCAAAAAACGTGTGCTAGTTAATTTGTCTAAGTTAATTTGTCAAAGTCTATTTTTTGGGCTTGACTTCTGCCATGTTGAATTTTCCCTAACTTTGGAGGGATGTTCCAGTTATAAATATAGTATCAGAATATGTAATAAAGCACTTTTAGCCAATATTTGAAACTTAATTCACAAAATAAAGAGTTGTTCTTCCAAATTGATTTTGTGAAGAACCCTACCTGACTTATCACTCTTCAATCATAAAGAGTGTGGCGTCGAAATCCTAGATTGATCTTTGTGGCGTCCAGATCGACTTATCAAAGTATCATTCTAGTTTATCCTCCATCTTATTTACCTTGAAATCACTATAATCCAGCCTAAACACCAAAAGAAAGACAACCAACCAGACCCATCCTTCATCCATTTTCATCAGATTCATTGTTGTCGATTTTTCAAATCATTCACGGCACATCATCAAGCTACGACAACACCACTCTGAAACTAGCAAAAAATGAAACTTTCCAAAGAGCTGTAATTTAATCTTCAACATAGCAAAGGCCTTCATGTCTATGACAACCATAAGAGAACCCATGAAAAAAACCCATTCGCTCTGCTGCAACTTCACCACTTCTCCATAGTTCTAGAACTGAAAATGCAGAACAGTAGAAATATTACGAGATCAATTTCTCCCACCTCATTGATTGGCACACAGATTTGTTTGGTCAATGTTGAGAGAAGGTTGGAATGAACAACATAGTCAGAAATGAGAACGATCCAATGGTGGACGGAATAGATGTAGCTCCGACAGCACCACACTCTCTCTTTTTCTCTCTAGGACGCAAAACCTACCAAACGGATCATCGTTACAATCAGTGTGCTGGGAGATACTGGCCTCGTAATTCTGTAATTCTCTTCTTCCTTCATGAACTAATTTCAATCTTGTTCTTTATAAGATTAGGTGCTGTTATTTCTGAGCTTGGGTTGCTTCTTGGATTCAGTTTCTCTTCTTAGAATTTTGTTCTCTCTAGTATTTGTATGCTGCCATAATGTGTCTATGTTCTTATGTGGAAAATGTTCCAATGGTAAGCTCTAACATTGAACAACACAATAAAGTTAAGTCTGGACATATATTAAGATTAGAACTACAAGATATGTTGAATAGCCATGGGATGAGGATTTCTCAGTTTCAAGCTGATTCTGATGTTAGCATAGAGAAACACTCTAATGTCCAAGCTTCTAATGTTGTTCCAGAAATGAACCATGTGTTGGGTTTTAAAGTTGATAAGGTAAAGGTAGGGTGTCAGCAACAAGAACAGCTAAACCTTAGACCCAAATTGAATTTTTTTTAATGGTTTGAAGGGTTCTGGTGTTGATGACAATGAGGGTAGCAAGACCCTTGGTATTAATCCAGTCCGTAATCTACACTTTGCTACCCACTATGACTGATGGTCGTGTGACAATAGCTCCTCCACTTGATGTGTTTGAAGATGGCTGCGACCTTTGGAAATCCACCCTCGTTGGTCATTTTGTGGGGCATAAATTACCATATCCCGTTGTTAATTCTATTGCCAAAAGAATATGGGGCTCCTCTTCACTTTTGATTATGTCGATCATGCCACCAATATGCTGGAAAGAGCCCCATGGCACATGAAAAACAGACCTTTGGTGCTTAAACGTAGGCAACTGAACATGCAATTTTTGAAAAATGATTTGGCCAGAGTTCTGGTATGGGTTAGGCTGTATAATGTTCCTCTCGAGTATTGGACTATTAAGGGGTTGAGCGGTGTAGCGAGTGCTATTGGGGTCCCCCTTTATGCTGATCATACTACATTGTTGCGTAAAAGGCTTAGTTACACAAGAGTTTGCGTTGAGATAGATGCTTCGAAGACGGTTAAGGAATACGACCTTCGCTGTCCAAACGGGTTATTCATAACAATTTCAGCTAATTAAGAATGGATACCGTCGAAGTGCAGTAATTGCAATGTGTTTGGACACACCACAACGATATATGCTACTAATAACATTGATAATCTTAAAGTGGTGGTAAAGGGTAAGAGGAATGTAGGAGCTATGAATTCTAAATCTGCGAATAACAAGCAGAATCAGTTTCAGTGGCAGGTAGTTGGTAAACGAAATAAGGGTTCTGTGAGTGGTGAGAATGATCCCTTGGCATCTAAAGTGGGTAATTGTAATAAGAATGTTGTTCAACATTTGGTATACATATGTCTGATTGTAATATGAATGATCATGCGGTATCAGATGTGCGCAATGCTAATTGTTATGAAGATGAAAATCCTTCCTCTCTTCTTGACTTGAAGAGTTTATGAGGAGACATGAAGCAGGAGCAGAGGGCTACAAGTACTGCTTTAGATCAAGAAATGGACGCAATGGGAGGTGATACAGATGGGGAACGAACCGATAAGGAGTTGACGTCAACGATCCTGATAGCTCCTCGAACCCTGAATTCCACCGAAAGGGAAACTGTTAATCAGTTAGCTATTAAGGCTAGAGACTCTCTAGAGAAAAAGAAAAAGGGTTCACAAGCCTCTTCAAAGAAGAATAAGAAATCTGGCTCCTCTCCGGGGGGCTCGTCAAGGTAATCTTTGTGTTGCTGTTTGTACTCCTCTCTATTTTCCTATAAAGCATTTAGCATTGCATCGGCTCATCCATCTAGAGAGGATAGCTCTTTTTGGTTTGGTTGAAACTCGAGTTAGAGACAAGAATAAAGATAATGTTTCTCGACTTCTTCTGCGTAATTGGTCCTTCTTGTATAATTATGATTTCTCTTGTCGCGGTCGTATTTGGGTTTGTTGGAATGTTGATGTGGTGAAGGCGGATGTTTTCGAAATGTTAGACCAGGCTATTCATGTATCTGTCACTATATTAGCTACCAATATCTGTTTCAATACTTCAATTATTTACGGAGACAATAATGCTTCCTTACGTAAGGCATTATGGTCTGATACAGTGAGTTGTAGTGATGGATGGGAGTCAACCCCGTGGATTCTTTTGGGTGACTTTAATGCTATCTGCAACCAGTCGGACAGGTTAGGAGGTTCTACTACGTGGGCTGGTAGTATGGACAGATTGGATACATGTATTCGAGAAGCAAAAGTAGTGATCTTCGGTATTCAGGTATGCATTATACTTGGTCGAACCAATTTCCTGAGAATCTGATTATGCGGAAACTAGATAGAGTGCTTGTCAATGAGAAGTGGAATCTGAACTTCCCATTGTCGAAAGCGAGATTTTTGCCTTCGGGTATGTCAGACCATTCTCCTATGGTGGTAAAGGTTATTGGCAATGATCAGAACATAAAGAAACCATTCAAATTCTTCGATATGTGGATGGATCATGATGAGTTCATGCCCTTGGTGAAGAAGGTATGGGATCAGAATTCGTGGGGTTGTCCAATGTATTAGCAAACTAAGAAAGCTAAAGCAGGAATTGAAACTTTTCAAAATGACTCACTTCTCCAACATTTCAGATAGAGTCAAAGATACAAAAAACAAAATGGATAAGGCTTAACAAGCTCTGCATACAGCGCATGAGAATCCAACTTTCTGCATGCGAGAAAGGGATGCTGTTCAAAAATACGCTTCTACCGTCTGGGCTGAAGAGAGTTTTTCAAACAGAAGGCAGGGATACAATGGCTTAGCTTGGGGGATTAGCTACTATCACAAATCATAAATGGAAGACAGAATAGAAATAAGCTTCTATCACTTACAAGGGAGGATGGAGAGGTTGTCGAAAGACACGAACAGTCAAATCAGAAGTAATTGCGTACTTCTATTGTGTGTTAGGAGTGGATCAGATGCCTAGTGTTCTGAACGAGGAAGTGGTGGAATCGGCAATTAACTTGAAATTGTCTTCGACGCAACAGCATATACTAGCACAAGATGTAACAATGGAGGAGATTAAGCATGCTATGTTTAGTTTGAAGAACAACAAAGCCACTGGTCCGAATGGTTTTAACGCAGGTTTCTTCAAAAGAACATGGCACATAGTTGGGGAAGATGTAATCAACGCTGTTAGCTCCTTCTTTTAGACTCGTAGAATGCTTAAAGAAATGAATGCTACATAAATCCCTTATTCCTAAAGTTGCTAATCCTACGAGGTTGACAGATTTTCATCCTATCTCTTTCTGCAATACAGTCGTATCGCTAAGATTCTAGCTGGTAGAATCAAAGCTGTTTTGCCATCCTTAGTTGGTCCGTATCAGACTACTTTTATCAACGTCAATGGTGAGCTTGCAGGTTACTTTCAAGGGGGAAGAGGGCTGAGACAAGGTGATCCACTGTCCCTATATTTGTTTGTCCTATGTATGGAAATCCTTTCAGGGCTATTCTGCAAGATGAGTGCCAACCAAGAATTCAAGTTCCACTGGAGATGCAAGAAGGACAAAATTTCTCATCTTTGTTTTGCTAACGACTTGATGATTTTTAGCAAAAGGTTGTTTATTGTAATGGCCTCGTGGATCGAATCACCTCTAAAGTTCGACATTGGACTTGTAGAACACTCTCGTATATAGGACGGGTACAATTGATTAATTCAGTCTTATTTTCTTTTCCTCTTACCTGGGCAAGTAATTAAAAATGTGGAGCAAATTATGAAATCCTTTCTTTGGTCAGGTTCAGATATGAGAACTACTAGGGCTAAAGTGGCTTGGGATCAGGTATGTCTTCCAAAAAAGGAAGGGGGGCTAGGAATAAAAAGGATAACAAAATGGAACAAGATTGTTTTGTTGAAACACATTTGGAACTTGTGCAATGACTTAAATGGCTCAATCTGGTCTACTTGGATCAGATCCAATCTGTTGCAAGGTAGGAATTTTTGGACAATCAAGATGCCAGAGAATTGCTCTTGGGCTTGGGGAAAGATTCTAAAGCTCAGACCCTTAGCATGGCCAAAGATGAAGCACGTCATAGGAGATGGAAATACAACCTCTCTATGGTTTGACAATTGGCATCCTCACAGCCCACTCGCTGATTCTTATGGGGAAAGATTCATCTATGATTCAGGTATGGAAAAGAACGTGAAGGTGAATGTGCTGATTCATAACTTAGAATGGAAAATTCCTACCACCCAAGCTATTGGTTGGCACCCCATTGTAGAAGCTATTCCTTCCAATTCTAATCCTAAGATGGGGCAAAAGGATGAGATAGTTTGGTTGGATTCGCCAAATCACAGATTCTTGGTCAAAGTAGCTTGGGAGCAACTAAGAATTCATCGTCAGATGGTTGAATGGCATGACATTGTGTGGTTCAAGAATGTTGTTCCAAGACATTCATTTCTTCTATGGATGGCTGTCCAACAGAAACTCACAACTCAAGATAGACTTCATCGGTTTGGTATACATGGTCCCCAATAGAAGCTCACTCTGTCTCCGCAACAATGAAGATCACAACCACTTGTTCTATGAATGCTCCTATACTAAAGTGATCTGGTGGGATGTTTGTGACAGATGCGACATTCCAAGAATGACAAAAGGCTGGGATGAATGGATTCGATGGGCCACCATCTCTTGGCATGGCAAGAGTTTCGTCAATTTTTCTCGTAAACTGAGTTTTGCAGCTACAGTGTATCATGTATGGCAAGAACGGAATGCAAGGATCTTTGCTGGAATGTCTAGAACTTCAAATTGGTCTTTAATCAAATCGAATGTATCATTCGTGATAAGCTTGATTTGATGAGGAATGTCGTACCAACAAATGAAAACAAAAGGATCCAAAGAGCTTGGAGGGTGAATACCATAGATTCTTAATTTGATAGTTAGTTGGTTGTATTGGTTTCCCTAACGAATCTAGTGAGGTTTCAGTTTTTTGTTCGGTGGCTAGCCTGTAGCCATCTGTTGTTTTATGTTTATGTTCTCATTGTAAATTTGCGGTATGCCCCTTATAATCTTTGTATGGCATTCCATTCTTGCCATACATGTTCTTGTTGTTTCCGCAAAAATTCCTTAGTGTCCAATTTCTTCTTCTCCTTGATTTTTGCAGCATATAAAAAAAATAAAAAAATTAGTTATTTCATTCTATTATTGTTCAAAATATATCAGTAGCATCAAAAACAAAAAAAAAAACAGAGAAAAGAGAGAAAAAAATCGTTCAAAAAGACGTTTATTAGATTCTGCCGCAGAAAACTAAACAAGGAAAAATTGGATCAAATCAACTCAGAATTAGCTCAAATTTGAGAATCTGATTACTAGGGTCCTAATCGCACCACATATTGATTTTAGGGTCAAATGGATATTTGTTTCTTTGGGTTTCAAATTCGGGTCTAATCAGGCCTGATTCATAATGTTTTTGTGTCAGTATATCAAACATTGTCATAAATTGCTCAAACTTTATATTCTATCTATTTGGGTTGATATCGCACTATATCTGAAATTGTAACTCAATTGGACATCATTTACTTTAGGTTCCAGATTCGAACTTAACTCGTCGTAAACAAATTTGTTTTGCGTCAAATTTTGGAAATTCGCTTGCTTTCTGTTGTTTTCGTTTCTTGCCATTTATTTTCATCACATCCAACATATTTGGGTGTTGTTTCATGATTTTGCATATTTTGTTTTTTTTTTGTTTTTATTCGAGTCTTCAGTTTCGTTTATATTTCGGATAGACTCGCTTGCTACTCGCGAGACTATCATCGCAGTTTTGTTTTGCTTGTTTTCTAGTTTTTATTGCTTCTTAAGTCATATATATATTTGGATTGCGCTGCCAAGATGGTTCTATTTGGTGTTGGTTTCAGTTTCCCAAGAACCGCAAGAAAGTGAGACGAGAGGTGTAAGCGTGTGAGGATATTAAAAGTGTTTGAGCAAAACACCAGCGACGTGAGGGTAATTGTTTTTACCACAAACCAATTTTTTCAGTTACTATCATGTCAGCGCAAAACAACACCCCTACCAATGGAGAACTTAAATTCCAAGTGCATGCCATAACAAAGATGATGGAAAGAATGAATTTGATGATGGGGAATGTGGTGACAGACTTGAGAAGGTGGGAAAACATGGTAACGTGGTTGGAATATATGCCCAAGACGTGAGAAAAGTTGGTGCTCAACACAAATCTAACAATGGCAGTGGGGGTGAAAGGCCAAGGTGGGCTGATTATGAGGATTTTGAGGAGGATGTTGATGATATTGATAATGGCGGTTTTAAGGATGAGATCATAAGCCACTGGGAAGGTTTTTGGCAGCCTAAAAACCAAAGGGATTTCATGTATTTTGATGAGGTGTTATGGCAAAAGAAAATGAGGATTCAAAAGGAGAGGTGGTATCAAATGGAGAGAATTAAAGAGATTAGTGTTCTAAAAAAAGAATCCAAAGAGTCTATCCCGTATTCTAGGGGAGATGAAGCAAGAACTTGATGTGTTAACAGCATCAGTCAATGCCCAGTAAGGTTCAGAAAGAGAGGAGAAAATACGCTGCAATGATGATATACGAAATAGAACGGCTGCAACTTTCATCCAAAGTTGTTGGTGTCGATTGTTGGTAAGACAAGAACTCCAAAGGCTTCAAAACGAGGCTAAGGAATTGTCCATTCAACTTGTTGGTGATTCGAGGACAAATCATCTTGAAGAGAGAGGGAATGATATGGTCCAGGTAAGGTCAAATTCGGATTTTAACGTAAAAAGTGCACCTATCCAGTTTTACGGCAACAGTCATAATTCTCAATCCGACCGTTGGATCGAGCTGAAATTTTACGTGGAGTCTCCTGACATGTTGTCCTACCTTGGTTTAAAATATAGGGACAAAAGACTTTGGTTGGGTAGCCCCACATCTTCTCTGATTCAGCCTCCATGCTAATGAAGATGAAGTTGAATTGGTCTGAAAATGTATGCTGCCCTTTCTCTTTATTTGTCTTTCCAACTTGGTTGCCATAGGGACCATATCCTTTAACTCTACGTAATGTTGTAATTCCATCACATTTATAATCTCTCTATTCAGCCCATTAAAAAATCACGCCATCATAGCCTTTATATCCTCAATTATGTTGCCCCGAATCATCGTGATTTCCATTTTATTGTAATATTCATCTACTAACTTGGAATCTTGATTCAGACTTTGTAATTTCATATACAGATCCCTATAATAATAGTTAGACCTAAATCGCCTCCTCATCAACACTTTCATCTCCTCCCACAATGTTATTGGCCTTTCTTCATTTCTCCTCCTACCAATCACATTCTAATCCCACCAAATCAATGCTTAATCTGTAAATTCAATGACTATTAATTTCACTTTCCTCACCTCCGAATAGCTACAACATTCGAAAATCAAATCCACCTTTTTCTCCCACTCCAAATAAGCATCGAGATCATTTTTACATTGCAAGTTATGAATTTTAAGTTAATGGAGTCAAAGTTTCCATCCATATTTTCATAATTCCCCCTGCCATAGAAATTCACATTCCTCCTAGCCCTATTTAGTTCAGATCTGATTCCTTGGCTAGAAGATGCAAAATCATAGTCATCTTCACCCTCATCTACATTTTCATCAACAAACTCCTAAAATTCAGATCTAACATTCTGAACGGCCCTACGGATTGTATTTCCTCGGCAATCAGACATACTACTATGTTGGTTTATCAAATTCAACTCATCTTTTAGATCTTTGCACATCCTAGACAAGAGCTCAAGTTACTAGCCCATGGCTCTCAAGTGGTAAGCAATGTCAGCGTTTTATGTTGTTGATTTGTTGTTTTCAAACATTCTTTCAATCTATAAAATTTGGTTAGTAACAAAAAATATATCCTCACACCTCTCATGTTTCACACAAAAATTATGATTTTTCAGTCTAATCCACTATGTCTTTTACCTCACAACTTGATTTCTTTTAGTTCTTTACGATCTGAAATCAACAAATCAAAGTTAGTAGCCTTCGCAGCATAATCCAATTATAATTCTCGGACTCAAGAATCAATTAAAATACTGAAAACAAAGAAAAAAAACTACGATTACAACTTCATGAGTACCAATGCAAATTCGTACGAATTGTGGACAAGATGAAGACACAAAATAGAAACAAAAGCTAAAATTAGCGAAAACAATTACTTGACTCCTAAATAAGCCAATTATAATAGAAACAAAAAAATTTGGACGAAAACATACAGTAGGATCATGTTTTGGAACTTGACTCAAATCAGACATATTACGTAATTTTTTCGTAACAGAATTGAAACCTAGAGCAATCAATGTCAAAATGACCTCAAATGCAATATTTAGTATTCTTATACCAAACAAAAAACAAATATTAGTTTATATGTCGTGCTCTTATGTCTAAGTACCTAAACCCCTTGTATGATCAATTTACGGTAGAATTGAACCTCAGATTAAAATCTCAACCAAACAATCTCAAAATGAGACCAAATTTAATATATGGTGTAATCTCACCCCCAGTAGACAAAATATGAAGTTTCAATTGATTCTTTGGTGGTTTGGTAAATGGTTCACTAAAAGTTGTATTTCTACGACAAAATTGAACCTCCAATGAAAATCTCAAGCAAACGATATCAAAATTAGCCTAAATTTAATATGTGCTGCGATCTCACCCCCAATATACAAAAGTTGAAGTCTCAATTGATTCTTTTGTTTTTCTATGGTAGAATGTAATCATCCTTCAAATTTCATCGAATCTCTTTCTTTCTTTTTTATATACCATTGATATGATTAGAGATAGTAACAAGATGAAACATAACCCCTTTTTGATTTGCCTTAGCTTCCTAACCCAAGCAAACTAACAATCTGATGTGAAGATGAAGGAAGGAAGGTTTTGTTATACGGTGATGAGGATCAGCACAACACCAGCGTAATCATGCTAATGACCCTTTGGAGGTGCCAACTAGGCCACTTACAAGAGCTAGGGCAAAGAAACTTAAAGAAGCCTTAAATGGGTTTCTACATAACATATAGAGCAAGATGGACCTAGAGGAGCTTAATACATCTAAGGAGCATGAAGGACAACCTCTAATTCATCTAATTGAGGTCCTAGAGGATCCCAATTCGTGTGCAACAAGGGGCTAATGTGTCCGGCCCCATACAAGCCTTATTAGGCTTGTTTTTCCTAATGCTAAAAGGATGGAAAGTCAGCAATCTATTCTCCTAATTAAAGTAAAGTAGGAAGGAAAGATGATTTCTCTTAATCCCAGATCGTGTTCCTAAAGAGGAGAGGATTATATAATAATTTTCCTAACCTAGGAAGGAAAGTAATTAAATCAGCAACAGAAGAAGAAATTTGTTTTCTTATTTGTCCAAGTTAAACAAGGACATCAAAGGGGGCAATAACACAAATTTTCCAAATCAGATTTCTCCTAGTTTATTTGGGACTTCTTAAGGGTGAAAAATCTGATTCTAGCATATTTAGGATGGTAATTTTTTTATTTTTATTATTTTCTTCTTAGTCTTTGGGTTATTATTACTTATTTGGGTAAATTGTAAGTGGTCTTCATATAAGTCTACCTAAGGGGGGTCCATTAGGGTTTCTTTAAATCTAGAGTAAGTATAAATAAAGACATAACCAAACATGTAGGGGCTACACAATTTAGATTAATAAAACTTCTTATTTGCCGCACTTGTTGTGTGTTGATGGGAATCTCCCTTCCTTGGTTGATGTGGATCAGCCTAACCAAGCGTAATCATGCCAAGACCCATTGGAGGTGCCAATGGGGTCAATTACAAGAGCTACAGCAAAGAAGCTTAAAGAAGCATTGAATGGGTTTGTTCAGAATATATGGAGCAAAATGGATCTAGAAGGGCTTGGAACATTTAAGGAGCATGAAGGACAACCTTTATTCATCTAATTGAAGTCCAAGAAGAGCCCAATTCATGTGGAACAAGAGGCTGATGTGTCCGGCTCAAAACCAGCCTTGTTAGGCTTGTTTTTTCCTAATGCTATAAGGATAGAAAGACAGCGATTTATTCTCCTCATTAGGTAAGGAAGTTGGCAAGATCTTATTCCTAAAGAGGGGAGGATTATTTAATGCTTTTCCTAACCTAGGAAGGAAAGCAATTAAATCAGCAACAAAGAAGGAAATTTGTTTTCTTATTTGTCCAAGTTAAAGAAGGAAATCCAAGCTAATCAAGGACATCATGGGGGCAGCAACACAAATTTTTCAAATTAGATTTCTACTAGTTTATTTGGGACTTTTAAAGGGTGACAAATCTGATTCTAGCATATTTAGGATGGTAATTTTTGGATTTTTATTAATTTTTTTTTATTTTCTTCTTAGTCTTTGGGTTATTATTACTCATTTGGGTCAATTGTAAGTGGGATTCATATAAGTCCACCTAAGGGGGGGTCCATTAGGGTTTCCTTAAGTCTAGAGTCAGTATAAATAAAGGTACAACCAAATATGTAAATTACGCAATTTTCAGATCAATAGACTTCTTTGCTGCACTTATTGTGTGGTGGTGAGATAATATTGATTCACGAACGAGAAGTATAAGGATGACGCCAAGAAGATAGTTGTTCTTCAATAAGTTGTTTTTCAGTCATTTGGAGAACCAAGGAAGGGAAATCGTTGGGTGGGGGTTTTCGTTTCCAATAGTGCTAGTGCCTAGGTATAAGTTATCTTTGTTTCACACTCCTATCAAACCTGATTTACTTGGCTTTCTGGGAATTGGTGTCTTTGTTTGTGGGTTGCGTGACGTGATCACAAGGTTCACATCATTGGTTCTCTAAAAAACTAAAAACGACTTCTCAAAAAAACAATTGGCTTTGTGGCGTCATCCTTACTTGTTCGTGAATCAATATTTGTTGGGTGGGGGTTTTCCATTTCCAATAGTATTGGTGCTTAGGTACAAGTTATCTTTGTGTCATACTCCTATGAAACCTGATTTACTTGGCTTTCCGAGAATTTGTGTCTTTGCGTATGGGTTGCATTACCACGTGATCATGAGGTTTACATCATTTGGTAACAGAGCTTGTCTCCATTAATCAGTTTATATCAATCTGAAATTTTCGTTTCTTGTTGTTTCCGCAAAAATCCCTCAGTGTCCAAATTTCTTCTTCTACCTGAATTTGCAGCATATAAAAAAAAAATTTGTTATTTCATTCTGCCACTATCCAAAATATATCAGTAGCATGAAAAAAAAGTTAAAAGAGAAAAGGAAAGAAGAAGAACAAATCAGACGTTTGTTGGTTTCTGCCGCAGAAAATTAAACAAGGGAAAATTGGATCAAATCAATTCGGAATTAGCTCCACTTTGATTCTTTGATTATTGGGATCCTCATCATAAAAAAAATTAATTTTGGGTCAATTGCATATCGTTTGCTTTGGTTTTCAATTTCGAGGTTTGATTCATAACATTTTTGCGTTAGTATATCAAACCTTATTGTAAATTTCTCAAAATCTATAATTTATCTATTTGGGTTGAAATCGCACTATATCTGAAATTTGAGATCATTTACATTAGTTTCCAGATTCAGACTTGTCATAAACGAGTCTGTTTTGCGTCAACTTTTGAAATTCGCTTTCTTTCTGTTGCTTTCATTTCTTGCAGTACATTTTCAACATATGTGACATATCTGGGTGTTGTTTCATCATTTTGCATATTTTTTTTATGATTTTATTCGAGTCTTTAGTTTCGTTCATATTTCGGATAGATTTAGTTGCTACTCACGAGACTATCATCGCAGTTTTGTTTTGCTTATTTTCTTCTATTTTTTTATTGCTTCTTGAGTCAAATATACACATTTGGATTGCAATGCTAAGTTGGTTCTATTTGGTGTTGGTTTCAGTTCCACAAGAAAGTGAGACGAAAGGTCGGAGCGTGTGAGGATATTAAGAGTATTTAAGCGAAACATGAGTGACGTGAGGATATTTTTTTACCACTAACCAAAATTTGGAAGTGCTATCATGTTAGATCAAACACAACTCACCACCCCCTCTCAAGGGAGAACTTAAGTTCCAAATGCAAGTCATGATGCAGATGATGGAGAGGATTAATTTTGTGATGGGAAACGTGTGTGACGGACTTGATAGGGTGGAGAGACGTGGTAACGAGATTGGTATAAGCACCCAAGACATGAGGAAGCTTGGGGCTAAACCGAAAGCAAACAGTGGCAGTAGGGCCGAAAGGCCAAGGTGGGCTGATTATGAGGATTTTGGGGAGGACGTTGATGACATTGGTGATGGTGGTTTTGAGAATGTGGCCAAGGGCCATCGGGAAGGTTTTCGGCAGTCTAGAAACCGAAGGGATTTTGGGAATAGAACTAGGGGCCAATTCGACCAAAGGAAAAATTTTCATAGTGTTGGGGACATGCTCATTTAGATGGTGATTTGGATGCTATTAAACTGAAATACCTTCTTCCAAGGTAAAAATGATCCTGAAGAATATTTGATGATACGATCCAGGAAAGGTCAAATTAGATTTTGACGTAAAATGTGCAACTATCTAGTTTTACGACAACAGTCATAATTCTGAATTCGATCATTGAATCGAGTTGAAATTTTAAGTGAAGTCTCCTGACATGTTGTCCTACCTTGAGTTAAATTTCAAGTCAATCAGAGTTCGAGAAGGCATCTCAATATGGGTCAACAGAGGCTGTATGAATTTTGTTATTTACTTCCTTTTGACTTGTGGACTTTCTATTGGGCTAGGATTCTTTTCCTAAAAGGATGTGGCACCTTATTTTGGAAATCTACTAATTCTAGAAAGATCTTTTAATGGGCTGCAACATAGTTCCAAGTGTGGTAAGGATTCATAATTATTTCAGAATCCTTTTCTTAAAAGGATTCCTTATTCATCCTAGCTATGAAAAGAAAAGAAGACTTTAGAATAAACTCTACCTTCAGATCAGATTTTCCAGTCTATTTGAAACTTTTTAATGGTGACAAATCTGATTTTAGCATATTTAGGATGGTAATTTTTGGATTTTTATTTTTTTCTTCTTAGTCTTTAGGTTATTATTACTTATTTGGGTCAATTGTAAGTGAGCTTAATATAAGTCCACCTAAGGGGGGTCCATTAGGGTTTATTTAAGTCTAGAGTTAGTATAAATAAAGGCATAACAAAACATGTAAGTTACGCAATTCAGATTAATAAAACTTCTTGTTCGCCGTACTTTGCGTGTGTCTGTATGTGTGTGTTGGTGAGATAATCTCCCTTCCATGGTTCTCTAAAGAACTGAAAACGACTTATCAAATAACAACTGGCTTTGTGGCAACATCCCTACACTTCTCGTTCATGAATCAATACTCGTTGGGTGGGGGTTTTTCGTTTTCAATAGTGCTGGTGCCTAGATACAAGTTATATTTGTGTCACACTCCTATCAAACATGATTTACTTGGCTTTCTGGGAATTGATGTCTTTGCGTGTGGGTTGCGTGACCACGTGATCACGAGGTTCGCATCATTTGGAGTGGGAGAAAAAGGTGGATTGGATTTTTGAGTACCATAACTATTCTAAGGCGAAGAAAGTGAAATTGGTAGTCATCGAATTCACGAATTATGCACTGATTTGGTGGGATCAGAATGTGATTTGTAGAAGGAGTGGAGAGAGGCTGGTAGCGTCATGGGAGGAGATGAAAATGTTGATGAGAAGGCGATTTGTGCCTAACTACTATTATAAAGATTTGTATCTGAAATTGCAGGGTTTGAATCAGGGTTCTAGGTCCGTGGATGAGTACTTCAAGGAGATGGAGATTGCAATGATTTGGGCCAATGTGATTGAGAATAAGGAAGCTACTATGTGAATGTTGTAAAATTACAACATTGTGTGGAATTGAAGGATGAAGGGGCCAACACGTGGTCACGCAACCCTCAATCACAATTGAGATCTGATCTCGAAAACCGAAATAGGTGTGATAGGAGGGTGACACAATGGAAACCTATCCCAAGGCTTGGAATGAGTAGAATGACGCCACGAAACCAGTTAATATTCTATAAGTCAAATTCAGTTCGTTCAAGAACTGAAGAATGCAAGAAGTAATAATCATCAAAGGCTGCAGAAATTTAGGTTACATGTATTTAAATAGTTCTTAAAAGAATCCTAATGAATTTACCTTTGTGGGCGGAACTGACCCACATACAAAACTGACCAAAAAAACCCTAAACTGTAAAGCCCATAACCTGATCCAAACAAGCCTTGGATCAGAACAAAGTTCTATAAGCCAAAACATGAAAGAAAATAATAAAAATAACTGATTTGTCATTAAATACCACCAGCCTTTCTATCCTTGTGTAGTTAGGATGGATAAGAAATCCTTATAAGAAAATGATTTTGAAACATTAATGAATCATTGCCGCTCTTGGAAAATATATTTAAGCTTATTAAAGATTCTTGTGGAACTAGAAAATTTCCAAAACAAGTTGCCACATCCTTTTAGAAAAATGATCTTTACCAAATAGAAAGTTCACATGTCAAAAAGATGTGAATAACAAAATTCATATAGCATGTTCTGACCTATATCACAAGTCATTTCTAAACTTTGAATCAGCTGAAACTTTACCCCAACATATACAAATACCTCTAAAATAATCTAGTAAAGTTTTAGCTCGATCCAACGATTGGATTTAGAGTTATGCCCAATAGCATAAAACTTAATGGAAGAAAATTTTACATCAAAATCTGAATCTAACCTTGCTTGGGTCGTATCACAAGGCTGAACCTTGTCATTCTCTCCCTCTTCAAGAAGATTCGCCCTCGAATCTTGAATAGAATTAGTAGCGACTTCATTAACCTCTTGTTTAAGCTTTCAGAAATCCTTTATTGCTTACACTTTTCTCCAACAACATTGTATGGAAGTAGTGAGTGACAAGAAGTTCAAATAAGCATGCTGTACTAACCACCTGCGGTACATACTTTTGAATGGTAACAACAGCGGCTCTGCTTCGTCTTTCATATTTTGATCTGTACCTCCTTTTCCCATGAAGCTTGAAGATCATAAAATAATCTTCTACATTTTACAACTTATTCTAAAACCCCCAAATGATGGCTTAGTTTTTTGCATCCTTAAGCTAGAATCCTCCTTTATTCCCTCTCCCTTGCTGAATACATGACACAAATAGGAAAAATAGAAGAAGAAGAAGACACAACAAGAATAGAGTTTATGACAGGAAGAATACTGATTTAGACTCGAAATTACAAATCTGACTTTTGTTGGGACTAGAATTGATCGAATACAAACAAATGTGAAAGTGGTGAAAATGACTCAAACAACAGCCAAATATCCCAAATATGATGATAATATACTGTCAGGAACAAAATCAATGGAAACAAAACAAGTTTTGAAAGATAACACAAAACAGACCCATTACTGCAAGACAAAACCCGATTCTGGAACCTAAAGAAAATGATATCCAAATGACCTGACATTGAATATATAATATTCAGATACCAAGAAAACAATAAATATCAGTTTATGAGTCATTCTATTATGTCTAGGTACCCAAATCCCTTATGGTTCACCAAATTAAAACGTCAACAAACTGATATCCAAATAAGATCAAATTTAATGTATGGTGCAATCTTATAATATGAAGTTTCAATTGATTCTATGGTGGTTTTTCTTATGGTTCACTAAGAATTGTATTTTTACGGCAAAATTGAATCATCCTTCAAATTTCATCTAATCTCTCTCTCTCTCTAATATATGCTATATGATTAGAGACAGTAACAAGATGAAATATAACCTCATTTTCTTTTTTTTTACTTAGATGAAGCGGACACAAAGAACAATAAGATGAACAACACAAACAATAAGATGTCCTCCTTCATTTCTGAATTAATTAGTTTCCTTCCTAGACTAGAATAATCATTAAATAATCCTCCCTGGTTTAGAAAACAAATCTACGCCTATTAGTTTCCTTGGTGGACTAAGAAACTTCTTCTTTTAAATGATAAGAATCCTCTCTTATTAAGGCAAACTTGGCCGAATTACCTTCCACAAAATAGAAGAATAATAATTGACTGAATTACCTTCCACAAAATAGAAGAATAATAATTGACTTTTAATCCTAGTAACATTAGGAAAAATAAGCCCAAACAATGCTGATTTTTGGGCCGAACACCCCATTAGGACTTGGATTGGGCTCTTCTAGGATTTGGATTATATAAATTAAAGGTTGTCTTTCATGCTCCTTTGGCGCCCCAAGCTCCAGACCCATATGTTTTGATCTCTACCAAATCGATCCAAGAGGACATGCTCTCAACACTAAAACAAGAGAAATCAGCTAGAGTTGAAAATATCATTCGTAAACTTCCACACAATATGAAGCCTTCTATTAGTATACAAAGAGGTCATATTATGACAGAGGTTAACTTTCATAACTATACACTGAACAATATCATTATAAACAACTGAGTCATTACGAGGAGCCTTTCTATGTAGCCTAGCATTCCTCTCCCTTTAGATGTCATAAACTGCAGTAGTTGATGTCAATCTAATAACCAAAGATTGAAGAGAATTACCTCTACCTAGGATAGAGAGCCATACAATGGTACTAACCCAAGGAAGATGATTGTAAGGAATAAGGCATTTAGAGCACAAGTCATACCAAAATAAATGATCAACATCTTCACCACCACCCCCACACAAAAGACACTTGTTGGTCTGAATGAGACCATAAGACATGAGCTTATCTTGAGTAGACAGGGCCTCCCAAATCGCAAGCCATAATATGAAAGAGAAACGCGGAACAACATGTTTATGTTTTACAAGTATCCACCACTCCATTTTGCTTAAAACATGGCGGAAAGCATTCCAAGCATAATAAATGGAGAAAATACTTGTAGGGACATCCTTCCACCAAACAATATCACACCTTTTATAAGAAACTAGGGTACATCTGGCAAGCTCAATCCACCCAGGAGATCTAGTAAGAGGCCACCTCCACTCCTGACTGTTTATATTACAGCTCATGCTAACATATCTACCGAAACCAGAATCAATAATAATCCTTTCCCCGAAACGCTCCACCAAAGGACCCACAGGATGCCAGTTATCAAACCAAAAAGAAGTAGAACGACCATCACATACACAATGATAGAGAAGTCAACTTTAGCACCACCTTAAGCAAGATCACTACTTCTCCATAAAAAGCAACGTAGCAAGGATGTAATCTTCACTATAATAGCCTTTGGAAGAATGAAAAGAGAAGACCAGTACATTTGAACAGAAAAAAGGATGGATTTAATAAGCTGAAGTCTACGCTACAAGAGGGTGCGATTCATCCTAGCCCAGCCTTAGCCATAAAAGGAACACACGGGTACCTAACTGGAAAATTCCCTTCCTTATAACCAAGGACCTTAAGAAGCCGGGTTTTAGCAACTCGGTCAACTCCATGTAAAAACATGTTGCTTTTGCCATGGTTCAAAGATGAACCAGAAAGAAAATGAAATTGCTCAATGCACTTCTTAATTAAGGAAGCCGCACCTACTTCAACTCGATAAAAAAATCATTAAATCATCAGCTAAACACAAGTGAGTAAGTTGCTTCCTCTCACAAGTGAGTAAGTTCTGATCTCTACCCAATCGATCCATTAACCTAGAGAAGACTTCCATAGTAATGACAAATAGATAGGGAGACAAAGGATCTCTCTGGCTTAACCCTCTACTAACAGCAAAGAAGCCTGAAGCTCCCCATTGATAGAAACCGACTATCTAGTACTGGAGATACATTCACTAATCTTGTTAACCATATGAGGAGGAAAGCCACAATAAAGAATGACCAAAAACAAAGTCCCACCCAACTGAATCATAAGCTTACATCAAATCCACCTTTAGAGAACACCTAGGGGACCACCTTCTTGATGATAATTATAAAGAAGTTCTTGCGAAAGTAAGATGTTGTCACCGATATTGCGCTCCTCTATAAAAGCACTCTCTTAATTCTATTAGCAATAATCTTAACCCTAAAAGAATTAGCAACCTTAGGGATTAAAGCAGACCGAAACAGGTTGCATTCACCTGTTTGAGAAATCAACCAGAACTGAAGAACTCCGAACAACAACAGGGTGTCTTGACCAACGATACTATCATCCTTGTACAATTCTTTTATGTGTTGAAATCCTAGAAATCTAGCTTCTAATGTAGATAAAAGAACATACCTGCGTGAAAGTGCATCAGCCACAATGTTTTCTTTCCCTTGTTTATACTTGATCACATATGGAAAGGTTTCAATAAATTCAACCCATTTGGCATGTCTCCTACTCAACTTACCTTGCCCTTTCAAGTGCTTCAAAAATTCATGATCAGAATATATCACAAACTCCTTGGACCACAGGTAATGTTGCCACATCTCTAAAGTTCTAACCGAGGCATAAAGCTCCTTGTCATATGTAGGGTAATTCAAGGCTGCCCCATTAAGTTTTTCGCTGAAATACGCAATGAGCCTCCTATCTTACATTAACACAGCTCCTATACCAATACCTGAGGTATCACATTCAACTTCAAAAGCTCTCGTAAGCTAAAACAGGCGCCGAACAAAGTTTATCTTTCAATAAATTAAAAGCCTCTTGTTCTTTCAATGCTCCTATACTAAAGCGATCTGGTGGGATGTTTGTGACAGATGCGACATTCCAAGAATGACAAAAGGCTGGGATGAATGGATTCGATGGGCCACCATCTCTTGGCATGGCAAGAGTTTCGTTAATTTTTCTCAAGTTTTGCAGCTCGTGTATCATGTATGGCAAGAACGGAATGCAAGGATCTTTGCTGGAATGTCTAGAACTTCGAATTTGGTCTTTAATCAAATCGAATGTATCATTCGTGATAAGCTTGATTTGATGAGGAATGTCGTACCAACAAATGAAAACAAAAGGATCCAACGAGCTTGGAGGGTGAATACCATAGATTCTTAATTTGTTGTTAGCTGGTTTTTGGTTTCCCTCAGTATGGTGTTTCTTTTTTTTTGGTGGCCCCCCGCTCCCCCCCCCGTTGTTTTATTTTCGTCATTGTAAATCTGGGGTATGCCCCTTATAATGTTTGTATCTTCTTCTTTTAATACATACGTCAACTTACCAAAAAAAAATAAAATTAAAAGCCTCATCCTGTTTATCATTCCATTTGAATCCAACAGACTTTTTCACAATTTCAGTTAAAGGTACAGCGATAGTACTAAAATTGATGTGCCGTGAATGATTCGAAAATCGGCAACAATGAATCTGACGAAAATGGATGAAGGATGGGTCTGGTTGTGTTGTCTTTCTTTTGGTGTTTAGGCTGGATTATAGTGATTTAAGGTAAATAAGATGGGGGATAGACTAGAATGATGCTTTGATAAGTCGATCTGGACGCCACAAAGATCAATCTAGGGTTTCGACGCCACACTCTTTGTTATTGAAGAGTGATAAGTCAGGTAGGGTTCTTCACAAAATCAATTTGGAAGAACAACTCGTAATTCTGATGCTATATTTATAACTGGAACATCCCTCCAAAGTTAGAAAAAATTCAACATGGCAGAAGTCAAGCCCAAAAAATAGACTTTGACAAACTAACTTAGACAAATTAACTAGCACACGTTTTTTGACCTTTCTAACATAAACAGACCAAATTTAAAACAACCATATCTTCTTACACAAAAGTCCAATGCAATCATGGTTGGACAATCTAGAAAGAACATGTTCTGAACTTGAAATCCACCTAGATTAGTCTTGTTTTCACATGCAATGGATGACTTCAAATTCAGGTTCAAATTCATTTGCTGTTCTGACCATAAACAGCATCAATTCCTTCACTTATTTGCATATCAACCCAAATTCAAGTAGCCCAGCATCAAAAGAACCATTAAGGGCTTTTGCCATCTCCAAGTTCCAATTGTAGGCAAATAAACATCCTTGAACCAATTTCAAACTGATTGCTAATTTTTAACTCCAACACAGCTTCAATCATTCCAATTTGACTTGTCAGGGCCCTTTGTAGTTGTTTCGCTCTCGCTCTTATCATTGGACCATCTGAATCCTCTTGCATATTAGTTTTAGCTTTACAAGATGAATTATAATTCCCATGATGCACATCAAAAATCCTTCACAAACCTTCTATAAAAACTAGCAAGTCCATGAAAACTCCTAACCTCGCTTACCAATTTTGGGTGTAGGCCAATCTCGGATGGCTTAACTTTCTACCCGTCCATCTCGATACTCTGCGCGGTTATGACATAGCCAAGAAACACAATTGTTTTCATGCAAAAGGTACACTTCTTAAGATTAGCATATAATTGTTCACTACGCAACACACTAAGTACATTACGTAAATGATCAAGATGCTCATTTAAGTTCTTGCTATAGATCAAAATGTCATCAAAATACACAACAACAAACTTACCTATAAACGTACGCAATACATGATTCATTAAACGCATAAACAAACATGCTAGGCTCATTTGTAAGTCAAAACGGCATGACTAACCATTCATACAAACCATGCTTACTCTTAAATGCAGTTTTCCACTCATCACCTCTTTTGTCCTAATTTGATGGTACCCACTTTTTAAGTCAATCTTAGAGAAAATACATGATCAATTTAACTCATCTAGCATGTCATCAAGCCTAGGAACAGGATGTCGATACTCTACCGTTATGTTATTGACGGCATGACAATCGTCACACATTCTCCATGTTCCATCCTTTTTAGGCACAAGTAGCACTGGCACAGCACAAGGACTCATACTCTCATGAATGTACCCCTTCATCATCAATTCATCTACTTGCCTTCGAAGCTCCTTCGTCTCCTTGGGGTTACTTCTATAGGCTGGACGGTTAGGAATTGAAGCTTCGGCCACAAGATCAATTTGATGTTCAATCCACTTTAATGGTGGTAATCCATTAGGGATGTCTTCAAGGAATACATCACCGAACTCTTTGTTTTGGATGTGACATCGAGTGTGAAATATATTTTCCCGTTGCTGATCTACATCATCTTCTTTGATTTGTATGTTCAACACACGCCTTATAACCAAGACCTCCCCCATAACAAGATATGCAATCTCCTCATCACTACAATCCACCAAAGGTGGCATCTCTTCACTTTCAAATTTTTCACTTAAATATTCAACCTCTCCATTGTCTCTTGTAAGCATAACTCTTCGGTTTGGACACTAAGATGCAATGTGCCCCTTCCCTAAACACTTAAAGCATTTAATATCTCTATCACGAGTAGGTTGAGATTCAGAGTATCCTTTTTGGCCTTAGGTGGTTTGGCCTTTGTATAAGGCTTTGGTTGGACAGCCCCCTCTCTCTTCAAATTCGGCCTCCATGTTCAGGAAGATGAAGCCGAATTGGTCTGAAAATGTGTACTGCCCCTTCTCTTTATTTGCCTCTCCACCTTCGTTGCCATATGGACCATGTCCTCCAATTCCACACAATGTTGTAATTCTACAACATTCGCAATGTCCCTATTCAGCCCATTTAGAAATCTAGCCATAGTAGCTTCCCGATCCTCAATCACATTAGCCCGAATCATGGCCATCTTCATCTCGTTGAAATACTCATCCACGGATCTACAACCCTGATTCAAACCCTGGAATTTCAGATACAAATCACTATAATAGTGGTTAGGTACAAATCGCCTTCTCATCAACACTTTCATCTCCTCCCACGACACTACTGGCCTCTCTCCATTCCACCTTCTACTAATAACATTCTGATCCCCCCAAATCAGTGCATAATCCGTGAATTCGACAACTACTAATTTCACTTTCTTCGCCTCCTAATAGTTATGGCAATAAAAAATCCAATCCGGCTTTTTCTCCCACTCCAAATATGCCTCAGGATCGTTTTTACCTTGAAAAGAAGGTATTTTTCAGTTTGATAGCATCCAAATCACCATCTAAATCAGCATGGCCCCCAACACTACAAAAATTTTCCCTTTGGCCGAATTGGCCCCTAGTTCTATTCCCATAATCCCTTCGGTTTCTTGGCAGCCGAAAACCTTCCCAATGGCCTATGGCCACATACTTAGAACCACCATCACCAATATCATCAACAGCCTCCTCATAATCAGCCCACCTTGGCCTTTTGGCCCTACTACCATTGTTTGCTTTCGGTTCAGCCTTAAGCTTCTTCACATTTTGGGTGCTTGTACCAGCCTCGTTACCACGTTTCTCCACCCTATCAAGTCTGTCACACACATTTCCCATAAAAAAATTCATCCTCTCCATCATCTGCTTCATGACTTGCATTTGGAACGTAAGTTCTCCCTCAGGATGGGGTGGTGTGTTGTTTTGATCTGACATGATAGTACCTGCGAAAATTGGTTAGTGGTAAAAAAAATTATCCTCACCTTGCTCGTGTTTTGCTCAAACACTTTTAATATCCTTTCACGCTCACACACCTCTTGTCTCACCTTCTTGCGGTTCTTGCGAAACTGAAACCAACACCAAATAGAACCAACTTGGCAGCACAATCCAAATATATATATGACTTAAGAAATAATAAAAACTAGAAAACAAGCAAAATGAAACTGTGATGATAGTCTCACAAGTAGCAAGCGAGTCTATCCGAAATATGAATGAAATTGAAGACTCGAATAAAAACAGAAACAAAAAATATGCAAAATGATGAAACAACACCCAAATATGTTGGATATGATGAAAATAAACTGCAATAAATGAAAACAACAGAAAGCAAGCGAATTTCAAAAGTTGACGCAAAATAGACTCGTTTACATTAAGTCCGAATCTAGAACCTAAAGTAAATGATGTCCAATTGAGTTTAAAATTTCATATATAGTGCGATATCAACCCAAGGTTTGATATACTGACGCAAAAACATTATGAATCAGACCTGATTAGACCCGAATTTGAAACCCAAAGTAAACGATATCCAATTCACCCCAAATTTTATATGTGATGCGATTAGGACCCCAGTAATTAGAGTATCAAATTTGAGCTAATTCCAAGTTGATTTGATCCAATTTTCTCTTGTTTAGTTTTCTGAGGCGGAATCCAATAAACATCCTTTTGAACGATTTGTTTTATTGCTTCTCTTTTTATTTTTTGTTTTTGATGCAACTAATATATTTTGAACAATAACAGAATGAAATAACAATTTTGTTTATATACCGCAAATTCAAGGAGAAGAAGAAGGATATAACCTGATTAATGTAACCTAATTTCCATTATCGAAAGCGAGATTTTTGTCTTCGGGTATGTCAGACCATTCTCCTATGGTGGTAAGGGTTATTGGCAATGATCAGAACATAAAGAAACCATTTAGATTCTTCGATATGTGGATGGATCATGACGACTTCATGCCCTTGGTGAAGAAGGTATGGGATCAGAATTCGGGGGGTTGTCCAATGTATCAGCTGTGTTGCAAACTAAGAAAGCTAAAGCAGGAATTGAAACTTTTCAATATGGCTCAATTCTCCAACATTTCAGATAGAGTGAAAGATGCAAAAAACAAAATGGATAAGGCTCAACAGGCTCTGCATACAGCGCATGAGAATCCAATTTTGTGCATGCGAGAAAGGGATGCTGTTCATAAATACGCTTCTACCGTCAGGGCTGAAGAGAGTTTTTTCAAACAGAAGGCAAGGATACAATTGCTTAGCTTGGGGGATCAGAATACTAGCTACTTTCACAAATTAGTAAATGGAAGACAAAATAGAAATAAGCTTCTATCACTTACAAGGGAGGATGGAGAGGTTGTCGAAGGACACGAGGCAGTCAAATCAGAAGTAATTGCATACTTCCATCGTGTATTAGGAGTTGATCAGATGCCTAGGGTTCTGAACGAGGAAGTGATGGAATCGACAATTAACTTGAAACTGTCTTCAACGCAACAGCATGTTCTCGCACAAGATGTAACAAGGGAGGAGAATGTTTAGTTTGAAGAACAACAAAGCCCCTGGTCCGGATGGCTTTAACGCAGGTTTCTTCAAAAGAATGTGGCACATAGTTGGGGAAGATGTAATCAACGCTGTTAGATCCTTCTTTCAGACTTGTAGAATGCTTACAGAAATGAATGCTACATCCATTTCCCTTATTCCTAAAGTTGCTAATCCTACAAGGTTGACAGATTTCCGTCCTATATCTTGCTGCAATACAATGTACAAATGCATCGCTAAGATTCTAGCTGGGAGAATCAAAGTTGTTTTGCCATCCTTAGTTGGCCTATATCAGATAGCTTTTATCTCAGGACGGAGAATCAGTGATAACATTCTTTTGTGTCAGGAACTAATGAAAGGCTATCATAAATCTACGGGACCCGCTCGTTGTGCTATGAAAGTTGATCTGATGAAGGCTTATGACTTGGAGCGGTGGGATTTCGTTGACGCTATGTTAATAAAAATGGGATTCCCTAGAACAGTCATTGATTGGATCATGGTTTGTGTTACATCATGTCAATTCTCTATCAACGTCAATGGTGAGCTTGCAGGTTACTTTCAAGGGGGAAGAGGGCTGAGACAAGGGGATCCATTGTCCCCATATTTGTTTGTCCTATGTATGGAAATCCTGTCGCGGCTATTCTGCAAGATGAGTGCCAACCAAGAATTCAAGTTCCACTGGAGATGCAAGAAGGACATAATTTCTCATCTTTGTTTTGCTGATGACTTGATGATTTTTAGCAATGGGGATGTAAACTCAATCCGTATGATCAGAACTGTGCTCACAAAGTTTCAAGATCTATCAGGTCTGTATCCAAATCTAAGCAAAAGCAACATCTTCTTGAGCGGTGTGTTAAATGCTGAGAGGGAACAAATTATTCATATTCTTGGGTTTAGAGAGGGGGAGCTTCCTATGAAATATTTGGGAGTACCTCTTCTCTCGTCCAGACTAAAGGCTATTTATTTATTGTAAGGGCCTCGTGGATCGAATCACCTCTAAAGTTCGACATTGAACTTGTAGAACACTCTCGTATGCAGGACGGGTACAACTGATTAATTCAGTCTTATTTTCCATACAGGTCTTTTGGGCATCTCTCTTTCTCCTACCTGGGCAAGTAATTAAAAATGTGGAGCAAATTATGAAATCCTTTCTTTGGTCAGGTTCAGATATGAGAACTACTGGGGCTAAAGTGGCTTGGGATCAGGTATGTCTTCCAAAAAAGGAGGGGGGGCTAGGAATAAAAAGGATAACAGAATGGAACAAGATCGCTTTGTTGAAACACATTTGGAACCTGTGCAATGACTCAGATGGCTCAATATGGTGTACTTGGATCAGATCCAATCTGTTGCGAGGTAGGAATTTCTGGACAATCAAGACACCACAGAATTGCTCTTGGGCTTGGGGAAAGATTCTAAAGCTCAGATCTTTAGCATGGCCGAAGATGAAGTACATCATAAGAGATGGAATGACAACCTCTCTATGGTTTGATAATTGGCATCCTCACAGCCCACTCGCAGATTCTTACGGGGAAAGATTCATCTATGATTCAGGTATGGCCAAGAACGCGAAGGTGAATGTGCTAATTCAGAACTCAGAATGGAAAACTCCTACCACCCAAGCTATTGGCTGGCACCCCATTATAGAAGCCATTCCTTCCAATTCTAATCCTAAGATGGGGTAAAAGGATGAGATAGTTTGGTTGGATTCGCCAAATCACAGATTCTCGGTCAAAGTAGCTTGGGAAAAACTAAGACGTCATCGTCAGATGGTTGAATGGCATGACATTGTGTGGTTCAAGAATGCTGTTCCAAGACATTCATTTCTTCTATGGATGGCTGTCCAACAGAAACTCACAACTCAAGATAGACTTCATCGGTTTGGTATACATGGTCCCAATAGATGCTCACTCTGTCTCCGCAACAATGAGGATCACAACCACTTGTTCTTTGAATGCGCCTATACTAAAGTGATCTCGTGGGATGTTTGTGACAGATGCGACATTCCAAGAATGACAAAAGGCTGGGATGAATGGATTCGATGGGCCACCATCTCTTGGCATGGCAAGAGTTTCGTCAATTTTTCTCGTAAACTGAGTTTTGCAGCTACAGTGTATCATGTATGGCAAGAACGGAATGCAAGGATCTTTGCTGGAATGTCTAGAACTTCGAATTTGGTCTTCAATCAAATCGAATGTATCATTCGTGATAAGCTTGATTTGATGAGGAATGTCGTACCAACAAATGAAAACAAAAGGATCCAACGAGCTTGGAGGGTGAATACCATAGATTCTTAATTTGTTAGTTAGCTGGTTCTATTGGTTTCCCTCACGAATCTAGTGAGGTTTCAGTTTTAGGGTCGGTGGCTAGCCTGTAGCCATCTGTTGTTTTATGTTTCTGTTATCATTGTAAATCTGGGGTATGCCCCTTATAATGTTTGTATCTTCTTCTTTTAATACATACGTCAACTTACCAAAAAAAAATGTAGCCAAACTCTGATACCAAATGATGCAAACCTCATGATCATATGGTTACGCAACCTAAATGCAAAGACACCAATTCTCAGAAAGCCAAGTAAATCAGGTTTTATAGGAGTGTGACACAAAGATAACTTGTACCTAGGCACCAGCACTATTGGAAATGGAGACCCCCACCCAACGAATACTAATTCGCGAACGAGAAGTATAAGGATGACACCACGAAGACAGTTGTTCTTCGATAAGTCATTTTCAGTTCTTTAGAGAACCAAGAAAGGGAGATTATCCCACCAACACACAATAAGTGCAACAAAGAAGTTATTGAACTGAAAAATGCGTAACCTTACATGTTTGGTTATGCTTTTATTTATATAGACTCTAGACTTAAAGTGATGTGCATCATGGGAATTATAATCCATCTTGTAAAGCTAAATCTAATATGCAAGAGGATTCATATGGTTTAATGACAAGAGCAAGAGCGAAACAACAACAAGGGGCCTTGATGAGTCAAATTGGAATGATTGAAGCTGCGTCAGAGTTAAAAATTAGCAATCAGTTTGAAATTGGTTTAAGGATGTTTATTTGCCTACAATTGGAACTTGGAGATAGGAAAAGCCCTTAATGGTTCTTATGATGTTGTGCTAGTTGAATTTGGGTTGATATGCAAAAGAAAGACAACACAACCAGACCCATCCTTCATCCATTTTCGTCAGATTCACTGTTGCCAGTTTTCGAATCATTCACGGCACATCATCTGGTATCAAAGCATCAGTTGCGATCTAAAGCAGGAGCCAAAAACAGAAGAAAGGCTTGTTGGAATTAAGATTGATGAACTTAATTATGGCTGGAGATAAAGAAGATTTGCCAAGAGGGTTGAGGTTGGAACAAGCATAGGTTATGGGCTTACAACGATCTCATGCTCAGATTCAAGATGAAATGACTGGAATTTATGAACAGTTGAATACCCTTATACAAATGATGCAAAGAAATAATTTGCAACCCCAACAGAGGCAAACACTTAGGGTGCCACGAAATAATATTATAGAAGCTGACAAAGATCCAAATAGGGATGATGAGGCCGACAATAGGGGCAGACCAAGAAGGCAGAATTATAATCCTCCTACTGGTCTCAAACTTAAGATTGCATCGTTTAGAGGAAGTAGTTCACCCAAGGAATACTTGGAGTGGATTCAAAAGGTTGAAAAGGTGTTTGAATGGTATGAATATTCTAAAGAAAGGAAGTGCAAGGTGGCAGCACTTGAGTTTACAAATTATGCTCTTTTATGGTGGGAAAATTTAAAGATTCAGAGAGGAAGGAATGGAAAACAGCATTTAAAACAAAACAGGGGTTATATGAATGGATGGTAATGCCGTTTGGGTTATCTAATATGCCTAGTACATTTATGAGGCTTATGAATCATGTTCTCAGGAAGTATATCGGGCTGTTTGTTGTAGTATATTTTGATGATATCCTGGTGTATAGCAAGACCTTTGATGATCATATGAAGCATCTTAGAGTTGTGTTTGAAAACTTTGCGAGATTCCAAATTATATGGGAAACTCACAAAGTGTTACTTTTGTAAAGAAAGTGTCGCATTTCTTGGATATATTATCTCTAGCAGGGGAGTTAAGGTTGATGAGGAGAAAATTGAGGCAATTCGGGACTGGCCAAAACTTGCTAGTATCGCTGATGTGAAGAGTTTCCATGGTTTAGCTTCTTTCTACAGGGGATTTGTGAAAGACTTTAGCTCTGTTGTTGGTCCTATGACAGAATGCTTGAAAAAAGGGAACGACTTTAGATGGAGTGAAGATGCGCAGAAAGCTTTTGAGCTAATTAAGTAAAATTTTTGTACTGCTCCAGTTTTAGCACTTCTAGACTTTGCTAAAACATTTGAAATAGAGTCGATGCTTCCGGAGTTGGAATTGGGGTTGTCTTGCTGCAAGAAAAGAGGCCGATTGCATTCTTTAGTGAAAGTTAAATGGAGCACGTTTGAACTACTCTATTTATGACAAGGAGTTCTATGCTTTGATTCGGGCTCTAAAGGTATGGCAGCACTACTTATGGCCTAAAGAATTTGTTATACATACTGATCATGAATCCTTAAAGTATCTTAAGGGGCAAAGCAAGCTGAATCACAGACATGCTAAATTGGTGGAGTTTATGGAGTCATTTCCTTATGTCATAAAGTACAAGAAAGGGTAAGTTAATGTGATTGCTGATGCTCTTTCTAGGAGGTTTGCACTGATCTCTATGTTGAATGCAAGGCTGATGGGTTTTGAACAAGTGAAGGAACAATATGCTAATGATTCCTACTTTGCTAATGTGGTCGTCGAATGTGCAAAGGGAGCTTGTGATGGATTCTTTATGCATGAAGGTTACTTGTTCAAAATGGGCAGAATGTGTATTCCTTCAGGATCGTTACAGGAGATGCTTATGCGGCTCATGGTGGTGGTCTTAGTGGTCATTTTGGGGAGAAAAAGACTTATGAGGTGCTGAAAGAACATTTCTTTTGGCCTAGCATGTTACGGGATATGCACAAGGTGATTGAGAGATGTGCTATTTGCAAGAAAGCTAAGGGTAAAGAGAATGCATATGGACTGTATATGCCACTGCCTATTCCAGAGCAACCATGGATGGATGTTAGCATGGACTTTGTACTTGGGTTACCAAGAACACAGCGTGGAAAGGATTCAATAATGGTTGTGGTTGATCGATTCTCTAAAATGTCTCATTTCATTCATTGCAACAAAACTGACGATGAAGTACGTGTAGCTGATTTGTTCTTTCAAGAGATTGTTCGTTTACATGGAGTTCCTAAAAGCATTGTCTCTGATCGTGATACAAAGTTCTTAAGCCATTTTTGGAAGACTCTTTGGAGGAAGCTTGGAATGAAGTTACTTTTTAGTACGACATGTCATCCACAAACTGATGGACAAACTGAGGTAGTAAACTGAACTTTGTCTTCTTTGTTACGAGCTGTTATACATAAGAATTTGAAGAGTTGGGATACTTGTTTGCCTATTGTGGAGTTTGCATATAATCGTAGTGTGCATGGGGCTAAAAAATTTTCACCATTTGAGGTTGTGTATGGCTTTAATCCTTGTGTTCCTATTGATCTTGTTCATATTCCAATTGATGAGAGGACATATATGGATGGAATTAGAATGGCAGAATTGATGAAGAAACTACATAAGGAGGTTCGATTACATATTGAGGAGAAAACAACAAAGTGTGCTAAACAAGCTAACAAGGGACAGAAAATGGTTAGGTTTGAACCTGGAGATCTTGTTTGGATTCATATTAGCAAGGGCAGATTCCCAAGCAAATGTAAGTCCAAGTTGATGCCAAGAGCTGAGTTTCGGATTATAGAGAAGGTGAATGACAATGCGTATAAGGTAGATCTTCCTGGTGATTACAATGTATCAGCTACTTTTAATGTTTTCTACTTGACTCCGTACTTGGATGACGATGACGATTCTGATTTGAGGACAAATCATTTTCAACCCGGCGCTGATGATGTGCATCATGGGAATTATAATCCATCTTGTAAAGCTAAATCTAATATGCAAGAGGATTCATACGGTCCAATGACAAGAGTGAGAGCAAAACAACTACAAAGGGCCTTGACGAGTCAAATTACAATGATTGAAGTTGTGTCAGAATTAAAAACTAACAATCAGTTTGAAATTGGTTCAAGGATGTTTATTTTGTCTACAATTGGAACTTGGAGATGGGAAAAGCCCTTAATGGTTCTTTTGATGCTGTGCTACTTGAATTTGGGTTGATATGCAAATAAGTGAAGGAATTGATGCTGTTTATGGCAAAACAGCAAATGATTTTGAACCCAAATTTGAAGTCATCCATTGCATGTGAAAACAAGACTAATCTAGGTGGATTTCAAGTTCAGAACATGTTCTTTCTAGATTGTCCAACCATGATTGCATTGGACTTTTGTGTAAGAAGATATCGTTGTTTTAAATTTGGTCTGTTTATGTTAGAAAGGTCAAAAAAACGTGTGCTAGTTAATTTATCTAGGTTAGTTTGTCAAAGTCTGTTTTTTGGGCTTCACTTCTGCCATGTTGAATTTTTCCTAACTTTAGAGGGATGTTCTAGTTATAAATATAGTATCAGAATATGTAATAAAGGACTTTTGGCCAAGATTTGAAACTTAATTCACAGAATTAAGAGTTGTTCTTCCAAATTGATTGTGTGAAGAACCCTACCTGACTTATCACTCTTCAATCATAAAGAGTGCGGCATCGAAATCCTAGATTGATCTTTGTGGTGTCCAGATCGACTTATCAAAGTATCATTCTAGTCTATCCTCCATCTTATTTACCTTTAAATCACTATAATCCAACCTAAACACCAAAAGAAAGACAACACAACCAGACCCATCCTTCATCCATTTTCGTCAGATTCATTGTTGCCGATTTTCGAATCATTCACGGCACATCATAAAGAAACCCTAATGGACCCCCCCTTAGGTGGACTCATATGAAGCCCGCTTACAATTGACTCAAATAAGTAATAATAACCCAAAAACTATGAAGAAAATAATAAAAATAATAAAAATCCAAAAATTATCATGCTAAATATGCTAGAATCAAATTTGTCACCCTTAAAAAGTCTTAAATAAACTAGGAAAAATCTGATTTGAAAATTTTGTGTTGCTACCCCCTTTGATGTCCTTGATTAGCTTGGATTTCCTTGTTTAACTTGGACAAATAAGAAAACAAATTTCCTCATTTGTTGCTGATTTAATTATTTTCCTTCCTAAGTTAGGAAAAGTATTAAATAGTCCTCCTTTCTTTAGGAATAAGATATGGCTAACTTCTTTACTTAATTAGGACAATAAATTACTGACTTTTTATCCTTGTAGCATTAGGAAAAATAACAAGGCTGGTATTGGGCCGGACACATGAACCCCTTGTTCCACATGAATTAGGCTCTTCTTGGACCTGAACTAGATGAATTAAAGGTTGTCCTTCCTGCTCCTTAAATGTCCCAAGCCCCTCTTGGTCCATTTTGCTCCATATGTTCTGAACAAGCCCATTCAATGTTTCTTTAAGCTTCTTTACCCTAGCTCTTGTGATTGGCCCAATTGGCACCTTCAATGGGTCGTTGGCATGATTTTACGCTTGGTGTTGGGATGATCCGCATTAGCTTCCTTAAAAAAACCCACACTGAAACCATTTGGACATGCCTTATTATCCTTAAGAGAGAAAAGGACCTTTTGAATCTCATCATCACTAAACTAATTATCAAGGCTCATGATTTGAGATGACGACAACCTCACTAAGAAGAGAGAGATCAATACATTTTGACCGTGGCCCTTCCAAAATCATTTCGAAGTAAATAACAACGGTTCATATACCTCCTTCATGTTAGTACTACAAATGCCATCATCACCTTGAATTGAGAGAATTTTGTTACGACATTGGTGATTCTTAACAAAGTGGAAGAAGAAACTCAAATTCTTACCCCCTAGATTCAGCCACTAAACCCGAGATTTTTATCTAAGAAAGCTCTCCTCGACTTGAGCAAGTCTCAAAAACTCCATAACCAATATATATTCAGTTTTATGAATCTAAGTCAAGAGGATTCTGTTGCTTCATAAATGATGCGAACTTCGTGATCACATGGTCATGCAACCCACCTGTAAAGACATCAATTTCCGGAAAGCCAAGTAAATCAGGTTTGATAGGAGTGTGACACAAATATTAGAAACAAAAAACTTGTAAAGGCATTAGCACTATTGGAAACAAAAAACCCCTACCCAATAAATATTGATTCGCGAACGAGAAGCTAGTTGTTCTTCGATAAGTCATTTTCAGTTCTTTAGAGAACCATGGAAGGGAGATTATCTGATGTGCCGTGAATGATTCGAAAAATCGGTAACAATGAATCTGACGAAAATGGATTATAGTGATTTTAAGGTAAATAAGATGGGGGATAGACTAGAATGATACTTTGATAAGTCGATCTGAACGCCACAAAGATCAATCTAGGATTTCGACGCCACACTCTTTGTGATTGAAGAGTGATAAGTCAGGTAGGGTTCTTCACAAAATCAATTTGGAAGAACAACTCGTAATTCTGTGAATTAAGTTTCAAATATTGGCCAAAAGTGCTTTATTACATATTCTGATACTATATTTATAATTGGAACATCCCTCCAAAGTTAGGAAAAATTCAACATGGCAGAAGTCAAGCCCAAAAAATAGACTTTGACAAACTAACCTAGACAAATTAACTAGCACATGTTTTTTGACCTTTCTAAAATAAACAGACCAAATTTAAAACAACCATATCTTCTTACACAAAAGTCCAATGCAATCATGGTTGGACAATCTAGAAAAACATGTTCTGAACTTGAAATCCACCTAGATTAGTCTTGTTTTCACATGCAATGGATGACTTCAAATTCAGGTTCAAATTCATTTGCTGTTCTGACCATAAACAGCATCAATTCCTCCACTTATTTGCATATCAACCCAAATTCAAGTAGCACAGCATCAAAAGAACCATTAAGAGCTTTTCCCATTTCCAAGTTCCAATTGTAGGCAAAATAAACATCCTTGAACCAATTTCAAACTGATTGTTAGTTTTTAACTCCGATGCAGCTTCAATTATTCCAATTTGACTCGTCAAGGCCCTTTGTAGTTGTTTCGCTCTCGCTCTTGTCATTGGACCATCTGAATCCTCTTGCATATTAGTTTTAGCTTTACAAGATGGATTATAATTCCCATGATGCACATCATTATCTCACCAACACACCTACAAAAAGTGCAGCAATAAAAAAGTTTTATTAATCTGAATTGTCTAGCTTACATGTCTGGTTATGTCTTTATTTATACTAACTCTAGACTTAAATAAACCCTAATGCACCCTCCTTAGGTGAGATTATATGAGGCCCACTTACAATTGACCCAAATAAGTAATAATAACCCAAAGAAAATAATAAAAATTCTGAAAATTACTATCCTAAATATGCTAAAATCAGATTTGTTACCATTAAGAAGTTCCAAATAAACTAGGAAATCTAATTTAAATGAAGAATTTATTTTGAAGTCTTGTTTCCGTGTTGTAGTTAGGATGAATAAGGAATTCTTGTAAGAAAAGGATTCTGAAATATTTATGAATCATTACCACACTTGGAAACTATATTGCAACCCATTAAAGATCTTTATAGACATAGGAGATTCCCAAAACAAGCTACCACATCCTTTTATGAAATAATCTTAACCAAATAGGAAGTCCGCAAGTCAAAAAGGAAGTAAATAACAAAATTTATACAGCCTCTGTTGACCAGTATTGCGGTGCCTTGCCAAACTCCAATTGACCTGACAGTTTAACTCAAGGTAGGACAACATGTCGGGAGGCCCCACACAAACTTTCAGCCCGATCTAGCGGTCAGATTGAGAATTATGACTATTGTCGTAAAAGTAAATGGTTGCACATTTTACATTAAAATCTGACTTTTACCTAATCTGGATCGTATCATTCCCTCTCTCTTCAAGATGATTCCTCCTCGAATCACAAACAAGTTGAATGGACAATTCCTTAGCCTTATTTTAAAGCCTCAGTAGTTCTATTCTTGCCAACAATCATCGCCAACAACTTTGGATGAAAGTAGCAGCCGTTCTTTCGTATATCATCATTGCAGTATTTTTTTAAAGCTTGCTAGGCATTGACTACTACCGTTAACACATCAAGTTCTTGGTTCATCTCCCCTAGAATACGAGATAAACTCTTGGATTCTTTTTTTAAGAACTATAATCTCTTTATTTCTCTCCCTTTATACTTACCAAAAAAAAAATATTTCTCTCCCTTTAATACTGCCTCTCCTTTTGAATCTGCTTTTTCTTTTGCCATAACACCTCATCAAAATAAATGAAATCCCTCTGGTTTCTACGCTGCCAAAAACCTTCCACATCCTCAGAACCACCATCACCAATATCATCAACGACCTCCTTATAATCAGCCCACCTTGGCCTTTTGGCCCTACTGCAATTGTTTGTTTTCGGTTCAGCCCCAAGTTCCTCACATTTTGGGTGCTTGTACCAGCCTCGTTACCACGTTTCTCCACCCTATCAAGTCTGTCACACACATTTCCCATAAAAAAATTCATCCTTTCCATCATCTGCTTCATGACTTGCATTTGGAACATAAGTTCTCCCTCGGGATGGGGTGGTGTGTTGTTTTGATCTAACATGATAGTACCTGCGAAAATTGGTTAGTGGTAAAAAAAAATTATCCTCACCTCGCTCGTGTTTTGCTCAAACACTTTTAATATCCTCACACGCTTACAACTAAGTCAGGAAGCATAAAGCTCCCCATTGGTAGAAACCGAATATCTAGTGCTGGAGATACATTCACTAATCTAGTTAACCATACGAGGAGGAAAGCCACTACAAAGAATGACAAAAAACAAAGTCCCACCCAACTGAATCATAAGCTTTCATGAAATCCACCTTTAGAGAACACCTAGGAGGACCCCCTTCTCAAAGATAATTATGAAGTTCTTGCGAAAGTAAGATGTTGTCACTGATATTGCGCTCCTCTATAAAAGCAAACCGAAACGGGCCAACTAAGTCTAGAAGCACTCTCTTAACTCTATTAGCAATAATCTTGGCAATACAATTTGTAGATGGTATTACAATAATAAATAATCCTGAAATCCTTAATCCTAGAATAATTAGCAACCTCAAGGATTAATGCTATAGTAGTTGCATTCACCTATTTGAGTAATGATATAGTTCAGCCTTATGATACGAACCAAGCAAGGTCAGATTCGGATTTTGGCATAAAAGTTTCTACTCTTCAGTTTTACGCTATTGAGCATAACTTCAAATCCAACCGTTGGATCAAGCTGAAACTTTACCAGAAGATTTTAGAGGCGTTTGTCTATGTTGGGGTACATTTTTAGGAGAATCCACGATCAGAAAAGATTTGCAATATAGGTCCGAATAGGCTATACGAATTCTGTTATTTACTTCCAACATTGACTTGTGGACTTCCTATTTGGCAAGGATCCTTTTCCTACAAGGATGTGGCAGCTTGTTTTGGAAATTTCATAGTTCCACAAGGATATTTAATGAGCTGAAATACAATCTCCAAGTGTGGCAATGATTCATTAATGTTTTAGAATCCTTTTTTTTATAAGGATTCCTTATTCATCCTAGCTACACAAGGAAAGAAGGGCTGGTGGACAGATTCTCGGTCAAAGTAGCTTGGGAACAACTAAGACGTCATCGTCAGATGGTTGAATGGCATGACATTGTGTGGTTCAAGAATGCTGTTCCAAGACATTCATTTCTTCTATGGATGGCTGTCCAAACTCCAACTCAAGATAAACTTCCACCGGTTTGGTATACATGGTCCCAATAGATGCTCACTCTCCGAACAATGAGGATCACAACCACTTGTTCTTTCAATGCTCCTATACTAAAGCCCGTGGGATGTTTGTGATGAGCCATTCCAAGAATGACAAAAGGTGGGATGAATGGATTCGATGCCATCTCCTTGGCAAGAGTTTAATTTTTCTCGAAACTGAGTTTTGCCCTAGTATCATGTATGGCAAGAACAATGCAAGGATCTTTGGGAATTTAATGACAAGTTAGTTTAATAATCGAATGTATCATTCGTGATCTGTTTGATGGGGAATGTCGACCCAACAAATGAAAACAAAAGGATCCAACGAGCTTGGAGGGTGAATACCATAGATTCTTAATTTGTTAGTTAGCTGGTTGTATTGGTTTCCCTCACGAATCTAGTGAGGTTTCAGTTTTAGGGTCTGGCTAGCTTTGTAACCATCCGTTGCCTTATGTTTCTGTTATCATTGTAAATCTGGGGTATGCCCCTTATAATGTTTGTATCTTCTTCTTTTAATACATACGTCAACTTACCAAAAAAAAGAAAGAAGGGCTGGTGGTATTTAATGACAAGTTATTTATTTTTATTATTTTCTTTCCTGTTTGGGCTTAATTAATATTTTGTTTTCGTCTTTTGGGTTTTGGGTCAGTTTTGAATGAACCTCATATAAGTCCACCTAAGGTGTCCATTAGGTTTAATTTTTCAAGAACTATTTAAACTCATGTATGCTAAAATTTCGGCAGCTTTAATGATTATTACATCTGAATTTTTTAGTTTTAACTTGTGAGAGTGATTGTTGCATTGTTCAGTTCTTGAACAAATTGAATTTGACTTATCAAATATTAACTGGCTTCGTGGCATCATTCTACTCAATCCAATAGTGTTGGTGCCTTGGAGCAGGTTTCCATTGTGTCACACTCCTATCAGACCTAATTCGGCTTTCTGGGATCAAATCTCAATCTTGATTGTGGGTTGCGTGACTACGTGATCACGAGATTCGTATGAGTTGGTATCAAAACTAGGCTCCAAAACAAGGTCATATCCTTCTGTTATTTTCATTTTTTTTTGTGTTCCTTTAAGTTTTGCAGTGTTTGCATCCATCTTCTTGTTCCTCGTGTTTGCGTCATCTAAGCAAAAGAAAAAAAAGGGGTGGTTATATTTTATCTTGTTACTGTCTCTAATCATATTAGTATATTAAAAAGAAAAAGAGACTCGACTAGTTGAAATTTGAAGGATCATTCAATTTTTGTCGTGGAAACTCTTGTTGAACCATAAGCAAACCATCTCGGAATGAATTGAAACTTCATATTCAGTCTATCTAGGGTGAGATCGCATCATATGTCAAATTTGGACTTATTCTGATATTGTTTGCTTGAGATTTTAATTTAAGGTTCAATTCTGCTGTAGAAACACTATTCTTAGGGAACCTGAGCAAATCACATTAGAATCAATTGAAAATCCATATGATGTCTATTTATGGTGCGACCACATCATGAATAAAATTTGGTCTTATTTTGATATCTTTTGCATAAGGTTTTAATTGAAGGTTCACTTTTACCGCAAACTGATCATACACGGGGTTTGGGTACCTAGACATAATAAAACGACCTATAAACTGACAGTTGTTGTTTTCTTGGTATCCTAATATGATATATTAAATTTAAGATCATTTGGATTGTGTTTTCTTTAGGTTCCAGAATCGGGTTTTGTCTTGCTGTAACGGGTTTGTTTTGCGTTGTCTTTCAAAACTTGTTTTGTTTCTATTGATTTTGTTCTTCTAGTTTATTATCATCATATTTGGGATATTTGGCTATTTTTTGAGTCATTCTCATCAATTTCATATTTGTTTGTTTTCGATAACAAAAGTCAGATTTGTAATTTCAAGTCTAAATCAATGTTCTTCCTATCGTTAACTCTACTCTTGTTGTGTCTTCATCTTCATCTATTTTTCCTACTTGTGTCATGTCATGTATTCAGCAAGGGAGAGGGAGCGAAGGAGGATTCTAGCTCAAGGATGTGAAAAACTAAGCCATGGTTTGGGGGTTTTCAAACAAGAAGTTGATAAGTGTAGAAGATTATTCTATGATCTTCATGCTTCATGGGAAAAGGAGGTACAACGCTAAAAAAAATGAAAGACAAAGGAGAGTCGCTGTTGTTATCCATCAAAAGCATATACGCAAATGGTTAGTACGACGTGCTTATTTGAAATTCTTGGCGGTCACTACTTCCATATAGTGTTCTTGGAGAAAGGTGTTAGCAATAAGGGAATTTTGAAAGCTTGAACAAGAGGCTAATAAAGTCGCTACTGATCCTATTCAAGATTCGTGGGTGAATCTTCTTGAAGAGGGAGGGAATGATATGGTTCAGCCTTGTGTACGTACCAAGCAAGGTCAGATTTGCATTTTGGCGTAAACGTTTCTACCATTCAGTTTTAGGCTATTGAGTATAACTTCAAATCCAACATTGGATCGAGCTCAATAGGGTAAAACTGAACGGTAGAAACGTTTACGCCAAAATCCAAATCTGACCTTGCTTGGTTCGTATCACAAGGTTGAACCGTATCAACCCAGGCACCAGCACTATTCGAAACGAAAATCATCCACCCTACGAATATTGATTCGCGAACAAGAAGTATTAGGATGACACCCCGAAGCCAGTTGTTCTTCGATAAGTTGTTTTTATTTTTTTAGAGAACCAAGGAAATGATATTATCTCACGAACAAGGGTTCTGTGAGTGGGGAGAATGCCCCCTTGGCAGGTAGTTGGTAAACGAGACAAGGGTTCTGTGAGTGGGGAGAATGCCCCCTTGGCATCTAAAGTGGGTAATTGTAATGAGAATGGTTGTTCAACATCTGGTATACATATGTCTGATTGTAAGATGATTGATCATGCGGCATCAGATGTGCACAATGCTGCTTGTCATGAAGATGAAAATCCTTACGAGAAGACATGAATCAGGAGCAAGGGGCTGCAAGTACTGCTTTAGATCAAGATATGGACGCAATGAGAGGTGATACAAATGGGGAACAAACCGATAAGGAGTCAACATCAACGATTCTGACAACCCCTCAAACCCTGAATTCCACCGAAAGGGAAACTGTTAATCAGTTAGCAATTAAGGCTAAAGACTCTCTAGAGAAAAAGAAAAAGGGTTCAAAAGCCTCTTCAAAAAAGCATAAGAAATCTGGCTCCTCTCCAGGAGGCACGTCAAGGTAATTTTTGTGTTGCTGTTTGTACTCCTCTCTATTTCCTATGATTATTGGATGTTGGAATATTAGAGGTTTGAATGATCCTTTAAAGCATTCAGAATTGCGTCGGCTCATCCATCAAGAGAGGATAGCTCCTTTTGGTCTGGTTGAAACTCGAGTTAAAGACAAGAATAAAGATAATGTTTTTCAACTTCTTCTGCGTTCTTGGTCCTTCTTGTATAATTATGATTTCTCTTGTCGTGGGCGTATTTGGGTTTGTTGGAATGCTGATAAGGTGAAGGTGGATGTTTTTGGAATGTCAGACCAGGCTATTCATGTTTCTGTCACTATATTAGCTACCAATATCAGTTTCAATACTTCAATTATTTATGGAGACAATAATGCTTCCTTACGTGAGGCATTATGGTATGATATTGTGAGTCGTAGTGATGGATGGGAGTCAACCCCGTGGATTCTTATGGGTGATTTTAATGCTATCCGCAACCAGTCGGACAGGTTAGGAGGGTCTACTACGTGGGCTGGTACTATGGACAGATTGGATACATGTATTCGAGAAGCGAAAGTAGATGTTCTTCGGTATTCAGGTATGCATTATACTTGGTCAAACCAATGTCCTGAGAATCTGATTATGCGGAAACTAGATAGAGTGCTTGTCAATGAGAAGTGGAATCTGAAATTTCCATTATCGGAAGCGAGATTTTTGCCTTCGGGTATGTCATACCACTCTCCTATGGTGGTAAGGGTTATTGGCAATGATCACAACATAAAGAAACCATTCAGATTCTTCGATATGTGGATGGATCATGACTAGTTCATGCCTCTGGTGAAGAAGGTATGGGATCAGAATTCGGGGGGTTGTCCAATGTATCAGCTGTGTTGCAAACTAAGAAAGCTAAAGCAGGAATTGAAACTTTTCAATATGGCTCACTTCTCCAACATTTCAGATAGAGTGAAAGATGCAAAAAACAAAATGGATAAGGCTCAACAGGCTCTGCATACAGCGCATGAGAATCCAATTTTGTGCATGCGAGAAAGGGATGCTGTTCATAAATACGCTTCTACCGTCAGGGCTGAAGAGAGTTTTTTCAAACAGAAGGCAAGGATACAATGGCTTAGCTTGGGGGATCAGAATACTAGCTACTTTCACAAAGCAGTAAATGGAAGACAGAATAGAAATAAGCTTCTATCACTTACAAGGGAGGATGGAGAGGTTGTCGAAGGACACGAGGCAGTCAAATCAGAAGTAATTGCATACTTCCATCGTGTGTTAGGAGTTGATCAGATGCCTAGGGTTCTGAATGAGGAAGTGATGGAATCGACAATTAACTTGAAACTGTCTTCAACGCAACATGTTCTCGCACAAGATGTAACAAGGGAGGAGATTAAGCATGCTATGTTTAGTTTGAAGAACAACAAAGCCCCTGGTCCGGATGGCTTTAACGCAGGTTTCTTCAAAAGAATGTGGCACATAGTTGGGGAAGATGTAATCAACGCTGTTAGATCCTTCTTTCAGACTCGTAGAATGCTTAAAGAAATGAATGTTACATCCATTTCCCTTATTCCTAAAGTTTTTAATCCTATAAGGTTGACAGATTTCCGTCTTATATCTTGCTGCAATACAGTGTACAAATGCATCGCTAAGATTCTAGCTGGGAGAATCAAAGTTGTTTTGCCATCCTTAGTTGGCCCATATCGATCGCTTTTATCTCAGGACGGAGAATCAGTGATAACATTCTTTTGTCTCAGGAACTAATGAAAGGCTATCATAAATCTACGGGACCTGCTCGTTGTGCTATGAAAGTTGATCTGATGAAGGCTTATGACTCGGTACGGTGGGATTTCGTTGACGCTATGTTAATAAAAATGGGATTCCCTAGAACAGTCATTGATTGGATCATGGTTTGTGTTACATCATGTCAATTCTCTATCAACGTCAATGGTGAGCTTGCAGGTTACTTTTAAGGGGGAAGAGGGCTGAGACAAGGGGATCCATTGTCCCCATATTTGTTTGTCCTATGTATGGAAATCCTGTCAGGGCTATTCTGCAAGATGAGTGCCAACCAAGAATTCAAGTTCCACTGGAGATGCAAGAAGGACAGAATTTCTCATCTTTGTTTTGCTGATGACTTGATGATTTTTAGCAACGGGGATGTAAACTCAATCCGTATGATCAGAACTGTGCTCACAAAGTTTCAAGATCTATCAGGTCTGTATCCAAATCCAAACAAAAACGACATCTTCTTGAGCGGTGTGTTAAATGCTGAGAATTCATATTCTTGGGTTTAGAGAGGGGGAGCTCCCTATGAAATATTTGGGAGTACCTCTTCTCTCGTCCAGACTAAAGGCTATTTATTGTAAGGGCCTCGTGGATCGAATCACCTCTAAAGTTCGGCATTGGACTTGTAGAACACTCTCGTATGCAAGACAGGTACAACTGATTAATTCAGTCTTATTTTCCATACAGGTCTATTGGGCATCTCTCTTTCTCCTACCTAGGCAAGTAATTAAAAATGTGGAGCAAATTATGAAATCCTTTCTTTGGTCAGGTTCAGATATGAGAACTACTGGGGCTAAAGTGGCTTGGGATCAGGTATGTCTTCCAAAAAAGGAGGGGGGGGCTAGGAATAAAAAGGATAACAGAATGGAACAAGATTGCTTTGTTGAAACACATTTGGAACCTGTGCAATGACTCAGATGGCTCAATATGGTCTACTTCGATCAGATCCAATCTGTTGCGAGGTAGGAATTTCTGGACAATCAAGACGCCACAGAATTGCTCTTGGGCTTGGGGAAAGATTCTAAAGCTCAGATCTTTAGCATGGCCGAAGATGAAGTACATCATAGGAGATGGAATGACAACCTCTCTATGGTTTGATAATTGGCATCCTCACAGCCCACTCGCGGATTCTTACGGGGAAAGATTCATCTATGATTCAGGTATGGCCAAGAACGCAAAGGTGAATGTGCTAATTCAGAACTCAGAATGGAAAACTCCTACCACCCAAGCTATTGGCTGGCACCCCATTATAGAAGCCATTCCTTCCAATTCTAATCCTAAGATGGGGCAAAAGGATGAGATAGTTTGGTTGGATTCGCCAAATCACAGATTCTCGGTCAAAGTAGCTTGGGAACAACTAAGACGTCATCATCAGATGGTTGAATGGCATGACATTGTGTAGTTCAAGAATGCTGTTCCAAGACATTCATTTCTTCTATGGATGGCTGTCCAACAGAAACTCACAACTCAAGATAACTTCATCGGTTTGGTATACATGGTCCCAATAGATGCTCACTCTGTCTCAAGAACAATGGGGATCACAACCACTTGTTCTTTGAATGCTCCTATACTAAAGCGATCTGGTGGGATGTTTGTGACAGATGCGACATTCCAAGAATGACAAAAGGCTGGGATGAATGGATTCGATGGGCCACCATCTCTTGGCATGGCAAGTGTTTCGTCAATTTTTCTCGTAAACTGAGTTTTGCAGCTACAGTGTATCATGTATGGCAAGAACGGAATGCAAGGATCTTTGCTGGAATGTCTAGAACTTCGAATTTGGTCTTCAATCAAATCGAATGTATCATTCGTGATAAGCTTGATTTGATGAGGAATGTCGTACCAACAAATGAAAACAAAAGGATCCAACAAGCGTGGAGGGTGAATACCATAGATTCTTAATTTGTTAGTTAGCTGGTTGTATTGGTTTCCCTCACGAATCTAGTGAGGTTTCAGTTTTAGGGTCGGTGGCTAGCCTGTTGTTTTATGTTTCTGTTATCATTGTAAATCTGGGGTATGCCCCTTATAATGTTTGTATCTTCTTCTTTTAATACATACGTCAACTTACCAAAAAAAAAGATATTATCTCACGAACACACAACAAGTACAGCAAAGAAGTTTATTGATCTGAAAATTACGTAACCTTACATGCTTGGTTATGACTTTATTTATACTGACTCTAGACTAAAAAAACCCTAATGGACACCCCTTAGGTGGACGTATATGAAGCTCAATTACAATTGATCCAAATAAGTACTAATAACCCAAAGACTAAGAAGAAAATAATAAAAAAGCAAAACTAACCATCCTAAATACGTTAAAATCAGATTTGTCCCTTAAGAAGTCCTAAATAAACTAGGAGAAATCTGATTTGAAAAATCTGTGTTGTTGCCCACTTTGATGTTCTTTGATTAGTTTGGATTTCCTTGTTTAACTTGGACAAATAAGAAAACAAATGTCCTCATTTGTTGTTGATTTAATTACTTTCCTTCCTAATTTAGGAAAAGTATTAAATAATCCTCTCCTCTTTAGGAATAAGACAGAGGCCAACTTCCTTACTTAATTAGAAGAATAAATTGCTGACTTTCTATCCTTGTAGCATTAGGAAAAAACAAGCCTTACAACAAGGCACTGGGCCGGACACATCAGCCGCTTGTTCCCCATGAATTGGGCTCTTCTTAGGCCTGAATTAAATGAATTAAAGGTTGTCTTTCATGTCCTTTAATGTCCCAAGCCCCTCTAGATCCATTTTGCTCCATATGTTCGGAAGAAATCTATTCAATGCTTATTTAAACTTCTTCGTCCTAGCTCTTGTCATTAGCCCAATTGGCACATCCAATGGGTCATTGGCATAATTACACTTTAGTGTTGGGCTGATCCTCATCATCTGATACGATCTAGGAAAGGTCAAACTCGGATTCTGACGTAAAACGTGCAACTATCCAGTTTTACAGCAATAGTTATAATTCTTAATCCGACTATTGGATCGAGGTGAAAGTTTACGTGAAGTCTCCTGACATATTTTCCTAGCTTGGGTTAATTTTTCAGGTTAATCGAAATTCAGGAGGAGATATCAATACGGGTCAACAAGAAATGAATTTTGTGTGTGTGTGTTGGTGAGGTAATCTCCCTTCCATGGTTCTCTAAAGTACTAAAAAACAACTTATCAAAGAACAACTGTCTTCGTGGCGTCATCCCTATACTTCTCGTTCCCGAATCAATATTCATTAGGTAGGGGTTTTTCGTTTCTAATAGGGCTGGTGCCTAGATACAAGTTATCTTTGTGTCACACCGCTATCAAACCTGATTTACTTAGCTTTCCGGGAATTGATGTATTTGCGTGTGGGTTGTGTGACCATGTGATGATGAGGTTCGCATCATTTGGTATCAGAGTTTGGCTCCATTAAACAGGTTATATCCTTCTGCAATTTTCATTTCTTGTTGTTTCTGCAAAAATTCCTTAGTGTCCAATTTCTTCTTCTCCTTGATTTTGTAGCATATCAAAAAAAAATTAGTTATTTCATATGGTTCCTGTCCAAAATATATCAGTAGCATAAAAAAAAGGAAAAAAAAAGGTCGTTCAAAAAGACATTTAGTGGTTTCTGCCGTAGAAAACTAAATAAGATAGACTTAGATCAAATCAACTCAGAATTAGTTAAAATTTGAGATTCTGATTACTGGGGTCCTAATCACACCACATATTTATTTTGAGGTCAATTTAATATCGTTTGCTTTGGTTTTCAATTTCGGGTCTAATCAGGTCTGATTCGTAACATTTTTGCGTCAGTATATCAAACCTTATCGTGAATTGCTCAAACTTTATATTTTGTCTTTTTGAGTTGTTATCACACAATATATGAAATTATAGCTCAATTGGAGATCATTTACTTTAGGTTCCAGATTCAGACTTAACATGTCGTAAACGAGTCTATTTTGCGTCAACTTTTGAAATTTGCTTTCTTTCTGTTGTTTCCGTTTCTTGCATTATAATTTCAACACATCCAACATATTTGGGTGTTGTGTCATCATTTTGCATATTTTGTTTCTGTTTTGATGAGGTGTTACGACAAAAGAAAATGAGGATTCAAAAGGAGAGGTGGTATCAAAGGGAGAGAAATAAAGAGATTAGTGTTCTAAAAAATGAATCCAAGAGTCTATCCTGTATTCTAGGGGAGATGAAGCAAGAACTTGATGTGTTAACGACAACAGTCAATGCCCAGCAAGCTTCAGAAAGAGAGGAGAACATACGCTGCAATGATGATATACGAAATAGAACGGCTGCTACTTTCATCTAAAGTTGTTGGCGGCGATTGTTGGAAGAAAAGAACTCCAAAGGCTTCAAAAAAGAGGCTAAGAAATTGTCCAATCAACTTGTTGGTGATTCAAGGACAAATCATCTTGAAGAGAGAGGGAATGATACTATCCAGGAAAGGTCAAATTCAGATTCTGACGTAAAATGTGCAACTATCGAGTTTTACGGCAATAGTTATAATTCTCAATCCGACCATTAGATTGAGGTGAACGTTTACGTGAAGTCTCATGACATGTTGTCCTACCTTGGGTTAAATGTTCAGGTCAATTGGAGTTCGGCAAGGCATCTCATTATGGGTCAATAAGGTATAACCAGACATGTAAGCTAGACAATTCAGATTAATAAAACTTCTTATTTGCCACACTTTGTGTGTATGTGTGTGTGTGTGTTGGTGAGATAATCTCCCGTCCATGGTTCTCTAAATAACTGAAAAATGACTTATCAAAGAATAACTGTTTTCGTGGCGTCATCCCTATACTTCTCGTTCATGAATCAATATTCGTTGGGTGGAGGTTTTCCGTTTCTAATAGTGCTGGTGCCTAGGTACAAGTTATCTTTGTGTCACATTGCTATCAAACCTGATTTACCTGGCTTTCCGGGAATTGATGACTTTGCATATGGGTTGTGTGACCATGTGATCACAAGGTTCGCATCAGGCTCTCCTTCGGCTTTCAATCTTTTGGTGTTGGACATCCTTTTCCCATGAAACTTGAAGTTCATAGAATAATCTTCTACACTTACCAACCTCTCATTCTAAAACCTCAAAACCATGGCTTAGTTTTTCCCCTTTTTTTTTTGGGTAAGTACTTAGTTTAGTTTTTCCCATCCTTGAGCTAGAATCCTCCTCTGTGTCCTCTCCCTTGTTAAATACATGACCATAAATAGGAAAGAAAAAGAAGAAGAAGAAGATTAGTGAACCATAATCAAACCACCTTATAATCAATTGAAACTTCATATTCTATGTATTGGGGGTGAGATCGTATCATATATTAAATTTGGGCTTATTTTGATATAGGTTTCTTGAGGTTTTAATTCGGGTTCTTCATCATCATAGAAACCGAATCTAAAGAGAAAGGGTACTGTCTGGCCGAGGTTCGTTGTTACTTCTAAAGCTGAACCACCAAAGGCTAAAGTTGATGTCTCTATTGGTACCAAAGGTAAATCTGAAACTCAACCTAAACATACTCATGATAAATGTTTCAGGTGTCAAGGATATGGACTAAACAGGATGAGTTAGCATTATGCTTCAGAGTGTCCAAACAAGAGAATCATGATGATTAGAGATAATGGTGATATCGAATATGAAATTAACAGATCTGATTTTGAAGGCATGCCACTATTGAATGCTAGTGATGGGGATGAGTTAGCATTATCAGTTGAGGAGTCCTTAGTTATAAGGCAAACACTTCAGGTTCACGTCAAGGAAGATGAAACTGATCAACAAGGGGAGAACATCTTCCATACGTGTTGCTATATACCAAGCAAGGTGTGTAGTTTAATTATAGATCGTGTAGTACCACCCCTTGTTAGTAAACTGAATTTGTGTCCTGTTAAGCATGCTAAACCTTATAGATTGTATTGGCTCAATGATAGTGGTGAGGTGAAAGTGACTAAATAGGTTTTGTGGTTCCATTTTTTATTGGGAAATATGTTGATGAAGTTATGTGCGATGTGGTATTAATGCAAGCAAGTCACATCTTGTTAGGGAGACCATGGCAATATGATAGGAAGGCAATTCACAATGGGGTTAAAAATAGGTATACTATTATAACAGATAGTAAAACCATCACTCTTGCACCTCTTATACTCAAACAGGTGTATAATGATCAAATAAAGCTATAAAGTGAGCATGAGGCGATGGGAAGAGAAAATGAAGGTGAGGAACAAGGGGAGAAAAGACCGTTAGATTCAGCTACCCATCCAAACACAAACAAATATTCTGTCAACACTCCAAACAGATCAGACCATTCGACCACTACTCAAAAGCACTCAAATCTAGTTGGGAGTGGAGGAGTATAGTGTCAGATCGTGGTGTTAAGTTCCTTAGCTATTTTTGGAAGAATTTATAGGAAAAATTGGGAACTAAACTATTATTTTCAACAACTTGTCATCTTCAAACATATAGCAAACCTCGTAGTGAATAGAACAATATCCCAACTGTTACAAGTTGTAATTCAAAAGAATCTGAAAAGTTAGGAAGAATGTTTGCCTTCTATTGAGTTTGCTTATAATAGAACAATGCATTCCACCATTGACTTTTCTCCCTTTAAAATTATGTATGGGTTCAATCCACTTGCTCCTATGAACTTAATTCTTTTACCTTTTGAAGAAAAAGTAAGTTTAGATGGTGAAAAGAAGGCAAAGATGGTGAGACAACTCCATGAGAGAGTTTGACTCCAAATAGAGAAAAAGAACAGATTATACGCTTCTAAAACAAATAAGGGACGTACACAGGTTGTTTTCTAACCCGGTGATTTGGTTTGGGTGCACATGCATAAGGAACGATTTCCTAACCAAAGGAAATCAAAATTACAGCGTCATGGTGAAGGTCCATTACAGGTTTTAGAGAGAATCAATGACGATGCATACAAACTGAATTTAATTGAATGCACCATATATTAAATTTGGGCTTATTTTGATATCGGCTTAGTGGAGGTTCAATTCTGCCGCAAACTGATCATACAAGGGGTTTGGGTACCTACACATAAGAGAAGGACATATAAATTGAGTTTTGTTGTTTGCTTAGTATTATAATACTAAATATTGAATTTGAGATCATTTCAAGATCGTTTGGTCTGGGTTTCAATTCTGTTACCTAAAAATTGCGTAACAGGTTAAATTAGCGTCAAGTTTTAAAACATGATTCTTACTATTTAGTTTTGTCCAAATCATTTTCTTTCTATTATATTTGGGTTATCTAGGAGTCCAGTAATTGTTTTTGCTAATATTCGCTTCTGTTTTATTTCATGTCTTCATTTCGTCCACAATTCGTACGAATTTGCATTGCTACTCGCAAAATCGTAATTGTAGTTTTTTTTTTCTGTGTTTTCAATATATTTATTCATTCTTGAGTCTGAAAATTATAAATAAGGGCACAACCAGACATGTAAGGTTACGCAATTTTCAGATCAATAAACTTCTTTGCTGCACTTATTGTGTACTGGTGGGATAATCTCCCTTCCTTGGTTCTCTAAAGGACTGAAAAAGACTTATCGAAGAACAACTGTCTTCGTGGAGTCATCCTTATACTTCTCATTCACGAATCAATATTCGTTGGGTGGGGGTCTCCGTTTCAAATAGTGGTGGTGCCTAGGTACAAGTTATCTTTGTGTCACATTCCTATCAAACCTGATTTACTTGGCTTTCTGGGAATTGGTGTCTTTGCGTGTGGGTTGCGTGGCCATGTGATCACAAGGTTCGCATCATTTGGTATCAAAGCTTGGTTCCATTAATCAAGTTATATCCTTCTGAAATTTTTGTTTCTTGTTGTTTCCACAAAAATTCCTTAGTGTCCAATTTCTTCTTCTACTTGATTTTGCAGCATATAAAAAAAATTATTATTTCATTTAGTTACTGTACAAAATATATCAGTAGCATAAAAAAAATCATTTAAAGAGACATTTATTGGTTTTTGCCGCAAAGAACTAAATAAGGGAATACTAGACCAAATCAACTCGGAATTAGCTCAAATTTGATATGCTTATTAATCGGATCCTAATTGCATCACATATTAAGTTTGGGGTCAATTAGATATCAGTTGCTTTGGTTTTCAATTTTGGGTCTAATCAGGTCTGATTCTTACCCTTTTTGCATTAGTATATCAAACCTTATCACAAATTGCTCAAAATTCATATTCTTTCTATTTGGGTTGATGTTACACTATATCTGAAATTTTAAATCAATTGGATATCATTCACTTTAGGTTCCAGATTCAGACTTAACTCGTTGTAAACGAGTCTATTTTGTGTCAACTTTTGAAATTCGCTTTGTTTTTGTTGTTTTCATTTCTTGAAGTATATTTTCAACATATCCAATATATTTGGGTGCTGCTGTTTCATCATCTTTGCATATTTAGTTTCTGTTTTTATTCGAGTCTTCAGTTTTGTTCATATTTCGGATAGATTCACTTGTTACTTGCGAGATTATCATCGCAGTTTTGTTTTGCTTGTTTTTCTGGTTTTTATTGCTTCTTGACTCAAACCAATACCAAATAGAACCAACTTGGCAGCGCAATCCAAATATATATATATATATATATATATATATATATATATATATATATATATATATATATATATATATATTTGGATCGAAGTTGGTTCTATTTGGTATTGGTTTGAGTTCTGCAAGAACCGCAAGAAGGTGAGACGACAGGTGTGAGCATGTGAGCATATTAAGAGTGTTTGAGCGAAACACGATGGATGTGAGGATTTTTTTACCACTAAACAATTTTTGCAGGTACTATCATGTCAGCACAAAACAACACACCACCCCCTCCCAATGTAGAACTTAAATTCCAAATGCAAGCCATGACGAAGATGATGGAAAGCATGAATTTCGTGATGGGGAACGTGTGTGACAGACTTGAGAAGGTGGGAAAACAGGGTAATGTGGCTGGAACATGTACCCAAGACGTGAGAAAGGTTGGGGCTGAATCGAAATCAAACAATGACAGTGGGGCCGAAAGGCCAAGGTGGGCTGATTATGAGGGTTTTGAGGTGGACGTTGATGATATTGTTGATGGTGGTTTTAAGGATGAGACCATAGGCCATTGGGAAGGTTTTCGGCAGCCTAGAAACCGAAGGGATTTCATGTATTTTGATGATGTGTTATGATAAAAGAAAAGGAGGATTCAAAAGGAGAGGTGGTATCAAATGGAGAGAAATAAAGAGATTACTGTTCTAAAAAAAAGAATCCAAGAGACTATCCCATATTCTAAGGGAGATGAAACAAGAACTTGATGTGTTAACGGCAACAGTTAATGCCCAGCAAGCTTCAGAAAGAGAGGAGAAAATATGCTGCAATGATGATATACGAAATAGAACGACTGCTAGTTTCATCCAAAGTTGTTAGCGACGATTGTTGGCAAGAAAAGAACTCAAAAGGCTTCAAAAAGAGGCTAAGGAATTGTCCATTCAACTTGTTGGTGATTCGAGGACGAATCATCTTGAAGAGAAAGGGCATGATACGATCCAAGCAAGGTCAAATTCGGATTTTGACGTAAAAAGTGCACCTATCCAGTTTTACGGCAACAGTCATAATTCTCCTTGTAAGTGGGCTTAATATAAGTTCATCTAAGGGGGTCCATTAGGGTTTATTTAAGTCTAGAGTTAGTACAAATAAAGGCATAACCAGACATGTAAGTTAGACAATTCAGATTAATACAACTTCTTGTTTGTCGCACTTTTTGTGTGTGTGTTGGTGAGATAATCTCCTTTCCATGGTTCTCTAAAGAACTGAAAATGACTTATCGAAGAACAACTGTCTTCGTGGCGTCATCCTTATACTTCTCGTTCGTGAATCAATATTTGTTTGGGGGGGTCTCCGTTTCTAATAGTGTTGGTACCTAGGTACAAGTTATCTTTGTGTCACACTCCTATCAAACCTGATTTAATTGGCTTTCCGGGAATTGGTGTCTTTGCGTGTGGGTTGCGTGACCATGTGATCACGAGGTTCGCATCACCTAGGTCAAAGAAAGGTAGAGACTCTATTTTTTTTGTGGTTGATAGGTTTTCTAAAATGGCGCATTTCATTCCATGCAATAAAACGGATGATGCATCTCATATCGCAAACTTGTTTTTTAGGGAGACTGTACGTTTGCATGGCATTCGTAAGAGTATTGTGTTAGATCGTGATGTTAAATTCTTTAGCTACTTTTGGAAGACCTTATGGGGAAAGTTGGGAACTAAACTCTTATTTTCGACAATATGTCATCCTCAAACAGATGGACAAACTAAGATAGTGAATAGAACATTATCCCAACTTTTGCGTGCTATAATTCAAAAGAATTTAAAGAGTTGAGAAGACTGTTTGCCTTTTATTGAGTTTGCTTATAATAGAACTGTGCATTCTACCACTGGTTTTTCTCCATTTGAAATTGTTTATGGTTTTAATCCACTGACTCCTATGGACTTAATTCCTTTGCGTTTTGAAGAAAAGGTAAGTTTAGATGGTGAAAAGAAGGCAAAGATGGTGAGACAACTCCATGAGGGAGTTCGACTGCAAATAGAGAAAAAGAACATACTTTACGCTTCTAAAGCAAATAAGGGACGTAAACTGGTAGCTTTCCAACCTGGTGATTGGGTTTGGGTGCACATGCTTAAGGAACGATTTCCTAACCAAAGGAAATCAAAATTACAGCCTTGTGGTGATGGTCCATTTCAGGTTTTAGAGAGAATCAATGACAACGCATACAAAATTGACCTTCCAGGTGAGTATGGTGCTGATCTTTAATGTTGCTGATCTTACGTTGTTTGACACAGATTTTGATTCAAGGTCGAATCCTTTCGAGGAGAGAGGGGATGATGTGGACCAGCCCAGAAACATCAGCAAGGACCCATTACATGTTCCAAATGGTCCAATGACTCATTCCAAGACAAAGGCATTGAAAAAGGCATTAAATGCATTGGTTTTGAATGTTTCAACCAAGTCGGAATTGAAAGGTCCATTAGAGTATTAAGAGGAGACCCTAGTACATCTTATCCATGTGTTGTTTCCAAGTTGTAGAAGGATTCTTTTGTTTCATTTGTTGTCCTCACCTCATGGCCCCTCTTGCACATGGATAAAATGTACTAAAACCTCCTCTTGATACTTCAATAGACCCTTCAAATTTGACTTAGTGGCCTTTAAAACTAATATATTCAATACATTTTTCTTGGATTGAGACATTGGCCCATTTGGAACATGTAATGGGTCCTTACTAGTGTTTATAGGCTTACCCATATCATGAACACCAAGAACCCATTACACGTTTCAAATGGGCCAAGGCTTGAAAACAAAGACATTGAAAAAATCATTGAATGGGCTGGTTATGCAAGTTTCGGCCAAGGCTGAACTTAGGGATCTTTTGGAGCATCAAGAGGAGGCCTTAGTACATTTAATCTATATGTAAGAGGGGCTCAATCCACCCTTATTTGGTCCATGAAGTTTCGACGACAAGGCTGCCAATTTTGTATCAATTTTGGCCAACCTTGTTATATGATGTTTCCATGTGTTTTGTGGATTCCTAACTAGTTTTGGATCCTGGGAACATTAATTATTTCCTATAAATATTAGGATTTATTATTTTTATTTTATTTCCTCATCATGTAAGGAGAAAACACAGCAAATGAAACAAAGGAATCCAAGCTGACTTAGAAAACACATAATGGCTGACATTGTCTCCTTGTTGTGTAAAGAGAATAATTCCGCAACTTAATTGTGTTTCTTAGTATTTGAAGGATATCAAGAGGTGGCAAAGTGGAACATTAAAGGCAACATCCTTTTTATTCTAAAAAAGGGATAAATATGAGGCTCAGATTAGAATCCTGTTCTAACTTTGGAAATCAAATGGGCAACTACTTCTCCTTTAGTTCTTAGGATTACTGGGCAATATTATAACCTATAAATAAGTCTTGTATCAGACCTATAATGTTTTCTTTTCTTCTTCTCTTTTCACTGCAAATAAAGACTTACAACTTATGGGTAACTCAAGCATATTTCAATATCTCAATTCTATTTTCTGTAGAACACTATGATAAAAGCAAACAAATTCATAACATGTATCTTCTCTTTCTTTTCTTTTCCTTTCCTTTTTAAGTATTTGTGCTCAAAATATATATACAACCAACCATAATTCAACTTAATAATAATAACATTATAAATTATATCATACACATGATAATAAGTTAAACATTATAATTTTTAGATATGGAAGTATATTACAACAAAATATTAGTTCTTCCAATTACATTAATCGCATAACAAAATAATTTATCCAAGCATCTGCTTTCCAGATTGAGGGTGTGATGTACCTAAAAATATAATCGCATTAAACATGATTAAAAAAATGCACATTTCAATAAGTAATTGATTAAGGACTAACTATTCATATATATTAAAAGTGACTTTCATATCATCGAATAAATTGTCTTATTTTCTTTTTTTGCAATTTCTAATTTTCATAAATTCTCTTCTAAACGTAGAGATAAATCTACTAAAATAAAACTATCAAGAGTGTCTCCCACAAACCAGCATATTTAACTTTAAAGTTTTACAATTAATCTATTTTACATCGAGTGATTATCCCATTAATTCATAAATTTATTTTCTTAACATGACCATTCAACCAGGCATAAATTCCAGTAATCATGAAATAATCTTCAAGACTTGCCCATTCAACATAACATTATTTCCGGTAACCAGGAAATAATTTTCAAGACTTGCCCATTCACTAGGGCATTATTTCTAATTACCAGGAAATAATTCAACAGGGCATTATTTCCAGTAACTAGGAAATAATTTTCAAGACTTGCCCATTCACCAGGGCATTATTTCCAGTAACCAGGAAATAATTCAACAGGGCATTATTTCCCGTAACTAGGAAATAATTTTCAAAGCTTGCACATTCACCAGGGCATTATTTCCAGTAACCAGAAAATAATTTTTCAATCTATGAAATTCCTTCTACAATAAAAAAAATATATAAACTAAATAATTACTCCAAGGTGTTGAACATCTACTTCCTTCATATAAATTATTTAAACACATACACATCATCAGTATACATATATAAATCGAGCACCAATAATTTAATCATAATATACCATAAATTTATCACACTAAAATCAGTACACTTCATTTTTGTTATTACGCATCTAACTCACAGTAGGGTCACTAACTCTATTCAAGCCAGTTAGTCCACTATATTTTCCTCGACATAAACATTTAAAATTTCACAAGCACAAGTACATTTATAGAAAATACCATTTATTTAACTCTAACAAGTACTGTAAAAAAACAAAAGTTTGAGGTGTAAGACACCTACCTAATGCTTACACTTGCGCAAAAGTCTCATGCTATTGAACAGATCCTGCAATCTCTCATGTATCATTAAAGATACATATCAAATGTGGCTCCACCATAATTGGAAATTCCATTCTAAAATTGATTTAAATTTAAAATCGCATGACACATGCATTCGTATATTTATTCATTTATTTCCTTTCCTTTCATGACTTGTCTTTTCAGGCTGAATATCTTTAAACATGGCCTAACAATTTTATTTCATTTTTTGTCTACTCAACCCATCATATATAGAATTAGTAACTTCACACATCCTTAAATTTATTCATACCATTGAAACTAATTCATTTTTCTTATCAAACCAATTCTTGACTGAATGACCTTATTTTTTTATTTTCATGATGAGTTTTTCAATTATTTTTCATAAGTCCACTTTACTTCACCTTAAGTAAATTTAACAACATCTTTTTCATCATAATTCCATATGCCTTAATTTAACCTTTTCCTTCCCTTTTATTATCCATTTGAACAACCTTAAAATTCTATAAAAAATGAAATTTTCCTCACATTAATATATTATTTCAAACATAACACAATTCATTTGGCATTCAACAACAAACCACAATCCCATACAAATCCCTATAACATTAGGTCGAATTAAACTCAAGTTCATGATTTCTATTTTTGGTTGAATTTCATATTATGATGAGAATTTGGATCCTTTTAAAATTCTTTCAATTGACACTCTACCTAATTTTCTTTATACACATAAATGCATACATACCTAATTTACATAGAAAATGAATCAAAGTCTTATCTCCTTATTTCTTCTTCATTTGGCTGAATGCCTTCATTCATGGTGAGGGATGATTCCCTTTTTAATTATTCCAGATAAACCTTTACCCATTCATTTCATATCTATTCAAACCTCATTCAACTCAAATTTCATAATAATTAAAACAATTAAGTTCATCCTCTCATTTATATGTCTAGGTTGAATCTTTGCATTAAATAGAGGAAACAATTTTCTTCAAGTTTTCTTTCAATTACCACTAGACCCAATCCTTTTTAATACCTAAAAACATATATCTATTAAATCAACAAACTCAATGTCCCTTCATCCAAATTTCAAAATTTCCCTAACATATTTTACAACACAATTAATCTATAACATCATTAATAACAAGAATATATTTTACCATTACATCTTACATAAATCCTTCACCCACACAAATTCTAATTTCATCAAAACATTTAATTAAATCAAGCTTCCTAAATTTTTCCTAAGACTAGCAATAGATTAAAAAAGCAATAAGTCATCCGCCTCTGATTATTTACTTGAACCCAACGGTCCGAATATAGATAATTAAGTTGTGTACAATATATTTCAAAATCATAATGATCCAATGGTTAGATCGCCATAGATCTGAATAAAACCGAACTAACCTGAAAATGGACGAGCTATTGTTCAACATGAAGGACACCCTGCCGGAGAGTGCGTTTCCGATCTTCACCGTCCATAATGAACGTAACATCTAGGAGCACCATATACCCAAAAATAGGCATGATCCAACGGTGGAAGAGAGAGAAATCGACCAGCGACCAAAACTGCCCTATAGGTGTATTTCCTTTTGTTTTCCAGGAAACTTCCGATGATGATTTCTGTTAAAAGGATTATTTGCCTTCAAATCTCTCCAGTCTGTTTGTAGAGTAATGTGATAAGAACAATATAGCCAAAAATCAACATGATCCAATGGTGAATTCCAACGATATGGCTACCGGAGCATTATTGGTTCCTTCAAATTCTGCACCTCTCTCTAGCCGAATTCTCTACTGTCTCTCACCCTTTTCTTTTCTTTTTTCTTTTGAACTGGTGGCCTTTGCTGTTTTAAAGGCACATTTTCCCCTAATTGCATTTATTCCCTCATTTATGTATTTTATTTTATTTTCATGTAAATTATCCGGTTTGTTTCTGCTTAAATCGTTAGTCTTTACCAACCTCCCATTGGGATGAGATCTTTCACCAAGGTAGGAAAACATATTAATAGACTTCATGCAAAATTTCATCCCGATCTGACGATTGAATTAAGAGCTCTGCTTTCTAATGTAAAATTGGTCAGTTCATGACTTTTCGTTAACGATCCAAATTTTCTTGTTCAATCTTCACATAAAATAATATCAATTATCTTTCTAAACCTTTAAGGTCATTTTATTATGTTGGAATGTATTCATTTATTACCTCACTTATTTTTCTTAGAAACATTTTGTCATTTCACTCATTATTCTATCCATCAAAACATGTTACCAGTTTCTCTGTCTTTATGAATTCTAAAACAAAATTCATTTTAGGGAGGTCATCCCTTCCATTATATATCACTTTCAGTCTTACATTTACATGGCAGGTTACAATTCGCATATTTAAATTATAAATTTTTTAGGGTTTCACATATAAAAAGTTAAGGCTTATACATGGATAAAGCAAAGAAAAAATAAACAAGCTCAAAAGGGGCTCACTAAGGATAATATGCTTTAGGTTGGCTTTTTGGTTCAAATGGTTAAAATTCCTAATGCCTTTATCATCTTCATGTATATATGTAATGTGAATGTAATCTCAACAAGATATGAAGCAAGTTCTAGAGATACATATCATTGAAAGAAGACACAATCAAAGAATATAATGTTGAAGGCTCAAAAGCTTGCATTGGTATAACACTATAAAGTCAACATTCTCAAAGTCAATCCCTAAACCAATTAAACCTTAAAACTTGCATGCACACTCCTTCATTCGATTTGTATCTTTATCTATCTCAATTAATTCTCATATATAATACTCACATTCTCATAAACTAATAGGAATTCAAAAGATCAAACATAGAAATTTGTTTTTTTAAAAACAACAAAGAAAATCAAAATAAGAAAACCAATTTTCTCCCAATACCCCCACACGTAAAATGTGACGTTGTCCTCAATGTTGATATAAAAGAAAAGGAATATAGGAGAATGATAAAAATAAAATAAAATACAAAAAATAAAAGATAAGGGGAAAAAAAGCAAATCTATTTTTTTTTGTGCTTAGTTGCCTCCCAGTAAGCGCTTTTATTTTATGTCATTGGCTCGACATGTTGCAGGCTCATTCTTCATAGATTGGTTCATCTAACTCCGCAGAAACAATGAGTTCTGTCGACCTTGAGTACTTTGTTGGTTTCTAAACTTGTAATTTCAACTGCACCATAAGGAAAAACATTAGAAACAACAAAGGGTCCAATCCAACGAGACGCAATTTTCCAGGAAAAAGTTTCAAACGCGAATGATAAAGAAGGACTTTGTCTCCAACATTAAACTCTTTTCTTGTAATCATTCGGTCATGGAGACTCTTAGTCTTTTTTTAAAAAAAAAAACCTTACATTCTCATAAGCATCCTTTTTTATTTCTTCCAACGTAATTCCAATCTTTTTGGGCACCAAAAGGATAGGCGCCACCCATTCACTGTCCATGATGGGGTGAATGACTCCTGCATTATGGGAAACAGTTTGCAAAGCCAGTGTTGATTCATGCACGTTTTGGGGAAAACATATATGCCTCTCCATCTCTTTTAACTTGGTAAAATCATAGACATAGCTCAAAGCTATGCTTAATCAATCCTCATTATCAAAATCATAAACTTGTTGCACACACTTATCAACTTAGTCATAACATGTGATAGAATAAACATTGCAATAAGGATATGTCATTGCATCATGAAAATTAAATTTTTTCATCTCCTACCTCCATAGACAAAGTATCTTTATCACAATCAATCTTAGTGTTGGCAGTTTTCAAGAATGGTCTCCCAAACGATATAAGAGTGTTGTTTGATGAATCACAAGAATCATGTTCCATATCAAGAATATAAAAGTCACATGGAATGACCAAACTATCTATCAACTTAGGATATCTTCTATAACACCAAATGGGTAAACAAAACTATGATCCACAAGTTGTATTACAATTCTAGTTTTATTCAAAGACTCAAGACTAAGAGAATCATAAACATGTTTAGGCATAACACTAATAGATGCACCTAAATCGCACAAGGCCCTTTTGAAACTAGCATTACCAATAACACATGAGATAGTAAATGCACTTGGGTCTTTTTGCTTCAAAGGCATATTCTTTTGAACAATAGCAGATACAATTTCACCCATGCTTACCATTTCATGGCCTTTTAGTTTGAAAGCTCTCTTGGTAGTACACAACTCCTTCAAGAATTTGGCATACTTGAGAATTTGCTTGATAGCATCAAGCAAAGGAATGTTGAGTTCTACTTTCTTGAAAACCTCTAAAATCTCTTTTTCTTTGTCCTCTTTCTTTGACCTAGAAGAACTCACAGGAAAGGGTGGAATTATTTTAAAACTGGAATTCATTGAGTGAGGAGTTACCTTTGGAGTGTTGGTCGATGTTTTAGTTTGTAGAGGAGGAGGATGTTCCTTCTTTATACTTAATTCAGTTTCTATCTCTTCTTCTTCCTCCATCTCAATTTGTTTTGACCTTTTCTCTTGTTCTTTCCCACTTCGCAATATGATCACACTAACATTCTCTATTAGATTCAATGCTTGGGAGGGCAATTTTCCATTCATTTATGATTCCAATTTCCCCACACTTGAAGCTACTTGCCCCATTTGCTTCTCCAAGTTGTGAATACTTGACTTTGTTTCTTGTTGAAAAGACATGATATTTTATTGCAAGGTCACAGTGTTAGAAGCCAAAGTTTTCATCATCTCACGAAGATCATCACTGGATGACAACCCCATAACATTGGAGTTTGTGAATGGAGGGGGTTGTCTTGCTTGATAATTCTGTTGGGGCTGAAATCCATGGGATGGAACTGTCAGCCTTGATTGCCTTGTTGAGGTGGGTTCCCATAACATAAGTTTGGATGTTCTCTCTATTCGGGATTGTACATGTTGGAAAAGGGATCATATTTACGTTGGGCATGTCTGTTGAATCCTCCATCAACTGCATGAACATATGCAATAAGGAACATATACTACAAACTTTCACATGATATACATTTCCACAAGCCAAAGAACGCACAAGAGAAGTAAGATCATTAACTTTATTTTCAAGGTTAGAAATACTTACCTCATTTACTCTTTTGTTTGCGAAGTCTCCAGGCGTGCCAAATTATTTCGAGTTGGCTACCATGTTTGAGATCAATTGGCGTGCAGCCTCGGGTGTCTTATCTACCAATGCCCCTCCACTTGCAGCATCAATGATACTACGGTCAGTAGGCATCAATCCTTCATAGAAATATTGAATGAACAGCTGATCGGGTATTTGATGATGAGGACATTGAATACACAGTTGCTTTAAATCTTTCTCAATACTCGAAAAATGTCTCTCCATGAGATTGTCGAATCCCACATATTTCTTTTCTTATGTTCGCAATTCGAGATGCTGGGAAATACTTTTCAAGGAAAATCTTCTTCATGGCATTCCAAGTTCCAATGGAACCTGGGAGAATAGAGAAAAATCATGTCTTTGCTGCCCCTTTTTAAAGAGAAAGGGAAAGCTTTCAACTTAACATGTTCTTCATCAACTCTGTTCGATTTCATGCCAACACAAACCATATGAAACTCCTTGAGATGAGTATGAGGATCTTCTCCTGCAAGACCATTAAATATTGGTAGCAAATGTATAAAACCAGATTTGAGCTCAAAGTTTACATTATTGTCGATGTTTATGCATAATGGCTAATTTTCCACGTTAAGAGCAGCAAGCTCCTTGAGTGTTTGTTGTCGTGCAACAACCATGGTGTTGAGGCGAGCTTCCTTTCATAACCTGCGTAAAGTTTTTTCTATTTCGAGATCCAACTGCACTTGACTTTGATTAGTAAAACGGGTTACTGGCATAAATCATCAAGAAAACTCAAAAGAAACCAACCACACAAGAGATCCAAAACAATGCAAATTGTACAAAAATTCCACGCTAGAAAACTAAAACTGCCCAAAAACCCTAGAAAACAATGGAATTTGGCCTTGATAGGGTGGGGCTAGTGAATATTCACTAGTCCTGTTTAGAACATCGTTTTTCTTTAGAAAATAAAAGGCCGATACGTAATTCCACCAAAACATCTGTTTTGAGGCAGGCACGCCGAATAAACAAGATCTGCAGAGAAGCAAAAATTATGTTTCTCTTTTTTTTCCAGAAAAATAAATAACAATCACAACAAATAAAAATAATAGCACAAGAATCAACTAAAATTACTTCCCTGGCAACGGTGCCAAAATTTGTTGCGATGTCGCGGTCGCACAAATTAATTACCCTAGCTTCAAACACAACACGCAAGATAGTATAAAGCAAGCAAGGGGTCGATCCCATGAGGAAGATTCAAGTCAGCTTTTTATGCTATATGATATACAGTTTGGGGGGGTTTGGACGTTATCTAGGTTAAAGCAAAAGAAAACAGAAAACTATGAAACAAAATTTAATAAAATCAGAAAATTATCAGGAAAACAAACCTTGGTTGCAAGCACACATCCACCTACAAAAATCAGAACTGATCATGGAAATGAAACATCAATTAATATTCTTAACATTGGTTAATTAACGGATCTGCCGTATAACTAACCATAACCATCAAACAACCACAGTGTCTGCACTAGTAATTTAATTCAATACCAGCCTTAAGAACTAGATAAGTTGATTAATCAAGAAAACATAATTGTCCGCAGTCTATGTTTGATTTGATTGAATGTTCTTTTTAAGATTAATAACGTAGATTCGCCACAATTATTAAACTCAGTTGCTTCACAAGTTCATATACCACAACTCTGGTTTTAATATCAAACTTAGCAATAGATTGTCTACAATAATAACTTAGAGTCCGCTCTAGTAATTAAAATAAAAAATCATACAAAAAATAACCATAGTAGACCAAACATATTCATCATATAAACTGAAAAGAAAAGGTAAAATAAATCTCACAGTTCTTGAAATCTGAAGGTTTCCGTATCCTTGCAACTAAGAAAAAGTATTTAGTCTTGCATGTTTGTTGAATAACTAATCAAAAAGAAGAAAGAATGCATAGTTTCGAGTTTTTTAGAGGAGGGGGGCGTTTTTCTCCCCTAGGCTGGCTGCCCCCCTTCTCTTCTCTCATTCTTTTTATATCCTAGGAAACCCTAGTCTCTATTTTACAAAATAGTCCTCCCTTAAGTAGACTGTTTACATTTAAGTACTTCAATAACTATTTTTCTAAAAAAGGAGAAATAACCTTGCATGAAATCTTCAAGCTTTGACTTAGAGGAGCTAAATTACTGAAATAAAAACTTGGATATCGGTTTAGATGCTTTAGAATGTAATTTGGACTCATTTCTTCACGAAACCTGTTTGCTGGCAGAATTTAGTTGTCATCTTTGAAAAATCATATCCTTCTCATATGACATCGTTGTTTGCTTAACTTTGGAGCGTTTATATGCCTTTGAGTCAGGAATCCAAAACAATTGAGTTTGAATCAATTGGATTTCTGTGGCTCCAGATATTCAAGTCGGAATGACTGAAAGTCAACACTAGCAGATTACGAGATTTGACTTTGAAGGCTGTGATTTCCATGCTCTTTCTTATTTTATTTTCTTGCCTTAGATGTCCAGAAAGGTATGGATAACACTTTTTAATTTCATTGGAATCACTTCATTTCAACCTCTAGAGCTCACACTCTGCACAAAACATCGACTGAAGGTCAAATCTGTCAATTATCTCCAATTTACTCCTTTTTGCATCTTTCATCCAAAAGTGCCTTCAAAACATAAAACAAAGAATATCATTGTATTTTAAAACATAAGCAAAACACTAGTTAAATGTGGGTGAAACTATCGAATAATATGATTGCATCATTTACCTAGGCAAACCAAATACGAAGTTCATGGAAATATCTACCAATGGTTTCTTAGGTACAGGCAAAAAAGTATATAAATCATGTGGTTGAAATTTAGAATTTTCTTTCCCACATGTAATGCATATATCACATATGCGTTGCATATTTTTTTTATTTTAGACCAATAAAAATATTCATGCAACACATCCAAAGTATTAACAACACCAAAATGGCCCATTAAAGCACCCTCATGTGTTTCACATATAAGCAATTCATGCATAAAACTCAATGGCACATACAAATGATTCTCTTTGAGCAAATATTGATCAAATCTATAAATTTGCCAAAAGACAAATATAACATGCATTAAAAACATTAGCAAAACCACCATCATTCACATACAATTCTTTTTACATATTTAAATCCTGGCATCCTAGCATTCAAAGTAGATATAAAAAACATACATTCATGACAACGCATTAGCCACTATGTTTTTTTTTTTATCTTGCTTGTATTTGATCATATACAAAAAAGTCTCAATAAACTCCACCTATTTAGCATATCATTGATTCAACTTACCCCATCCTTTCAAGTGTTTTAAAGACTCATAATGAGAATGAATGATGAATTCCTTAGGCCAAATATAATGCTACCACGTATCCAACATCCTCACCAATTGATATGCATCATGATTCTAACATGGAAGAGGCTAATTCTAATGTGTATGGGCATTCAGATGATCCAATAGCGAGAGCTCAAACAAAACAACTATAAAGTACCTTAACAAGTTAGATTAGTGCGACTAAAGTGAGTTTGGAGGCTTGTTAACTGAATGAAAATCGTTCAAATTTGTTTGTTTGTTTGTTTTCAAATAAGACTTGGGTCATGATTTGGGAGTTTAGAGAGTTTGGGTTTATTTTCAGCCCATAGGCCAATATGGTTCGAATTTTCACCACCTTACTGCATTGGAAAATAAGCCTATTATATATTCCAAATATCATATTTCCAGATTGTCCAACCATGCATGTATTGGAGTTGTGCGTGAGAAGTTATGGTTGTTTTAATTTTTATGTCTATGTATGAGTTTTAATTTTCTAAACAAAGTAATTTATTTGGGTCTTAATTATATCATTTTGGTATTTCTAATACTTAGAGGGTTATTCCAAGTATATAATGATGTTTCAAACCAAGTAGTAAGAACTTTTGTAAATAATATAAAACTTTTCAACTTCTCATTTAGAAAGATTTCTTCCTTGTTCTTCCATTTTTAGAATTAGTTGAAGAACAAATCAGACTTATCACTTTTAATCACAAAGAGTGTGGTGTCTTTATCTTAATTGGAATTCTTTTGTAGCGTTTCCAACTGATCAAAGAGTTTCATTCAAAATTCATGTAATTTTCAGCCTAAACACCATAAGAAAAACCATATAACCAAACCTACCTTCCTTCATCTTCATATCAGATTGCTAGTTTGTTTAGGTTAAGAACCCAAGGCATATCATTCAAGCTTAAAAGAGAAACAAGGTGGTGGTTGTGTCAATGTAGCTAGCACTATTCTTGTTAAGAAATTAATTTAACTATTGTAAAGCATCATAAACCTTATAAATTGTAATGGTTGAATGAATGTAGTGAAGTAAAAGTAACCAAGAAGGTCTTGATTTTCTTTTTTATTTGGAGATATATAAGGTGTGGAAAAATTTAAAAAAAAAAACAACTAGATTTTTATGCAAAAGAGGGTAAGACTACATTTGTTTTTCATGTTAACAAGCCAATAGTTGTACTTGTATATAAGAAGATTTATTTAATGCTAACAATCTCAATTTTGTTGTTCCTAGTATGATTGTTTCCTTATTGGAGGATTTTGATGATATCTTTCTCGAAGATATTTTTAGCGGTTTATCATCGTTAAGAGAAATAAAACATCAAATAAATTTTGTACTCAGAGTTACAATTTTTAACCAAATAGCATCCCAAAGTAATACTTAAGAGGAAAATAAAAAAAATAAAAAAAAACTTTAAAGACAAGTGAAAGAATTAATGACTAAAAAGTATATTCACGATAGCTTGAGCACATATGTTGTTTTGATTTTAGTTGTGCCTAAAAAATATAGAACTTAAAATATTTGTGTTAATTATCTGCTATCAATAATATAATGATAAAGCATTTATATCCTACCCAAGGCTTAATCACACCACGATAGAAAAGGCATTTATGCCCATAAATTGGATAACTTCAATTAGTGATATCAATCAACTTAAATGCCTGTAAATTGGATAACTTCAATCAACTGTCAGCGTTTAGAACATGAAATAAACATCATATCAGTTCTATCAATTCATGGACTAAAAAGGTGTTATCCACCAGAGGTATGTACCGAGTACCGAGTACCGACAGTCACCATGAAATCATTGGGCTAGCAGGAATCCTCCCATGAGAATAAATCTATGCGCAAGTGCCATCTCAAACATCATCACTTCACATGCACATCAAAACACATTCTGTAGAGCACCTCATCATATACAGATCAGCATGTTCACAAAGACGCAAGAACACACAATTCAGTCATACCCATCATCAGTACCTGGATTCCTGCATTGTTGCCTGTTCTCCAAGCTTCTGTAACTTCTGGATATCATCTTTTCCAACACTACCACCATGGGAAATGGGCGATGAAATATTAGCTGCCGCTTTGTCCTTCAGTTCCTCAATCTCCCTCTGCCGATTCGTTAAATAAATAAAAATCAGCCCTTTCCATCCAAGAAAAATACTGCTAAAATCACAGCCAATCCTTTCCAACTTCCTTTTTTTTATTATTTATTTTCCTGCAATTTATCAGGAGCCAAACACACTTAAATTAAATAAATAAATATGTCCAAAATCGACAAATAAAAAGTAAGTAGCACTAGTATTCGAAGAAGAAAGGTTGCATTAAGCATGATTATTAAACCCACACTGACTTGAGATTGGTTGACTTGGTAGCTTGACCGAGTATGGTGAAAAACTGGTAAGAGCAAAAAAACAGTCAAACCCAGTTGATTCACCGGGTCGACCCGTGACCCGAGCAATTTAGAAAACCCGATAAAATGTGTTTTCTCTCCTAACTAGATATCCCTTTTTTTATATTTTTTTAGTTGGTTATTAATTCTTTTTAAAGTTCACGATATAAATACTAGAAAAATATTTTATTTTTTTAATATAGGATTTAAAATCTTTTAGTATAGTCAATATTCATAAGAAAAAAAATTATTTTTTTAATGTGGGATTTGAAGTTTTTTAATATATATATTTTATGTTTACATGAAAAAAATTATATTTTTTTAATATAGGATAAAAAAAATTTAGTTTAAATACTTCAACATGGGATAACATAGTATCTTTTTAATGTGGGATAATATAGTATCTTTTCACTATAAAATAAAAAAAACTTTTGAAATAATCTTTTAAATTTTATTATTTATAATATATATAGCATATATTTGCATGAATTATTTTTTAATTTTTTTATATAAAATATTAAAATTTTAAATATTTTTTTTTATTTTTTTAAATTAATTTAAATTAACCCAAATTAATTCATATAACTTAAAATTCAGTTTTTTAACCGATTAACTCTCAAATCAGGTGTGATAACCATGGCAAAAAGAGCTTCGTTTTCTTTCTCCAAATCGTGAACTCTTTTCTCGTAATCCAGGTTCTGTTGTGGTTGGTTATCGTCGTCTTTAGACGGTGGAGAGGAATTGGCGTGTTGCTTGATCGCTTCGATCCGCGATTTCCCTTCTTCGTTTTAAGTGCCGATTATTGGATCGAATCGATGTAATTGGATCTCTTCCTCACTGACTCATTTTCAAGTGAAGCTGCGAAATAATTTTTTTCTTCTTTTTATTTGAATTTGGTTTGGTTTCCCTCTTCCGTTTATTGAGTACAGCACTCTCACTTAAGTTTTTCAATTTCGTTTTTGATAAATATTTGATTTTTTTAATTGAAATGAAATATTTCAGTTTCGAAGTGTTTCGACGTGTCGTTTCAAGATTGTACTGTTTATATATGTGTATGTATATATATATATATATAAATTCAACAAACATAATTCAAATTCAAGATAAATTAATTATAAATTATGCAATACAAACACAATGCCAAATAAATATAATTTTAAAATTTAAAATATTCCTAAATAGTTAAGATTAAATAGGTTTTTAACTTAAAGTAATTCAACTTAAACAAAATATCAAAATATTATGAAAATAAAATATTTTAACACAAATATTTTAAATATAAAGTTAGGTCAATGTTATCAAGACTAATTGAATCTAAAGTATCTCTTGTTTTGCTCAAATTCTTACAAAGTATAAACATGAAAAAAAACAACATGAATATAAACCATATATATTAGTGTTAAATCTATTTTAAAAAATTAATATCATTGTTAATGAAAATAGTAATAATAATTTTCAATATTATTATCAATATCATTGTTATTAAAAATAGTAATGAAAAAGAGCTTTTTATAATTGGGTGGTTTAATTAATTAAATTGAACAAGGTTCAATTTGATTCAATAGCTTTTCAACAGAACATGTGGAACGAAACCGGAACGTTCCGGGCGGAATTTACCAGAAAAATCCGGAACGGACCAAGATTTAAAATGAGATGAAATTTGTTTCGTTTTATTCTATTTTTTGAATTGGTATGGAATGTTTCGGTCATTCCGGGTGAAACGAAACGAAATTGACAACCTTGCTCTCACTCACTCTCACTAATCACACTATACCCGACTTTCAAAATATTTTTTACCACGATTGGTTATTTTTACCATTGCAAACCAATTATTTACTCTCGTTTCCAAAAAGGAAGGACTTTTCAATTATTTGCATTATTACGAGGCTAGCCTGACAGTTTCAAGAGTATTTAGGAACACAATGTGAATCATATTCTTTTAAATTTTAAAAAAAATTATTTATTTAAAATAAAAAAATTTATATTTTTAGATCGTTTTGATATGTTGATGTCAAAATTAATTTTTAAAAAATAAAAAATTTTATTTTAATGCATTTCTAAACGAAAAGCATTTAAACCGTCACCACTACTATAATTTCAGAAACACTAGAAGGATTTGGTGAGTTAAGGTTTTAATTAGGTTTCAAATAAATAAAATTTGAGCTTGTAATTAATTTGATAAAACCTAAATAATCTTGTGTAACTTAAGTGAAACATAATTTTTTTTAATAAATCAAAAAATTAAAAAAATTAATTTATGAATACTTAACCTCATATATTTTTTTTATAGCCTACATCTATATGAAATAGCTATGTATAGCCTACATCCATATAAATTGTTTCTTAATTTTTAGACGTGAAATATATATATATATATATATATATATTAAAACCCAAACATTATTATTTTTAATTTTTTCAATAAACCTGGGTCAACTCATGTGACCTGAGACTCCGGCCCTTAGTTAGATCAACTTCTAAATCAAGTTTAATAATTATAATTATTTGAAATCATCAAAGTACATTCATTACAGAGGATTATGTAAAAATCTCTTGAACACAAAATAAATAAATAAAATTTATATATGTTTAGAGTTGTATGAAACATGAGAACTTTTTATGGATTTATGAAAATACATACATTGAATAAAAAGCATAAGAAACAAAATTAGGATTCTTGATATTATGTACCGAATTTCGAATGATTTAGATTAAAAGATCTTTTAGTATTAAATCCGTTTAAAACAAACAAACAAATAAATTTAAAACATAATCAGAAAGCTCCTTTGTTTTTTAAAACATAAAAAAATAAAAAACCAACAATGAGGTGTCAAAAATATCAAAATGCTTTTCAAAAATGATAACAAATAGTTGTTGGTTTTGCTTTTTCAACGAAGAAAAGCGTCAAAACAAACAAATTTTATATTTTTATTTTTGAAAATTTGAAAACAGAAACAGGTGCCATAATTTTTATAATTTTTAAAATCTGCCAAAGATTTTGTCCATTTACTTGAATTTCATGGTTTAAAATTCAATGAGCATCATCAAATATTTAAAAAGAAAAGATATAGGATTGTAGTGGAATATTTTTTAAAATGTTTTTTATATAAAAATAATATTTTTTTATTTTTAAAAATAAAAAAATACGGTTGACGGTGTCTTGATCTCCTATTTGTTTTTTTTTTAATTAAATTTCATGCTTACTATTCCAATGGGCCACAGAATCCATCCGTATCAATATCAATAGAGTTCGTACAAAACAATTAGGAATCCAGCACCACCTTGGAGAGACAGATATGACGAAGTCCTAATCTAACTGTACTGTTTGATTTCTAGAAAGAAATCAACTACACAATCTTCCTGCACAACCGAGCAAACAGTCGAGTACCAACTGATCATACTCAGAGTTACATCTCCAACTCCATTTTCCCAAACAAATCCAGCCAAAAAGAAAATAAGCTTAATCGTTAGTGTAATGGCTCTTTGGTGGAGGTAACTGAAGTTAGCGGCCATAGTTCTCTTTCTCGTCAGATTTTCTTTTCGGGCGGGCGGGGCTGCTTCTTGTAGGAAGCACAACAGCCTCCTTATTTACTGATTCTTCTGCTTGATCAGCATTCCTCTCTCTCAAAAGGATGCCACCATTTGGTGCAGCTGATCGCATAGCCCTCGGCAGCTTCAAAGGAATTTCTGCCTCAATTACACTACTATCTGCTTCACTTACACCATTTGGTGCAGCTGATCCCACAGCCTCTTGGGGAGCGGCTTCAGTGTTTTCTGATTTTGTGCTGGGTGGGGGAACAGGAACAAGCTGAATTACTGATTTCCGCCATTTCTTTCTCTGGTTTGCCTTTGCTGCATTGGATTTGGCCTGAAGGTTATATGAATTAAAACTCATTAGAGAAAAGAGAAAAAAGACAAGGACCTGAGTTAATCAAGATTGAGACTTGATCATGAACTTGACCTAAAAAGAAAAGGCAATTTGCATCAATGTATTTGCAGAACTAAGAATCACTACTTGATTACTCCAAAACGAACATACCACTGTATTGCCTATGTCTGATAGAGGCTTCCTTCTAATCACACTATCGTCATTTGTTTCCACAGGCTTCTCAACTAGGGCACTTTGTAGCAGCATTGCACCCTGAGAAACAAGGACCTGATTCTTCTCTGTTTCATTAGATCCAAGTGTCGAATCATTTATCTCGATAGCTCCTCTATTAGAACATTTATTTGGCATACAGCCACATGATATCCCACAAAAACCCCCAGATGCTCGGCATTGGCACTTGGATGTCTTGCATAAAGAGTATTTACTACAAGCACAACATGCTTGAACAGTAGTGGCTGCCTCACCAGAACAATCTGATTTGCAGTTTTCTTGATCATGGATATCTCCTGTACTTGAACGGCCTTTGGTTTTGGAATTTCTTTTCTTTCCTCGCCGTTTCCCTGACATAACCCATTCATCATCTGTCGCCTCTTTATCTGATTGTACCCATTCATCATCTGTCATATTATTATCTGAATGTTCTGATTCAGATGTATCCATATCATCCAATATGATGGGGGTGCTCTGTTGCGCCTGAATAAACAAAAACAAACAAATAAAAAGGTTTATGAGGTTAGGGAATAGCTAACAATTCATTTATAAGACAATCCAGTAATACAAGCTTATATCTGTAAATATACCTGTCTATGCATGTCACGCTTATATTCTTCAGAACCGGCCTCACTTTTGATGGAGTATTTTTTCAAGGCTGAACTCTGTTAATTAAAATCATTCAATATTCAACAAATTGAGAATGTCAGTTCAACAAATAGAACTAGGAAGTTGGAAGACAATTTTGAAGTTAGAAACATTTAGCAAATTTCTAAAATCCAAAGTGCTAGATTCAAACAAGATACAATGGATAACGTAAACCACAACAATATTTGTTGACCTCTAATTGTCTTCAAACAAGATAGAATGGATAACGTAAACTACAACAATATTTGATGACCTGCAATTGTCTTCAACTTACACTACATATGAATGCATACTAAAGACAGTAAGCAAAGCTGATATTGAGAAATTTAATCCACTTCTCTATTTGAATCTGTCTTTGTACAACTCTAAACCAGGTTAAAAGAAAAGGTAATAACTAACCTCTGACTTCACTTGATGAATAAGTTCTGTCTTCTGGATTTCAAGATGCCTCGCTAGACTACTAAGTTTCACCACTTTTTCCTTCAGATCTCTTATTTCCGTATCCTTTTCTCTACAGGCAACTTCTTTATCTCGCAACAAGCACCTAGAAAAGTAGGAAAATTTCAGATAAATCTATTGCAGACAACATGTAACACCAAGGTGAAAAGAAACTAGCCAGTCCAAATAATGGACTTCTCTGGTAAAAAAAATTTACCTAGTGGAGGATGCTATATTGAACAGATAATTCATCACATTTTTTGCATCAGCAAGTGACCGAACATGATTCCAACGTCCCCTTCCACTAAAGCCCCGTTCACGCTCTTCTGTTTCAGACAATTGTGATGCCATGGAAACCAAGGTGCTAGAAGAAGCAGCAAGCATGTTTTCAAGAGCAAAAATCCTCGAATTTCTAGCTCCAGGAGACATTGTTGGGGGGCAAATACTGCATTATTAAAGCAAAGAATCTAATTGTTAGCTGCCTGAAAATGATTATATTAACACAAGGTCATAAGGGGCCATTAAGGAAAGTCAAGAAGGAAAAAAAGGAATCACCTTGAATTAGTTTGTTTTAGTATCTCTCCTTCTTCCTTTAACTTCGCCATTTCATTGGCCATTCTAGCTCTCCTGAAATAACAAGAAGATTACTTGAATTAGCTATTGTCGAAACGGCATTAAAAGACAGCCTCAAAGATGCCTTTCATTTGGATAATGCATAGAAAAATAATCAAGGTAACAAATCAAGTACATCCTCTCACTACATGCTGATGAAGATACAGATATTTTTCACAGAAAATAAATAAATGGAACAGCATTTGAAGATTTTTACAAAATATGCATGAAGTCAAGATGCAAAATCACTACTCACACTTGCATTTGATGCTCGTACTCAGAACGTACTTCATGTACCCGTAATGTGACTTCAAGTTCATGCTCAATTGCCTGCATTAGGGCCTTCGCATTGCATATAGATTATGTTAGAACCAAATCTTAGAAAAACAACTAAACAACTAACCAAAGCGTATTTATTTATGCACATTCAAAAGCATAATTCTTTATCTCAAGACTAACAGTAGTACCTGAACTCCAGGGCCATTGCCATTTCCAACACCTGTATAGGATAGAAAATTTTCAACAAAATATTATATATAGAAAACAAAAAAGAAGGCAGGATGTGGTAAATCTACCAACCGAAAGTTTCACGTGACATCTTTCTTGATTCTAAAAGCTCTTTTAGCCTTTTTGTAGCCATGGCAGCTTCTTCTGTCTTTCTTTGTAGGACCTGTTTTGAAATACCAAAACTGAGTATAACACTTGTGTAAATTAGATATAGCTTTCTGAGTGCACAGCAATTACCATTTTCTGCCTCTGATTCAAAGCTAACAACTTGTGCATCTCGTACTCATTTCTCCTACCCTCTTTCTTAAGCTGGAAATGAATAAAAAATGCATTCCAAAGAGAATCAGTTTTCACAACATCAATAATCTACGTAGGCATGCAAGCAATCATCAAAGATCTATATAAATACAATTTCCTTTAACAATAACATTTCCTAGGAAAAGAAAATAAAAGGATGTCTAATCGTTATAAAGGAAAATCTTTTTGTATAGTTGCCTTTTTACACCTTCGATAAATACAATCCCCTTTTATAAGAAAATGATTTTATCTAAAGCTTTTTTAAGATCATACATTAAACATTTATAGGACAGACAATATCTTTCTTTATTGTACCTGAAGAACTTCCTTTTCCCTTGATGCCTTCCATAACCTGAATTGCTCAGACTCTTGTTTGATCTTATGTTGAAGTTGAACCTGGAAACAAATAGGTGCATGGATATTGTAACTCAAAGAGCTGACTTAACATAAACTAAAAACAAACCTTCTGTCTATCACAGTCGCACCTTTTGAGTCTTAATTCTCTGAATCTCCTCATTTAGTCGTCTTGCAGCCTCATCACTCTTTTGTTTTTGTCTCAATAATTGAGCTTGAGCATCTTGTTTCTTCTTCAACTCCGCAACCTGCAAAGCAAAGCAGAATATGAAACCAAGAATAATTGCAATTGACAGGTATATGTCTGTGCAAACTCACCTGTGCCTCAAGGACTGTCAACTTTTGAAGATAGTCTTCCTTTAATTTTTTAGCACCGTCATCAGAAGTAGATGATATATTGGCAAGATTGTATCTCAATTCCTCAATCTCTTTCTGTGCATTGACAACAAAGATGGAGATAGGTATACAAGCATGACCCTTAAACACTTAAAACATAGCATGTGAACATATAAGCACTGACCTGCAAAAGCCTCTTTTCTTGTTCCAAGTCCTGAACTTTTTTATCATAATGCTGCTTAAGAACTGAAGTATCCACACTTGTAAAACGCTTCATTTCAGCCTTCAAAAATTTAAAGAAGAAAAAAATGAAGGACAGTGGTCAAAATGCCAACAAATTTTATAATAAAAATAAGAAACTGCTGCTACTAGACAGTCAAAACATCACATGCACTACTGTTCCTACATTTAATTTAAGCCAGAACTAGCATGGGTTTAACGTTTCTATGAGGTTGATCATTAACGACACTTTTGTGGTCCAAAATCTTTTTCCATCTCATGAATTGACAGCTCCTTTATTGAGCAGAAAACAGCAGTAGCCAAAAAAATATTTAGCTGTACATCTAATGACAACACAAGAATGAAAAGGAACGGTTATACTAAAAATTAGGAGTTGAGCTGGCTGGTTTTACCTCCTTTTGTTCTAGTTTTCTGTCCAATTCTTTCAGCTCCCTGTCCAATTTTTCTTGCAGAGAAGAATGCTCTTGCTCTTTTTCCTCGTCTTCAACTTCATCTGCATTTGAATCAAAAGAAAATATTTTCAACAATTAGATATATAGCTACATCTCATACGTGAAATAAAATGCAAAGTTGACTGCCAAAACCAGAAACGACAAATAAAAGGATGTTGAGCATCAACAGTTATCAAAGGCATAAATTCACTGATCAATGATGTTGTGTGACCTACCCATAAAGCTGCCAGACAAAAAAGGGCATGGTTTTGGCTCAAATGAGACCAGCATTATCAACATTTAAAATCAGACATTCATCAACCAAACAACAATTTTACCAAGTTATTCGAAGGGAATGTCTAAATTTCATGAAGCAGGAAAATGGAGAAAAGGCTTTTTCAAGAATATAAAATAAGAAAACTAACAAATGCACTACAAAATGAGTTAAAGTTTCTTATACGTTACCTGAAATGTCAGCTGCTTTTGTGTCAGAATTGGATGAAAGCTCATTTAGAGATTGGAGTAAAGCATCTTTTGAGCGGAACCTCTCATCATCCGAGTCAAGATAATCAACAAATTGATTACGCTTTGAGGATGACAAGTTTTTCAAAAGCAACAACTCTCCTTCTAACTCTTGAATTTTTGACACATACATTTTGACCAATTCATAATCCTGAGAGTGCTTTTAAAACTGTGTCAGGGAAAGATTTTTATATGTCAAAAGTGACAATAATCTGCAACAATCAATTCACCCAAACCTGATTTATACTGGAGTCAATCTCATCCCAGGATTTACCATTTCGAGCTGATTCAATTTGCATTATCAATTTGTCCTTTTCAACCTGAATTATTGACTCAATTGTAATCAAAGAAAAAAAATCACAAAGAGCATAATAATTACAGAAACACGAAAACTTAATAACCTGAGCATCAACAGCACGTTGATTCAAATGTTCACAGGTGAGTCGTCTCTCTTGAAGTTCCCGTTGTAATTCAGCATTACTCACTTCAAGCAATGACACTTTGTGTTTGAGAATCTAAGAAAACACATATCATTAAATAACGGAATTTAAAAGATAAGGAGCAGATGGTGGTATTTATCAAAACTGTACCTGAAGCTCGTCAAATGGAATGGTTGCATCACCACGATAAAATAATAGTTCAGCCTGTAATTGCTCAATTTGGCCTCTCATTTGCTGCATTTGAGCAGCCATTGGATCACGATTGACCTAAGAACAAGGTAGAAAAATGCTGAGCATGAAAAGATAGCCATGACAAAACAAAGCACAACAAACAAGTGAAGAAGGAAAACTTACCACTGCTTTGTTCTGAATATTACGAGCACGATTTGCATACTTCAATGTATTCAAGGTCTCCTCCGCATTTGTGTCAGCAGGGCTAACACATGCTATAATAAATACGACAAACTGTTGAAGGCAGAAATCTAAAATGCAAAAATAAACTCTAAGCATTGTGATACATAAAGGTGATAAATGACATACCAATCATCACTGTTTTGCTGTTTCCTCCCAAAGAATCCTAGAAATTCAAATTCCAATGACAGTAATAAGAAAGCTTCTATCAAGAATAGATGTCATACTTTAAACTAAAAGTAATCACAATGCAGAGCATCCATTCACCACAATCAATGAAATATCCCTCTTGAAAAATTGAAAGCCATCCATCATATACCACTTTTGTTTATGTTTATGTTTATGTGCTTTTTCAGAAATAAATGATTCATCCACATAATTCAGAAATCATTTGGATCATGAAATAGTTACAAGTTTTTGTGTAAGGATTAGAGGCTTAATTAAAACTAACAAGATGGCAAAGGAAAGGAAGGCACCTGTAACAAGCGTGTCAACTTGCTATCGCGATAAGGAACATGGCCCCCTTCTTTCTTTTTTTTCTCATCCCCCAGTGCACTTATCACATTTCCAAGGGCCAGCAAACCCTTATTAATATGGATGCCTAAAACATGGAAAACTCGTAAAATTGTAACAGGATAAACAAAATAAAACAAACATTGCAAGCTACAATAGCACGAATCATGCCCATCGAATCATATCAGGAATTATTAAATTTAAAGGCTCTCGCATTAAAACGAAAAACATTGGAACTACCTTCTTTGAAACGCATGCCATCTGCACCTGTTCTTTTCGCACGTTCTGATCCAGCAAGGTCAACCAAATGAAGTTTTGCACATAATATGTCATCACCGATATCATCATTATTTACTCCAATTGGACAGGAAGAAATTTTCTTTCGCTCCATGGTAATTGTAAATATAGCATGCGAGCGACTGGGAAATAATGAAACACGTGTTTTACACTGTGAATTTTAGATGAGAAAATTCATAAAGAAAAGGGAAATTTAGCTAACAATTGCATTAAAAATGTTCAGTTGTTTAGTTGGATTGGACAAAATGAAATATTCAAGTGAAAAAAGAGAGAGAGTCAGCAAATGCTTATTCATCAACCAATTTCAAACCATGAGTTCTTTGAAACCAAAATTATGTCAGAACAAACACAAAAACTAAGTTAGAGTAAGTGACATGGTGAAATCCACACCTAGATTGACTGTTCATGTTAGTACTGCCAGTTGCACGAGATAAAGACCCTCGCGACAAATAAGATGCCATCTCCTCTTTATTTCTAACTTCTGCTTCAGTAACACCAGCAAGTGTGATCCCTCCATTTGCTGTTTCTCTGATCTGAATTGGAACTCTAGAAGGCACTGCAGGCTTTGCCGCATTCACCCATTCACCTTTAGAGAAAGCTGCCGAATTGGGGTCGAGCAAATCGAACACCTCTTCCTTAAATATCTGTTCATTTAGCATCAGAAAATAAGCACATGGTTCTACAACAAGTATTCAAAGAATTATCGCATTGAAGTATATAATTTTACCTCGATGAATGAAACCCGTATCAAAAACTCTGACGATTCATTAGCAGCCTCCACTCTCTTAAATATACTATCCATTACTTTTGGTATAATTCCACTATTACTTCCTTCTCCAGAGTAATTGGTCCCCATTGTATATGTTTTCCCCGAACCAGTCTAATTTTTAACAAACATGTTAAGAATCATACACATAATACACAGACTGTAACAAACAAGAAGAAATACATCGAAGTTAAACCTGGCCATAGGCAAGGACGGTGGCATTGTAGCCATTTAAAAGTGCCTCGACCAGTGGAGCAACGCAATCATTGAAAATCTCTGAAGAAGGTGACGCGGTACTCCCGTATACATAATCATAAGTGAACGAATGCGAGCCGATTTGAACCTGATTCATCATCATCATCATCCGAACAATGAATTTGACAAAATAATTTAATAACCTTTTTCTTGTCAATTTTTATTTATATTTATATTTATAAATGAAATCTAAATGTAAAGAAATTAAAAATGAAAGAGAGATAGGCTGATTCAATACCTGCGGCTCTCCAGGAACAACGGTGATGATGTCTGTACAACCAATTAGAAGCTCTGGTGTGATCAACGGCCGAATATTAACGGCAACTCTCACGCACTCCGAACTCTCCATCCCTTGTTTTTTTTTCAAAATCGATCCAGGTAGAAAAACCTAAAATAGATCCAAATTTGAAAACCAAAATCAGATTAAAATACTAAAATAAGAGAAAGTGAGAGACAGATTTAAATCAACGCTAACGTTTCCGGTAACGCATTAATTGATGAAACAGGGATCTGAGATCTGTGAGCTGCCTGGGGGAGATGAATTTTTTAAATTTGATTTTTCTGAGAAAGGACACAGTGATTTTGAATTTGTTTGGGGTTGTTGAGGCTTAGATAATTAGAGAGAGAGACATGGGAGGAAGGACGGGAGACGCGGGGGGGGTTTGAAATGGTGTTGGGGAACGGAATTGATTAAAATTATTGAAGTGGAGAATTAAGGGAAAGGCGCTTCAAGTCCGAATTCAAATGTTTGGTGGGGTCAGTCACGTGAGGGAGATGTGGTGAGTGACAACGGTACAATGCGGTCTTTCGACTTGGATTTCAAAGCATCTGATCCGGACAGCCTGATCCCTCCCTAATTGCAAAAATGTTGGGGGTATTGGGGTTATTCGTGTTTTTCTCGTTTTTAACTTCTTTTTTTTTCTCTCTTAGGATCACTTGTATAAATCGCTCCAGTATAAATCGAAGCTAATATTTTTCTATAAAAAAAGCATCCTTGTTTTGAAAAACATACACATCAATATCAACTCAAAATTAAAAAGTACAACTAAGAATAACTTTCTTTTTAAAAGAATGAGAGAATAACTAATTTGCATACAGTATAACACACTTTTTATTCATCAAGTCAAATAAGTATCTTAATGTTTTGCTATTATCATGTTTTTTAGTCATGAAATCAACATTGTATAGATAGATGACTAGATTATTGTTCCATTTTACTATGCAAGTCAAATCTTTTTTTTTCTAACCTTAAAAAATTTATAAAAATATTAAAAAGTAAAAATTCGATGCATATTGAATACAACACTTTTAAGTTATTAAAATAGTATATATTAGACAATATATGTTTTTATAAAAAAAAACTATCGAGACAATAACATATTGGTTCAACCTGAACCAATCATGGGACCGTGATAACCATATAGAACCTAAATCAAATCAAAATATGGAGTCTATTTCTTATCAACCAAATATTGAAGGTAAAAAATATATATAATTAAAAAGACCCAAAAAAGCTATATTTAAGTAAATAAAAATATAATGAAGTAAGAATTAAATGCTTATATTTAAGCAATAGGTTTAATTTAAATCAAAACCAAAATTTCTTTTTTAAAAAAGCTAAAGTTAATAAAGAACAACAAATAAAAAGACTCGACATAACCTTGGTCATTTTTAAAATTAGTAAAAAAATCATATAGAAAGCAAATAAAAAAAACTAATGAACCACAACCTTCAATTAAATCAAACGTAGAATGATGAAATTATAAAAAATTGATCTTAAAAAAAAGAAAAAATAATAAATGAAACTGAACAAATCTCTTAAACCAGGGTTAATCTCTCAAATTTACAACCCATTAAATCATAGACCCGAGCTCTATCAAGAAGTTTCATTCAATGTTGAATGATGCAATCAGAAAAAAAAATATAAATTTTTAAAAAAATCAAAGTAAAAAAATATTAATAAAAAATGAAAGAGGTGAAATCATTAAAAAAATCAATTTTAAAAATGATCTTAAGTAAAATAAATAGTAATAAAAAAAGACCAAATCTGCATATTAAAAAATGATGAAATCCAAAGAATCTTAATTTTATAAAATAATTTAAATAAAAATATCAATTAAAAGAACATGAACCAAATTTGAAGGAAGGGTTGTAATGAAGTTTGGGAAGTCAGCCACTGGAACTTAGGAGGAGAGAGAAAAGAAAACCAATGTCAAACCGGAGGGAATTACACCACTGATGCTATTTAGAGAGGTAGGCCTTACCATAACGAATCGAAAAAAACACCAAGAAAGGTCATTTATGGTCGTCATAAGTCGTTGCTCATGTTGCTTAAACATTGTAAAGCAGCTTACTCATTGACGCATTCAATGCACGATGATATTTCACATTAAGTTCCATGAGAGTGTCAATCGAAGTAGTGTTGGTGAGGCCGGCTAACTGAACTAGTTCCTGACTATACTTGTGTTGATGTGGGAAGAGACCGTGAGGCTAATGATGCACTTCTAAGCCCAAGAAATAGGTGAGCTGGCCAAAGTCTTTCATGTGGAATGTAGAATGCAACAAAGTCTGAATCGCAGAGATTGCCTCCAAGTCAGAGCCAGTGATGACGATATCGTCCACATAAACAAGGAGGACAACGATACCCATGGATGTTTTTTATAGAAAGAGAAAGGAATCATATTGACTTTGAGTGAAGGAGAAACCCAACAACGTGGATCGAAACTTGTCAAACCATACTCTCGATGCTTGCTTCAAACCATACAAAGAACGTTTCAGTTTGCAAACATCATTATGGGGAAATGGATATACTATAAGGAAGTTTCAGGTAAACATCTTCCTTGAGATCACCATGAAAGAAGGCGTTCTTGACATCCATTTGATGTAAGGGTCAGGATTGAGATGCAGCAAGGGCGAGTATAGTTCAGACAGTGATCATTTTGGCGACTGGTGCAAAGGTCTCATCATAGTTGAGACCATATTTCTATTTGTTGCCAAGTGCCACTAACCAAGCCTTATGAACCCATCAGAACGATGCTTGATAAAAAACACAAATTTACTGCCAAAGAGATTCACAGATGAGGGACATGGAATAACATCCCAAGTTTGGTCTTCTTCAAGTGCGAGAAGTTTAGTTTCAATAGTTTTTCGCTAACACTTATGCTTCATTGCCTGTTTATAAGATAAAGGAAGAAAAGTAGAAGACAAGATGGTTATAAAGGATGAGGGAGGAGAGTAACGATACATATCGGAGGGTCTACGAACCCGAGTACTTTGTCGATGAGAGGGAGTTGCAGTTGCTGGAACAAGAGCAACAGTCGGGGAAGGAACTTAAGGGGGCTTGGGAGGGTCTGAAGGCTGGTGCGAAGTAGCAGATGAGCGTCTTTGATATACTAAGAGAGGCTTAAAAAGGACTGGAGCTGCAGAAGAGTTAGTAAACATAGGCAAAACAGAAAATAAAGGAGGAACATGATCCTGATGCATGAAAAAGAAATATTAGTTTTTTAGAAAGATCACATTTCTAGAAATTCAAATGCGACACAGATTTGGGTCATAGCAAAGAAAACCCTTTTGATGTATTGAATATCCTAGGAAAGCACATTGAATTGACTGAGCCGTGAGTTTTATGCGTTCATATGCAGGAAGATGAACATAACAGATACAACCAAAGGCTCGGAGGTTGGAATAAGGTGGAGGATGACCAAACAACCTGATGAAAAGAGTGTCATGGTTCAATGTAGGGGAAGACAATCTATTGATGAGGTGGACAGTAGTGGAGAGAGCTTCACACAAAAAACGAGAAGGTGTAGACGACTCTAACAAGAAAGTACGAACAACATCAAGAAGATGATGATTCTTTCTTTCAGCCATCCTATTTTATTAAGGTGTTGAAGGGCAAAACCATTGAGAAATGATGTCATCATGCTGTAAGAAGTCCTAAAACAAATGAGATATATACTCACCCTCATTGTCAGAACGAAGGATTTTGATTTGGGCTGAAATTGGGTCTGGATATGTACATGAAAAATCTTAAAAACAGGAAATACTTCATCTTTAGAATGAAGGAAATAAATCCATGTGAAACGAATATAGTCGTTAATAAAAGTACAAAGTATTTGTAATTAGCATGAGAAGTGATTGGTGTCATACCCCACACATCACTATATATCAAATCAAAAGGTTGGACTACGTGTAGTGTGTATTCATAGGAAAGGGCAGAGTTTTACTTTTGCCAAGACTACAAGAATTGCAATTAAACTGAACAACACTAAGAGATGGTGAATCTTTATTTCCAAGAAAACCAGATTTCAATAAATCATGAAGAACATTAGAGTTTGGATGTCCGAGACATTTATGCCACACTCGGCAATCAACATGAGCAGAATTACAAGTGACATAGGGCAAAGAAAAAGGAGACAAAGGAAATTGAAGAGGGAAAAGACATCCCATTTTAGGCCCCTTCGCGATCATCCTCCCTGACTATTGATCCTGCACAACACGATCAGATTTGAAAAATTTCAGTTTACAATCATTTTCAACCAACTGACCGACAGACACAAGATTGGTGGTAAGACCAAGTGATACAAAAACATCAGTGAGAGAGGAAGAAACATCACTAGTGGCCGTGATAGGTAAATGACTGCCATCAGCAGTATGAATTTTGAGATTTCCAAAATATTCATTGACATTGGTAAGAGAAGCAACATTGTTTGTCATATGATTGGAAGTAGCGAAATCAAAATACCAAGGAGATGATGTAGAAAATTTTTTACCTGAGAGTCCCCAAGCTAAAAATGAAGAAATGATCATTTGTTGAATCATGGCAGGAGTCACGGATTGGACAGGAGTAGGAGCACCTTGTGTCAGAGGTGAAGAGCCAATTGAGACAGTATATGTTGTCTCTGTTTTCTTGGGAGGTCGAGTAGGGCATTCTTTGATGATATGGCCATTTTTTTACAGTAGTTGCAGACTTTTCGGGGACATTTTGCAGCATAATAGCCAAATCCCTTACAACAAAAGCATTGAATAGTGCTCATATCCTTGCCTCTTGGCTTACCATGTGCTGCATAGGCACAATAATAGATGTAGATCGTCATTGTTCTTTGTGAAGGAGGTCACCGAGGCATGTATCCAAGGAGGAACAAATTCTCGGTTCATCAAGTTGGATCTGGTGCCTTCAAATTCAGGTCTCAGTTTCATTAGAAACTGATCCCGTTGAGTAGTTTCATGAACAAATTAAACAGAGATAAGACCTTCGAATGGTAAGCCAAGATAAATTATATCAGTGTATTTAGTCCAAAGATTAGTGAATCTAGAGTAAAAATCAGAGATAGAAAGACTATCTTGTTGAAGAGTGCCCAATTCATGTTCAAGCTGAAACTGACGAGTAGTGTTTTGTTGGCTGTAGATTTTCTTCAAGTAAGTCCACATCTGAGCTGCAGTCTGAGAGGATCAAAGATTCAAGATGATGTTAGGTTCGATAGATCCTAAGATCCAAGCCATAACTTGAGCGTCCTTGACTTCCCACTTGGTGTGCTGGTTTATGTCTTTGATTTTGTCAGGAGCTGGGTTACTTCTATCAACACACCCCATAGCTCCTTACCTTTGACAAAAATCCTAAAATGAAATGCCCAAGCAGAGTAGTTCTTTCCATTGAAATGAATCATAGAAACATTAGACTTATCTGAAGACATGAGGTCAAAAGAACTTTGATCAAGAATAACCGAGACTAAGAAACTTGATAACAAATAATAATTCAGAGTTGTAGCTCTGATATCATGATAGTTTAGAGTCTTTTGAATAAAATTGTGTGTCTTTTCATTGAGAATTGCCTATTATATAGGTAGAATTTACAAGCTAAGAAAGGAAAGAATACATCAGGAAATTATACAGGCTGATACAGGAAATAATCCAGGCTGGTCTTTAGCCCTTAAAAATAGCTAACCTACAGCAAGTATTGACATGATCAAAAGATTGATGTCTTATCCCAAGTGCAGGAGTGTCAAAGTAATAAATAACCCGGCAAGACCGAGATCGAACCACAGGGAGGTGAACTATATAAATTATAAATAATATATATAATTTAACAAAGAGGTAAAGAGATCTTTAAGATATGATAATGATAAAAAGATTAATGTGAGGATTAAACAATGATAAAAACAGTTGTCAAGATTAGAGGATCCACAAATGGTATTTCAAATAAGTATAATATAAACTCTTTTTATTATTCAACTGGAAACTACACATAAAGGAGGTTCCAATCAGATTATAATTTATTAACATTATTAAATCAATTATCTTATTTGAGTAATGCCAATACTTGTAAATGTTGTCAGGTATTCAAGGTAATAACTTTTGTTAACAACAAATCAAGTTTCTTTCATAGCAAAGGTGTCGGTTATACCATACAGTTGAGCTATGAAAGTGTCAAGTATTTGTTATACCAAGGGTTGTTCAACACAAATCTAAATTAACCATTTAACAAGTAAGGTTTTAAGAGTGAGTAAGATAATAAATACAAAACATGTCAGTATCAAACATTAAAGTCCATGTTGAGTTTATACTATATTTATTCTTACACCATTAGTGTAGCCTTTTCACCTTGACATAATAAACTTAGTTGAACATTATGAATAAGAGAAACATAAATAAACAAGATAAGAACATAATTATACAAGTATAGTAAAGGAAATGAAAAGTATAAACAGGAGATTAAGGAAAATATAACATGGAATAAAACTTGAACATTACAAAATATAAAGAAAGAGAGTGATCTTAATCTGAACACCAAGATGCCTAAATGCATGGTAAATGCCTCCTTTTATAGGCTGAAATTCGAAACTATTGATTTGATGACTAATTGTTTAGTGCGTGGCCACCTCTTGACTTAGTAACAATCCTTATCTTCTTGTCTGTAGAAAATATCATTGCTAACATCAGAATTTGAATAGATCATGAAAGTTCTGAGAAATTGTCTCATCTTTCCAACAAAACAAGAATGAGGTCATTTGGACTTTTAGAACTCGAGATATGGGCTAACCACTGAATAGTGTCTGAGCTGCAGGACATATTCTGACTTCTCTATTGTTGCTACAATTTGAACTTGAAAACGGTCCTTTTGAATCTTGGACTCCCATGAAAGTTTTAGGCCTATGTCTTATTTTTCTATCCATATAAACCAGACCTAAATCCAAGTTTTACAGCTCCGGTTATGATCCAATAACCAAATGGTATTTCAATTTGAATTCAACTAGCATCTCTTTTCTAAGCTTAGCCCAGGTCTTCTCAATTTCAGTAGTTAAACTCATCAATCAATCCTTTGATTTATGTGATAGGCCTGTATTTAAAATGAATATTTACCATAAATTAAAGGTATCTTATATTATCAGACTTGTTATTATAAAATATGCTCTAGTTAAGGAGTTATTGATACTTCAAGTGCAAAATGATGATATAAAACATTAATAAAAATGCACTTTTAAGTACTAATCAAGTATATCCCAATAAAGGAAAGAATAAATAGGCAAAGAATTCCTGGCATTAAATGTGTAGGTATTTCTTTTGATGGTATGTTCATATTCTTTTCGTCAAAATTGAACTCATTTTCCAAATCATTAATGTCATATTCTTTTTTATCCCATGGACTCTCACACATTCTCACACATCTTTTGAGACACTTGAATCTAGTCTTGTATTGAGGGCAAACTTGATTTCCTTCTCTATGCTCATACTTGTAACAAGTTCTACAAATAAGGAAGTGCCCACTCATTGCAGGCCACAAAAAGCTCTCCATCCACTCTTTTTAACGATCTCGGCTTAAACAAAAACTAATAAGAAAAATGTGAAATGGAGATAAGATCAGTTGAAGGAGAAGAAAAAAAGTAGGGAAAGAGAAATAGATGCTTAATTCAAAAGAAAAGGGAGGCAAACTTTTTATTTATAATAATGAAATCTATGTTTTTTTTCATCAAGAAATGAAAATGCAAGGAAATGAAGAATTATCTACATGCTTGTGGAGGCTTCAAATCATTCTAAGAAAATAAGATTCCACCAATACAGGCTTCAAATCAAACCAAAAATAAACCAACCCCCAAGTTCACAAAGACTAACTTCCAACAACAGAAAGCAACCCATCCCTTTACAAAGTAAATTTAACCAAAAATCATCAAAAAGATCACAATTAAAAAAAAAGATCCAGTTTGAGAACTATCTTAGTGGCTAAAATAACAGAAGCAAGCCAATTGAAAAGGTAAAGCAATAATTGAAAAGGTAAGGACAATAATCACTTGAATCGATAAGTTAGGGCACGACTGAGTCAATTAATTAATAAGCAAGGATAATCGATGGACAACTGCTTCTTGTTCTTCTTAGGAAACCACGAAGAAGCTATTTGCATGAAGCTAATAGCTTCTCCCAGCCGAAAGAATTTCGTCAACATATTGTTATCTCAAAATAATTCAATCCAATAAAAACAACTAATGATCTTGAGGGCATCCTTTGAACTTACCAGCATGTCACAAATGAAAACAATTGGTTGTTTCTAGGTGTGTTTCATACTACTATGTTTGGTGGTCTAGGAGAAGATCAATTTCGGATTTTGGTAAAGAGAAGGGTGGTGGTTGGTTGTGGAATGGCGGAAAGAAAGAGATTAAAAGAGGCTACGAATCCACTACAATATTTATATTTCAAATGAAAACGTAAACTTAATGCTAAAATTATAATTTTACTAATTTTAGTACCAAATTTATGTTTTCAATATCATTTTATATACTAGTTAAATCATGATTTTAATAATTTTATCACCACTAAGATTTCAATTTTTATCCATAAATATCAACACATATACTTTTAAGAAAATAATCCAATATTAAATCCAAATCTTAGTGGTTATAAGATTGTTAAAATCTTGCGCGTGCATGTATGTGTGAAATTTTACTAGTGAAATCATGATTTTAATAATTTTATCACTACTAAAATTTAAATTTTTATTTATAAATATCAACACAAATACTTTTAAGAAAAGCATCTAATAATGTGAAGGGTGGTATTCTTCATAATTTATTAATCACATCTTATATTAATTTATTACAAATGTTTTTAAATGACTACATTACATTTTATCTTTATTATAACTATGAAGTTTTTTTCAAACAAATCTTATTTTATTGAAATATTATTTTTTAATTTTTAAAATTCAAATTCAAATAAAAAACAATATATATTTAGAAGTCTAGAATTTCATTTGATTTTTCATTTAATCTTTTTAAATACTTAATTAAATTGGAGAATAATATTTGGAAACACTTAAAAAAATCTAGAACAAGAAAAAATGTAACGTGATTTTTGGAATAAATTAAATTAATAAAATACATGAAAAAAATCAAAATTTTGGAAATATCAAAATATATTTTGAATTTTAATAGATATAAAATCATAGTTATTAGATTCAATCTAGGGTTTAACTCGTTTAAAACTCGAGTTAACTTAGAACAATTATTTATTCAAAACAACATCATTTTAGTTTTTTTTATTCTTTAGAGTTGGCTAGTTCAGGTCTCAATCATGTTCGATTAAGTCAATCAGATTATAGACCAACTCCTCTTGTCATATAATTTGGTTAGGTCAATATCTGAAATAGTTAATAACCTAAATTAAGTTTTGGGTTAACCTGCTAGGATAACCTGGATTTTAATAACTATGACATGTGTAGTATGAGAAAAATATTTAGTTAAATTTTGTTTTCAATGATAATAAAGTTTGTTTTACGAGGAAAATGGGTTAAAACAAAAATTATCTTTTATTTTGTTACATGGTTATTATATCAAATAGCTTTATGATGAATTGTTTCATTTTTTGGGTATCAAATAAATAATGAAAAATTCTAAAATTCAAAACTTACAAGACATGCAGCTCCTCTGTTTGTTTTTGTGTATCAAAAGTGCTTTTGAAAAAAATTAAAAATTTTAAATTTTTTTATTTTAAATTAATATTTTTAGTGTTTTTTAATTATTTTAATGCGCTGATGTCAAAAATAATTTTTTAAAAATAAAAAAATATATATTTTTATGATTCTTGTACTGCAATAACTTTGTTTTTATAAACCAGTATCACCACCCTCCCAACCTATGTCATATCTATAAACAAATAATTACATGTTATAGAGTGTGGTTGGTATTGCGGTAGCTGTTGTGATTGTGGTTTGAAAAAAATTGTTTTATAAAAAGTACTTTTAGTTGAGGTTGGTTTGAAAAAATAGGTGTTTGGTTAAAACTGTGGTTGAAATTGAGGTTGAAGAAAAAATAATTTAATGTGTTTGGTTAAGAATGCTTTTGAAATTGAGGTTATAAAATAATTTAAAAATATATATATTAATATTGATAGTTTTAAATTTAAATATTGTGGATTTAACTATTGCTATTACATCATGAAATAAAAAATATTTTATATAAAATATTTTTTATTATTCCATGAAACCATTTATAATTCTATTACGTACGAAATACATCCGACAAAAACTACAGTTTCCATAATTTTTTGAGCGTAGATAAAATATTATCAAGTATAAAATTGATATTACAGTGCGAATGAATTTAATTCACTTTATAATATTTTTTTATAAAAAAAACAGTTAAAAAAATTAACACACTAAAAAAAAAAAGAAGTCACGTGAACGTGAATAGTACAATTCGCACGTGAACAGTGCAAAGAGAATTGCACTGTTCATTACTTTTTAAGTGAACATTGCAATTCTCTTGCACTGTTTTCATTAACAGTGTTCAATATATACTGTGCATGCTAATTGCACTGTTCAGAACAGTGCAATTAGCATGTACAGTAAGGAAGAAACAGCATTTTGCTGCTTTTTCTTCTATCAAACGCTAAAATATGTAGGCCCCATGTACAGTAAAGTGTATATTTTCTTTTATCAAACGGCTGCAAACTGCGTTTTAATTAAAACGCAGCCACAGCTGCAGCCGCGTAGCTAAACAAGTTCATAGTCTCCGAGTGAATATGATGTGGCTTTCTTCTTTAAGATTGGAAGTATTTGATCGTTAATGAGAGAAGCCCCACACGAAGAGTGGAGTCATCTTCTTCATGTGATGACAGCAGTTGTCCATCTGATAAAAGCCATCGAAGTGTTCCACACACGTGTTTTTGCCCAAGTCTGTTTTTCCTTCAAGGCTATGGTCAGTGGATAAGTGCGGGTTGCCATCTATTGTCCAAATTTGTTCCATAAAATTTCAGGATGACTAATGCTACACATCATGTTCACAAAACAACAAAAAATTAACTATTGCTTTTTTCCCCCCTTAAGTTTACCCAACTTTTTAAAAAAATCTTTTATGTCTTCATAGTATCATGATTCTTCTAATCAATCAATCCAAATTAAGATTCTCAAAAAATAAATTATAATAATACCTGATGAAAAGTTTTTGCAATAGTTATGCTATGCATGATGGTTTGTAGCTTTACATGCACGTCATAGATATCATAGATAAATAATGAATATTATAAAATTTAAAATACTTCTCTCCAATTATATTTATATCAACTATAAATCTAAAATCCAAAGAGAATTTAAATTTATTATGCAAAATACAATGTGAATCTCTCATAGAGCACTATGAACAAACTGTTCATAATGCTTTTTTATTCATTTATTTTAATTTGACTTTCATTATACTAATTTATAGGTCAATTTGTTGGGGAACATTGAAATTGAAAGAAAGGGATCAAAGTAAAAACCACGAAGAAAATAAATGACTTTAATAAATTTTGGGTTAAATGTTTATTATAGTCCCCATACATTTTAAATTATAAATATTAGTCCCTTCAGTTTCCAAAATTTAAGGACAAAATTAATTTTGGTCTTAAACTTTATTTTTTTTTAGGCTACTGGTTTGAGAGATGAGGGAAAAAGCCACAAAAACAATCAATTTTAGTGTCAAATTGTTTAATTTGATAAGGGAAGATCGCATTAAATTTTTTTTTACCTTAAAACTTAGAAAAACATATCTGAGCTCAGTAAGAATTTTTGTTCCAAGTTGATTTCGAGTTTTAGGATGGTTTTCTAAGGCCATGAATGGGCATATCAGGTTTTCTATTATGTTTTCTAGGTGTTTTGGGTCAAACATAAGTTGAAAATTTGGTTTTTGGGTTGAAAAAACATATGCCCCGTTTATCCAGCCATTATGGTGGCAAAAAAACTAGGTAAGACGACGTGCTGTCTATTCCATAAAAATGATAAAAAAAAAAACATTAATGTCCTAAGAATGTGAGCCTACTCTTGCAAGCCCACATGTGGGCCCTTACTAGATGAGTCAGATGCGTTGGCCTAGCTTACCAAGCCTAGCAGTGACTGACTTTTTTTTTAATTAATGCCTTTTTTATATTTATACTTTCAAATTTATGTTAAAATCTATATGTAAATTAATATTTATTCTCTCTTTTATTTTGTTTATCTAGACTCTTTTGGGTAATATTTTTAATATGTGTAACCTTACATAATATTTTTTTTTTACTTTTATTTTATTTAATCAATTTCAAGTGTTTCTATTTTTATTATCATTTAATTAAATAAAAAAAATAATTTTAATGAACAAAGTCATTAACACACAACCATCTCAAACATATGAATTATGAGACCGAATATCTTGATCTATATCTAACTCTTATTTTTTTTAACTTTCATATTCATTTATTGTTAATGACTTTTTATTTATTTATTAACAAATATAGTTCTTAATTTATTATATTATATATATATATATATGTAAGTTTTTTTATTTTTTTTATTAAAAAAAAGCGTTGAAAAAACCTGTATATTCATATTTTATGAAAAATAAATTTGACTCGCTATAAAGTGTGGGTCAAATAACTAGTAAATCTAAAACGCTTGGAGAATTAACTGTGCAAAATGTATTATAGATCCCCTAACATGGTATTATGGACGGACTGTTTATAATGCCTTTTGTTTCCTTGTTTTTTTAACTTGGCCCCTGTAGGACCAAATTATAAGCCAATTTGTTGTGGAATTGTAGAATTGAAAGATGGGGGACCAAACTAAAAAAACATAGAAGGAATAGGTGGCTTTAAAAATTTTGGATGAAATTTTTATTTTAGTTCTCATACTTTCCAAATTATAAATATTAGGTCCCTTCAATTTCCAAAATTTAAAGGCAAAATCAATTTTAGCCTCAAACTTCATTTTCCTTATTTTTTAGCCCCTGATTTGAAAGAGATGAGAGAAAGTCACCAAAATCCAGTGTTAGAGACAGAATATTTATGTTTGCATCAATTTTGGTCACAAACACGATTGATATTGGTGTCAAATTATTTCGTTTGATGAAGAGAGTCACATTCAATGTTTTTTTTTTAATCTTGAAAATGCCTAAAAAGACATATTTGAGCTCGATAAGATTTTTGATTTCAGGTTGATTTTAATTTTACGATGGTTCTTTTGTGTTTCTTTAGGCTATGAATGAGTTTATTAAAATGTGGTCAAAAACTAGATAATGCTAGACGACGCGTTTTTTGACTTATTTAAAAAAAAAAAATTAGGATGAACAACATGTCATCTACCCCATAAAAAAAATTCTTTTTATGGATCGAGCACGTTGGCTTGGTTTGTCAAGCCTAGCAGTGCTTGATCTTTTCCTTTGTTTTATTAATTACTTTTTAATATGTATTTTTAAAAAATAATTTTTAAATTTATCTGTAATTTAATATCCTTCTTTCTTTTATTTGGTTTATCTAGACTCTTTTAAATATCGATTGTTCTATAGCTATTTTGTATGCATTTAATATTTTGAGAGAATGTTCTAATTTATCTATATTTTTTATATTTTACATAAATGAAATTTATTTTAAAAAATTAAAAATATTTATTTTTGGATAATATTTTTAATATGTGTAATCTTACATAATTTTTTTTTTTTTGCCCTTTGTTTTATTAGTCAATTTCATGCATGTTTATTTGTACTATCATTTAATTAAATAAAAAATCAATCTTTGTGAGCAAAGTCATTAAAGAAGCAAGTCAAAGATTCAAGTTGCGAATTCGAATATCTTGGTTTATATCTAAGTCTTATTTTTTAAAAAATTTTCTTCTTTATTTATCATCACTGACTTTTTATTTATTTATTATTAACACGCATGGTTCTCAATTTGTTTTATTAGATGTATACATGAGTTTCTCGATTTTCACTTTTGTTTTTTTATATAAAATAACACGTTTAAAAAGCTTGCATATTTATTTTTTAAAAATCTGACCTATGGCAGAGTGCGAGTTAAATAGATAGCAAAACACTAAAGTGTGTGGGTATTTCATTGTGCACATATCACTGTTAATCCTCTCACATTTTACGGTGGATCTATTGTTCAAAATTTTGCTTTTTTTTTTCAAATTGGTTCTTAAACTTTTTTTTTGTGCAATTGCATTTTTTTGGACCAAATTCAAGGGCAATTAAATCAAATTTTTTCACAAATGATAAAATTAAATGACAGGGGACCAAAGTAAGAAAGGTGGCATCCATGAATGATGGTTTCAAAGTTCATACAAAAAAATTAATTTTGTCCTCACACTTTAAAAATTATACATTTTTGATCCCTCAATATTTTTTTCAATTTAATTTGGTTACAAAAGTTTATTTTTGTTATTTTCTAGTCCCTATTTGGAAGATGGGAGAGAGAGGTCATTAGATTCCAGCGATAGAGAAAAAAAAATGTCATTGACACCAATTTCAACCACCAAAACAATCGATCTTTGTGTCAAATGATTTCATTTGATGAAGAGAATTTATATTAGGTATTTTTTTGTTTTTCATCTTGAAAGTGCATAAAAAATAGATTTGAACTCATAAATATTTTTGGTTTCAGGAAAACTTATCAATTTTGTTCAGGTTGGCATTCTGGTTTTTCAATTGAAACAGTATGTTTAGTTTCAGAGCATTTCATTGTGTTGTTTCGAGGTTGTACTATATATATATATATATATAAACTTCAAAGTATTAATTTAATAAATATAATTTCAATTCAAATCCAAAGATACACATCTCTATTGATCCTCTCTCATTTTATGGTGGATCTATTGTTCAAAATTTTGCATTTTTTTCAAATTGGTTCTTAAGTTTTTTTTTGCGTAATTGCATTCTTTTTTAACCAAATTCAAGGGCAATTAAATTAAATTTATTCACAAAGAATAAAATTAAATGACAGAGGGTTAAAATAGAAAAGACGGCATACATGGATGATGGTTTTAAAGTTCACACAAAAAATTTAATTTTGTCCTCACACTTTAAAAATTATACATATATGGTCCCTCAATATTTTTTCAATTTAATTTGGGTGCAAAAGTTCATTTTTGTTATTTTCTAGTTCATTTTCTGGGAAAAGGGAGAGAGAGATCGTTAGATTCCAGCAATAGAGAGAGGAAAATATCTTTGACACCAATTTCAACCATAAAAACGATCGATTTTTGTGTCAAATGATTCCATTTGATGAAAAGAGTTCATAATAGATGCTTTTTATTTTTTTTTTAACCTTGAAAGTGCCTAAAAAATAGATTTGAATATTTTTGGTTTTGAGAAAGGTTGTCAATTTTGTTCAGGTTGGCATTATGTTTTTTCAATTGAAACAATATGTTTTGGTTTCAGAACATTTCAGCGTGTTGTTTTGAGGTTGTACTATATATATATATATATATATATATATATATATAATAATATATAGTTCAAAATATTAATTCAACGATCATAATTTTAATTCAAACCCAAAGATAAATTAACTTGAAATTATGCAATTCAAATTTAAAACACAAGCAAAAAAGTAGGAGTTGAACCGATATGACCTGATCGACATGACGAGTCCAAAAACAACCTAGACAACTGATAAAAATATAATTTGACTAAAAATAAATTCAAGATCACATTTTTTTAAAAAAATATTGAGTTGACAACATATTGGATCGACATGGGTCAACCTGGGTTACCTTCCAAATCTGCAACCTAGGTCATGAAATCATGATAACTCAAAATAAAACAAATCAAGATAAATTATGAAACTCAATTCCTAATAAATCCATTATTGAATGATGAAATTAAAAAAAAATCAATACAAAAAAAAGACACAATAAAATGGCCTAGGTCATTTCGGGTTAACTTGCAAAACTCGTGATTTAGGTTATGAGAATAATATAATTTCATAGAAAAAAACCAAAAAAATGACAAGGATTAATTCATAATAATCCAAATGTTGAAGATGTTGAATGGTGAGATGAAAAAAATAAAAAAAATAGAAAAAAAACTCAAGTCAACTACGTTAATCCGTAAAACTTGCGACATGCATCATGAGACTTAGATAACTATAAAAAATCAAATCATAATAATTATCAAGTTCAATATCCAATATACCAAGTGTTGGAGGATGGAATTAGAGAAAAACATAGATTTTTTTAAAAGATTAAAAAAACCTTATTTGGTTAGAATGGAATCAGAACGTTCCGGTCAGAACTTGGATAGAACTTTTGGAATGGGCTGAGATTTTGAGAGAGATGAAATCTATTTTGGTTTTTTTTTTAACTAGAACAAGATATATTGATCATTCCAGACAGAACATAATGGGATTGACAACCTTGGTTTTAGGTTGATTTTGAGTTTTGAGATAATTTTTTAGGTTTTCTGAGGCCATGTATAGGCCCGATAATTGCCTGACCTTTTTTTAAAAAACAAATTGATGCATTTTCTTATATTTTTTTCAAAAATTTTTATTTATATTTAAATTAATACCCATTCTCTCTTTTATTTTGTTTATATAGCCTCTTTTAAATGAAAATTATTTTTTTAATTATTTTGTAAGTATTTAATTTTTGAAGGGATTTTTCTAATTCATGTATATATTTTTTTTAATATTTTATATAGATGAACTTTATATATCAAAATAAAATTTTTATTTCCAAATAATATTTATAATATGTGCATCCTTGTATAATAATTTTTTCCTTTTATTTTATTCAATCAATTTATTGTGTATGTTTATTTTTATTATTGTTTGATTGATTAAAAAATTATTTTAATAAACAAATTTAGTGTAACACCCTCAAATTATAATGTCATGAAATCTCAAACATTTCTTTACTAATGTCAAGTATTGAACAGTATGTCTAAGATTATAATATTTGTTTTTTGAAATTTCGGCCGAGTTTCCTTTGTTTTGTGATGCTACCAAGTTATCGACTAAACTTCATTCAATCACAAATACTCAAATCTTCCACTTTGATCCAACCATCCTGGATCATATCCCATCTCATCAAATAATATTTCACATAACTATACTTCATTGTATTTTCTCAACCTTACATCATTAACAAATAACACATTAACTACAAACAATTATAAACTCAAAAGATTCATGTTAAACTAATTATTACATTAACATGCATTCATCTTTTAAACATGCATGATTATAATTACTAAATATTCTTTTTGAATAGTTTAATAATATTAATTCCTTACTCGTACATTTTAAATGTATAAGTACCAAAAGCAAAACATCTTCATGATACATATATTACAATTTAGATATAATACAAATTACATATAAAGCAAATATATTACATCTCACAAAATAAACAGATTAAAACACAAAGCCCATATTTAACCCTCTGTATTACCTCGTGAAAAACATGTATACATAACATTAATAAGAAATAAGGAAGATAACACATTAAAGATAATAAAGCTATTATGTTCACAAGTCTTCAAAATATATTAAATTATCTTTCATCACCAACTTACTATATATCAAAATTAATAACCCATTAATAATTTATTAATCATATATTTATAGGACCTCTGTAACCAACACTTATTGCTTAATTTTAATTTGGTAATTCACAAATTTTATCTCAAACCCGGCTAACCCTCTTATATAGCCAACATCCGACTATTCTCTATCAGTAGCCAATACAACCGGTAATCCCATATGAATTACCCAACATCCGGTTATTCTCTATAGCCAATATAACCGGTAATTCCATACGAATTACTCAACATCCGGTTATTCTCTATAAATAGCCAATACAACCGGTAATTCTACACTAACCAACCGGTAATTCCATATCAACCGGTAATTCTATACTAACCGGTAATTCCTACTAACCAACCGGTAATTTGCATACCAACCGGTAATTCTATACTAACCAACCGGTAATTCTATACTAACCAACCGGTAATTCCATACCAACTGGCAATTCATACTAATCGGTAATTCTATACTAATCGATAATTCATACTAACCGGTAATTCATACCAACTAACCGGTAATTCCTACTAACCAACCGATAATTTCATACAAACCGGTAATTCATACTAATAATACCAACAATTTCTTCATCTACTTCTTCCATATCAACATGTCATAAACAACTCATAATTAATAATGAAACTTTGAATTTTAAAAGAAAGTGATGAATCACTTACCGTCTGCTCGTGATGGCCCGACTCCTCCTGCCTGATGCCCTGCTCCTGGTACAACTCCTGAACCAATCAGATTGCATTACATTATTAATCCATTATCATTTCTCCCACGTGCCTAAATTTGAAGCACGCAATATCTTTTATTTAATTGGGGTTTACACCAAAATTTTCATTCATTTGTTACCTCATTTTCAACACGTAGTTTTAGTCAACCTTCTTCTTTTAACTCACTTAAAGAATTCTCCCATGAACTTTTCCTACCATTTATTTATTCCTTTTTTTCACATTCTTGTGATGTTTCTTCACTTGTTCATATTTTGAATATTTCAAATAAGATAAAGAACATCATTTCTTAAACATAAAACAATCAAAACCTCATTCTTATATTTCCTCATCCTTAATTACAAGTTCTTTTCTTCAAAATTATTCAATTTCTTTCTTAATTACTACTTACATTCACTATTTCTATACTATTCTACCTTAATTCCATCATGCTTACTATTTTTCTCAAAATCCCCAAATTCTCATAAGAACCCTAATTTAAAAAAATCAAGATTATGAGAAATTAAATCAAATTTAATTGTCATTGTTTGACAACTTAAATAAACCCAAAAACATTTCATTCAAGTAAGAATCTAAACTTTTCATGCTTATCAATCTAAGTTCTCCCAACTTTTCTTCTTCTCCTAGTGTGGCTAGCCCTCCTCACCTTTCTTATATCTTCCTTCACTTGGTTCTTCTTTAATTTAATGTTCCAAGTCTTTTAATCTTACAAGTTTTCAAGCTCTCTCTCACTTTTTCTTGTTTTTCTCTTAACTTCTCAGGTTCTTCTCTTATTTTCTTTCTTTTTTTCTTTCCACATTTGTTCTTTGCCCGGTCGTTCATTCATAAAAAAAAGGGACTGCCTTGTTTTATTTTTAATGGCAAATTACCCTTTTACCCTTAATGAGTCTTTTTGCTTCCATTTAATAGTCCTTATTCTTTGATAGCACTACCGAGCTCCGTTCATCATAAAATTTTAATTAGATTTTATTTAATATATTTTAAGGTTCCTCATAAAATTTCAGCTCAATCTAATGGTCGGATTTAAAATTACGTCCAATAACGTAAAACTAATCAAATTGTGATTTTTCATCAAATTGCCGAATTTCTCTAAAAAATCTGAAATTTTAACCCAAGTTAAGAAATCATATTAGAAGGCTCCACGCAAATTTTCAGATAACCTGATCGAGAGTTACATATTTTTTTCCTTTTGTTTTACATAAAACTATTCAATTTATAATTTTTCGCCTAGAGGTTTTACATTTAGCAAATACTTATCTCCCGATTTTTCTAGTTTTATTTCTAGTTATTATTTATAATTTTTTTATTTATTAACATAAATAGTTCTCAATTTATTTGATTATATATATATGCATAAACTTTTTTTTATTATAACTTAGAATATTTTTAACCACAAAAATATATATATATATATATATAAATTATATATGTAATTTTTTTTTATAAAAAAGTAATTTTACCCATAACAAAACACAAGTTAAATATCTAGTATAAATATAATTCATGAATACTAAATTTTATATTATAAGAATAAAAGTACAGCCCTGAAATTCATAAGAGCAACTGAAGTGAATATTTTAAAAATCATAAAGTTTTGGGAAGGATAGGTGCACGGGAATTGCAATTAGCTAGTCCTGTAATGTAATAATATGATCCCATAAATTAACTGTAAACTGAAAATGAAGGGAGTTTTACTGTATTTCATCTCATAAATTACTATTTATTAGAATAGTGATTTGCTTTACTATTTTTTTTCTTTGAATTTTTTTAATTAATTTTTTTAATTTAATTTCATCTTTTAATATTAGATTTTTTTTATTTAATTATCACACTCTTATGACACGGATCCTAAATTTGACAGGTTAACCTGATTTAATGGGTTAACCTGGTTAGCTCATTTGTTTTTAATTTTTTTTTCAATTTCTTCTTTTAATATTGATTTGATTGAGAATTAAATTTTATAATTTATTTTGTTTACTTTTCATTAGGTTATCTTGATCTTATGATTTGAAAATAGTGTTTAACAAGTTATTCTGAGTTACCTCGGTTTGTTTTCTATGTCTTTTATTTAATTAGTTTTTTTTTTAATTTTATCATTCAACATTGGGTTGGTTGGGAATTGAGTTTTATAATCTGTTTTGATTTGCTTTTTATGAAAATATCTTAGTCTTAAGATTATAGTCAAGAGTTTTGGCATTTTAATCATTGTTAAACCATGTCATTTTTTTAAAAAAGGTTATATTGGTCTCATCACCTAGATTACAAGTCTTTCAACATTGAACTTGTTTTTTATTGAGTTGTCCCCGTCTGATAAATCGAGTCGCGAGTTTAACAGGTTAATCAAATTGACTCATTTTTTCTCTCTTTTTTAATTGATTTTTTTTAATTTTATTAATTAATATTATGTTTGATTGAAAATTAGGTTTGATAATTTGTTTCAATTTGTTTTTCATTAGGTTATCCTGGTTTCATGACTCAGTAGTGCTTAAAAGTTAACTCGGGTTGACTTGACTTATTTTTTATGTTATTTTTTAATTAAAATTTTTACAAATTTCATTGTTCAACATTTGGTCTAACAGGGAAAATTGCGAATTGAGCTTTATAATTTGTTTTGACTTTCTCTCTATGAGGTTATTTCAGTCTTAAAACCAAAGTTACATATTTGACAGGTTAACGCGGGTAAAATTAGGTTATTTTTTTTATTTTTTCTATAATGTTATCTCGATTTGATGACCCGGGTCATGAGTTTGATGGATTAATTTATATTGTTTTTTATATTATTTTTTTAATTAATTTTTTTAATCTCATTTTTCAATATTGAGCTAATTGAAGATTGAAATTAATAATTTGTTTTGATTTGTTTTTCATGGGGTTATCTCGGTCTTATGACCCGGGTTGCAAGTTTGACATATTAAATAGGGTTGGTTTTTAGATTCTTTTTTAATTTCATTACTTAATATTGAGTTGATTGAGAATTAGACTTCATAATTTATCTTCATTTGTTTTCTATAGGGTTATTATAGTCTTAGAACTCGGGTCATGAATTTGACATGTTAACTCATGTTATTCAAAGTCAATTCAATATATTATTATTTTAATATTAAAAAAAAATCATTTTGAAATTTTATTTAGTCAAGTATTGTTTTCATGAATTGTATGAGTTTTGAATTAGTAAAATCAACTAAATTACACTGAGTAAATTTTTTATATGATTTTTTTTTTCTAGGGAAAAAAGCATTAATAATATTTAAATAATTTTTTTATATTGAAGAAAATTTTTACTTAATTAACTGCATCAGTCAAACATGTAGTTTTAAGTAACGGGACATAAAATGCTTGCCGTTGCAAAGACTTCGTTATAGTGTCTACTCATCCCCAATTAGGCGCGTATTACAGCAGTTGAGTCGTCGCCCAGCGAAACACAACACGCATGTCGCGCGCGTTAGCAAAGGATGAGGCCGGCGGCAAAGCGCCACATAAATCTGCGTAGTAAACTGTAAAAGATTAAAAAATTAGAGTCCCCAATAAAGAATTCCACAAAATCCAGAAACGGACAACACCATTGGACCACGTCGGCACGTTAGCGGAATTCCAACCATTTTAGCAAACTCCAAAAATCTCCCTCACATAGAAGTAGTTTCAGTTCATCCTTTTCTTCTCACAGAAAGTGCAGAGAAACTTAATAACTGGTTGCTTCAATAAGGTTTCCAATTCCTCTACCCTTCTCCTTACTTTTCTACTAAATTCTCCCGGAAAATGTTATTGTTTGTTTCCTGGTAAAAGAACACAAAGTTGTAGGTTGGATTTTGATTAGGTTGTAGATTTTTTTATGCTTTTCTTTTTGTGCTTGGCTGCAGAGAAAGTAGTGGAAAGAAGGAAAATTGAAGCCTCTCTTAAAATAATAAGCAGTAATTCAATTCCTGTTACATTAGGTTTAAAGTTGAGTTATATTTGAATTGTTTAGCAACTAAATCTGTTAGATCCAATTTTCATGTTTGTAATTTCTGAGATAGCTTCTGTTTTGTTCATGCACTGAAAGTTTGAGCTTGTTTTGATCCTGGCAGGTGTCAATAATTGTTTGTTTTGTACAGTGATACCTATTTGATCTCTGTACACAACTGTTAAACACAGTCTAGGTTAGGGTTTCTAAGGTAAAAGAGTTTGAAAATACTGAGCAACTTGCTGTGGCAACTTCAACTTTGAATTTGAGTATGATTCGTGTTAGTTCTATACAATTTTCTCATGAGTTAAGGGTTCACAATAGTCATGGATGCAGTAATCAAGACACTGTAAGTAATTATCATTATTATTATTTTTTTAAACATTTCAATATGAAGTCAAATAAGCAAATGCAAAACTGAACTTTACACGGTCTGTTTTCCATTTTATATTTCCCTGTTTTTCACAGAGTGCAATCAGAAGGAACAGAGTACAGTTGATTAATGTAAATCTTTCTTCTCAATTTCTGGTATGTGCTCATATGGATTTGAAAAGTTTATCTGTTATACTTATCACGTTCGTAGAAGCAATGCCTCACAATTACTAGTCTTTGTGCATGGTGTTTTTTTCTTCTTCTTACATTTGTGATCTCGTTCTGCCCATGAAGATTATTGGTGCTACCATTTTTTTCTCACTAAGTCACTATGCATCGCATTTTCATTTATGATGAGTTTTATTTATTGTGAAAGCAGAGTCTGATACCATCGAATTTGTGTGATTTGCATGTTTAGCGACAGGATCCTTGGAGTCTCCATCTTCAAAACTGCATACATAGGTCACTGAGTCCTGTACCTTCCAGATGTATTGTGTTCCTTTGCCGATCTGTTCTAACACCAGGTGAAGGAAATGGGATTCCTGTTCTGAAATCTGCAGCCATGGCCTTGACAAGGTATATTCACATGTCATTCACCTTTTTTGTGTGTCCCTGCAATATAAGATAATAGTCACTGCTGGGATTTCAATGAATAATTTTGCACTCTTTATTGATAGGAAATCAAGTTTATATACACAAATTCTAGAATCCTAATTTAGGTAGGGTATGGTTGTTTAGGCTAAATCTATGCTATAGTAACATAGGACAACTACTTGGATGGATATTATGTAGCATTATAGATTGCAAGATAATAACAGAAGATACAACATGATTTTAGGCACAGGCTAGATGTGCTTTGTTGAAGTTTGATTCTGAACCATACAATCTTCCTTTATATGCCCCTGCAAGATTGCACTTTCATCAGCAAGACCACTCTTGTTACGTAATATTTTTGTATGCTCTCTAGACAATGGCTTAGTCAGCAGGTCAACCAATTGATCTTGTGTATGAACATGGCGGACTTGTGTACTAAATCTTGTACCAAATAAAGATCAATTTGAATATGTTTCATACAAGAATGATTCACTAGATTGAAGCTTAGATGTGTAGCACCAAGATTGTCACAAAAGCTGTGGTGTTGTTTTGAGTATTAAGCCAAGTTCAGTGAAGAGATTGAGAAGCCACATGGTTTCGAAGGTTGCATTTGCAAGTACTCGGTATTCAACCTCCGTGAAAGATTGTGCAACAACTCTTTGTTTCTTTGAACTCCAGGATATTAAAGTTGATCCTAGAAAGCAAATGCATGTAGAAATGAAATTCTGATCATCACTGTTGCTAGCCTCGTCAGCATCAGAGAAGGTTTTTAAAATAGGTGCACCAACTTTTGTAATCTGTATATCATGAAAAACAATTTGTTTCAAATAACGAAGAAGCTTTTTGGTTGCTTCTTAGTGAATTTGTGTTGGCTTGTGCATAAATTGAGAGAGCTTGTTCATTATAAAAAAGATATCTGGATGCGTCGAGGAAAGATACTGAAGACTTCCAATAATTTGATGAAATTCTGAACTGTCCATAGAAGCAGTGCCAGCAACCAATTTAAGAGATTGACTTGTTGACAGCGGAGTAGAGATATCTTTCGCACCATCCATTTTAGTATTGGAAAAGAGATCACAAACATATTTATGTTGATAAGAATAGCTTGCTCGAGTAGGTATGACTTCAACACCAAAGAAAAAATGAGGGTCACTGGCACTTAGTTGCTTGATAATAAAGGTCACAAAAGTAGAATCATTGCCTGCATCACAAGATCATCAACGTAAACCAGGAAATAGCAAGTGATAAAGTCTTGATTTTAGATAAACAATGAGGAGTCTGCTTTGGAATTGTGAAAACTAAGCTGAAGAAAGGCATTTTTGAGAGCTATATACTAAGCCCGTGGAGCTTGTTTAAGCCCATAGATGGTTTTTCACAATTTATAGACATTGTTAAGTTTTGACAAATTTTTAAACCTCAGGGGTGCACCATATAAACTGTTTCACTTAATTCCCCATTTAAAAAACATTATGAACATCCATTTGCCTCAACTTCTATCCATTCATAACAATAATAACCATAATAGTGGGCTAAATGTTTCCTTATAATCCAAACTAGGTCTTTGATTGTAGCCTTTTGCGACAAGTTGTGCTTTGAACCTATCTACTCTACTAACCCATCAACTTTTCTCTTTATTAATAGTGGGCTAAATGTTTCCTTGTAATCCAAACTAGGTCTTTGATTGTAGCCTTTTGCGACAAGTTGTGCTTTGAACCTATCTACTCTACTAACCCATCAACTTTTCTCTTTATTCTAAACACCCAGTGCATTGGCGTGCAGGGAACTAAGTCCCAAGTACCATGTCTTATGAGTTCAGTGAGCTCACTGGATATGGCCTCACGCCACTGAGGGTGAGATATGACCCGACTAGGGGTGATCATTTTCGGTTCGGTTCGGTTTTTACCTAAAAAATAACCAAACCGATTTTTTTTTAAAAAAACCAAAATCGGTTCAAACCGACTGGTTTCGTTTTGGTTATTTTAGAACAAAAACCGAAACCCAACCGACTGATTTCGGTTCGATTCGGTTTTGGTTCGGTTATTTTATATTAAAAACCCAAAACTATATTGTTTTTTGGGTTTTTTTTTTTGTAATTTCTAATGGGTTTGGTTTTGATTTAGCTCGATTTTTTTTTGTTTGGTTTTTTTTATTAATTTCAATTCGGTTCGATTTGGTTTCAGGCTTATGAAATCGAACCGAACCGGTTGGTTTTTTTAAATATTCTAATCGGTTTTATCGGTTTTTTTACAATTTGGTTTTTCTGTTATTTTTTTTCTGGTTTAATCGATTTTTTAGTTTTTTTGCTCACCCCTAGACCCGACTCGTACTGGTTGGTTCAATGGTCTCAGGAAAAGGGGTTTGGACACAAAATTGAGTTGTTTGGGTATGAAAATTTGGTTCATGGATTTGGTTTTCATTTGATGAACTCTTTAGGTTTGGATAGGCTGGCCTAGATTCTTTTCAATAGATGATTCATGTGAAATCAAAGGCATCACAGAGTGAGAAACATTGAAATTTTTAGATGCATTAGAATCAAGATTTGATTCTTGAGAATCTTGACCTAGGTTATTTGGGAAATGAAAAGATTGTAAAGAATTAAAGTTACCGAGGTTACTTGAAGAGGACGTAGCAATGGCAAGGACACCTTCCTAAGGCTCTGGTGACAACAATGAGACAAGAGATGATGGTGCTGGTGGCTCATGGATATCTAAAAAATAGAGGAAGATGTTTGAGTTGTTGGTTTGGACTGATTGTGCAAAGAAGACAAGTGGATTTGATTTGTGAATTTCATCAAACAAGACATGACATGAGATAATACATTTTTTGAGCATGGGTTCTAGACACATGCATTTTAGGTTTGTGAATCTCCAAGGAAAATACATGGTTTGGACTTGGGCTGTTTTTTATGAGAGTTATAGCTTGTGTGAGTGAATAACAAAGGCATCCAATTTTTTTTAATTTGAGGTAATTGGGCTTTTGGCCATACAGGTTCTCATAAGGTGATTTGTTTTGAAGAAGTTGTGTGAGTTGTCTGTTTATAAGATGTTTATAAGATATAAGGCTGTTTAAAATGCACGTGGCCAATATAAAGGATCAAGAGAAGCATCATGAAGAAGTGTAAGGGTTGTTTCAACAAGATGTCGATGTCTACATTCAAAGACACCATTTTGTTGTGAGGTGTAAGGGGTAGTGGTGTAATGATAGGTCCCATTGTTAGAATAAAGTGCTTTGATTTCTGTTTGAAACCGTGTTTCAATAAATTTTTTGAAATGTGGAAAAATACTAGAAACACTAAATTTATCAAGTATTGGATAAAACCACATATATTTAGTATAATGATCAACAAAAAAGAAGATAATACCAGGATCCATCAATTCCAGTATAAGTAGTTGGTCCCTAAACATCAATATAAATTAGTTCAAGTGGATCATGACTTTGGAGACTAGTTGCACGGAAATGTTGTTGATGTGCTTTGTCGATGGAGCATGAGCTATATAATGAGAACAATTTTTGTGATGTGATTGAAAGGGAAAAATTCTTAACAAGATCGTGGACTATTTTGAGTGATGGATGTCCAAGATGCTTATCTCAACAAAAATATTATTTTGTTTAGTTAGATGATGAACAAAGACCAAATTTTTGCAAAGATTTGGATGTAGAGTATCATGTAGTATAAAGGTTTGTTTAGGTTAATGTAAGGCCAGTGAACTACCAGTGTGTCAGCAATCCAAACCTAAACCATTACCTAGAATTACTTCATTTGTGCTATCATATTCCAAGCGAGTAGACAAATTTGCTACATCACTCATGATATTGTGTGAAGCACCCGAATCAAGAAGCCAAGTTTTTTCCTTTTCAATAGATGTCTGAGCACAATTAATAGTTACAACATTACAACTATTAGCTAGCTATATGGCCCAACTGGTCACAAATTTGACATTTGGGTTGATAGCACCGGTTGAATTTGTCGGGCTTGTTTGAACTATTGTGAAACCAACGACCATCTTGCTGTAAATTATTCTGAGATTAGGTTGAGTTGAGCATGTCAGGACGCTGTGGTCCATTAGATCTATGAAACTTCTTTGCAAAATTGCCTCTATAGGAACCTTGTTTCATTTAGTTTGAGTAGTTGGCAGTTACAACCAATTGCCCAATTGCTGTGTTGAAGCCTCCAAACACCATAGGTAGGTCTCATGATGCCAATGATGTTTCTTGTCCATGGATTGGTGCAGTTATTTCCTTGAAACCATGCCCTAATTCATTCAGAATAGAGAGGGTTTGGTCATCATCTGAAATTGAATGGTCAATAATAGCGATTTCATTAGCCAATGCTTCACAACATGCAAATAAAATAATAGTGATTTCATTAGCCAATGCTTCACAACATGCAAATAAAATAATCTGTAATCAATCTATTCCCACGCTGAATCAAGGTAAGCTCCTCGTTTAATTGCATAACCTGTGTTCTTGAGCAACTAGCATATAAGGTGTTGAGTTTTTTCCAAGCTTGATGAAAAGTTTTTGTTGTGGCTATAAGAGGAGCAATTGTGGGAGATGTAGAGGATAGGATGACACTCAAAATAAGTTTGTCTTTCTAACCCAATGGGTTTTATTAAGATTGACAATTAAGGTATCATCGTGTGAGGGATACAAAGTAGCACCATTTACGTAGTCAAGTAAATCGTACCAAAGAGAAGTGCTTTAAATTGAGCATACCATTAAGGGAAGGTGGATGGAGTCAATTTTTCTTTGATTTGGACAGTGATATTAAGAGCAATAAGGAGTTTATCAGTATTTGAAAAAGGTTGGGTGTTAAGACTAAGGGTTTGACTTTGATCTGAAGGCGAAGACATAGTTAGAAATGGGATTGTTGGCTTGTGAGAAATTTGTGGCTTCGATACCATATAAGATAATAGTCACTGCTGGGACTTCAATGAATAGTTTTCCACTCTCTATTGATATGAAATCGAGTTTATATGCACAGCTTCTAGAATTCTAATATAGGTAGAATACAATTGTTTAGGCTAATCCTGTGCTATAACAATAGAGGACAACTACTTGGATGGATATTGTGTAGTATTTACAGATTGCAAGATAATAACAGAATATACAACATGATTTTAGGCTAGATGTGCTCTGGTGAAGCTTGATTCTAATTCATACAATCTTCCTTTATATGCAGAACATTAGTTCAAATAGGTTGACTGAAATTCCGTTACCCATATTCACATATTCACATGTTAATGTAAGTGCTGTGTTAAAATTAATCCAGAGTAATCTCATACTGCCTGCAATGAGTGAGGAATTTAATGATCAATTTGCAATATTTCCATTGGATGCAAGTTTGTGAGAATAACTCCTAGGATTTATTTTCAATAGCAGCTGCAAAAGTTTCCCAATCAGCTACTTTAGCAAGATATGATGTTTTCTTATGAGAAGAGTGTGCTGATGTGGTTAATCTTGACCTGGTTGAACAACTAGTTGTTCAATCAAGGTTCCCAGCCTGACTGGACTAATTCCAGTTCCTCTGCAAGTCCTGAGTCCTCTCATGGATCTTTGTAGACAAATAATATTATGCCTTGTCTGCAGGCTTCTTGATGTCTTTATTGAACTATTGCTGTTTGAATATAGGGTTATCCAAGCTTATAGTGTCGATGGTGATATTTCACTATGAAACTTTTTTTGATTTTTAGATAAAAACTACGAGTTTCTTATTTTGTAAATCACTGATACTAATTTGTAGAGTACTTATTGGGTGCATATAATTTTTCATAATGTCATAGAAACTTTAATTGTATGACTATCTTATCCTTTTTCTTGATCAATCATTATGCTCTAAATTTTATCCCCTTTTTAGTGGTAATAGCTTAAATTTGTGTTTTGCATTTGATATTTGAATTCACAAATGAATATGAATATCAAATGAACTGCAATCAACCTAATTAACACAAACAAACATTCACATCTTTAATGATAATTTTCATGCCACTTTTGTGCAATACTTCATCCCACCCCCACCCCCAACCTCCTCTTATAGAACATGTTATTTTGAAAGAATTCTTTTTAACACGCTTTTGGTGCATCATCCAGGTCCTATGATGCTCTTTGTGGAACTACTCTGGTGCTTAAATTGATCCCGGCAGTTTGTATCATTGCTTTTGCTGCATGGGGTCTTGACCCTCTAATGTGTTTGGGGAGGGCTGTGTTTCTCCATGTATTTATTCTATTACTATACTACATGCCTTTTCCTTTAACTGGGGGTCTAATGACCCCTTAATCCAGCGTCGCTGTTCCAAACATATAAATCCAGACTCTCCTTTCTGGCAATTTCCTGCAGAAATCTGATAGTAGTTGGAAGAAGAGTAGAACGTATTTGGTCATGACTTCTTATCTTCAACCTTTGCTGCTCTGGACTGGAGCAATGCTCATCTGCAGGTATTCGGAAGAAGCTGTGTTAATTCTTTGCCAAACACGGTTCCTACCATTCAGTTAGCATTAACTGTAGCCTGTATATTTCAGAGCTCTAGATGTAGTAGTTCTACCATCAGAAGCAAGCCAAGCTGTGAAACTACGACTTCTAAATTTTGTACATTCGTTATCAACTGTTATGGCATTTGCTTATTGTTTGTCAAGGTATGTTTAGTTGGTTCCCATACCCGTCTTTATCACTTACATACATTCATAGTTTGACTAGAATTTGTCAAATACTTGACCATTGGTTGATGGGTTCACTGCTAGTTCTTTACTTCCATCATTCACTTCACAACCTATTTTTTATTTTAGTTTCTGGTTACACATATTGGTCTCTGTTTTTTTTTTTTTGGTGAACACATTGTTCATGTTATTTACTTTCAAGCTTGAAGTGCTGTTGGCTTTCATCAGGTTTTGATGGTATGCTATCGTTCTTTCACTAGTTGTAGGTTGTTGATTGTCCTAGTATTTTGTTTTTCAATCTCATATGAGGACATGGAATTATGTTTTCAAGTTATGACCAATTTTTTCTTTTACAGCTTGATTCAACAGGCACAAAAATTCTTCACAGAGACAAATGACTCCAGTGATGCTAGAAATGTATGTTAATCATGATTTTTAAAGTTTGCTACTATATTTAACATCTTTACTAGTGCTGTGGTTCTCTGGAACTTTAGTGGAGAAGTGAATATTTTCATTGTGGAACTCTTGGAAAAGAATTGATTAAATGTGGTGACCAACACAGAGACTGCTCAGAATGCTAGGGACTTCTTGTGCTCTATCATTTCCTTTCTTGAATTGATCTAGTATTTAATTTTAGGAATCAGTGAGATCCAATTTGTTGCCAGATGGCAATGTATCTCAAGCGAGAACATAAGCTCTCCTTTTACTGAGTTCCCATAATAACCAGCTGAAGCTTCTTATATTTCATTCAAAGTTATGATACTGATTATGCCATAATTTCCAAATGTTGGAATGCCTTGCCAATCTCTTGAAAGCAGTGGCGTTTTAAAGCACATCATGTTTGGATTGTTTTTAGGAAGCATCTGTGTTATGTTTGATTCATTTGTTTTGTCCAAAGTTTTTGCTCTAGGTGTGATTATAAATCTAGCTATTTTGAGGTCGCTTGGGATTTAAGTGTGAATAAAGCAGTTCCTTTTGTTTTGGCAGATGGGCTTTAGTTTTGCTGGAAAAGCTGTTTATTCTGCAGTCTGGATTGCTGCTGTGTCACTGTTCATGGAATTGCTAGGCTTCTCTACTCAAAAGTGGCTAACAGCTGGAGGCCTTGGTACAGTGTTGCTCACCCTTGCTGGCCGAGAGGTAAATTATGGCTTACTAGTCATATCATTGTGACGACTTGCTGCAGTTTTAAAATCATTCATTGTGGTTTCTAATGTTGAACATACATCATGCTAAGCGGATCTTCATTTACCTGGTTGGTTCGTGCATTCAGATATTTACAAATTTCCTTTCAAGTGTAATGATCCATGCAACACGGCCATTTGTTTTGAATGAATGGATTCAGACAAAAATTGAAGGCTATGAAGTTTCTGGTACTGTTGAGGTTTGTCTTTTTTCCTTCCTCTCATTGTAAAACGAGAAACCAGCCAGAACATATCATGTATTCCCTTCTTCAGTTAGCTTCATATGAGCTGAATAGGAATCAATAATCTGGTTCCTTTCTGTAAAAGAGAAGAAACCGAATTATTGGCTCTTTAACCATTTATGGTTCTATATCTAGTTAATCTCTCATGTTGTTCCAGCATGTGGGCTGGTGGTCTCCAACAATTATAAGAGGTGATGATCGCGAAGCTGTTCACATTCCAAACCACAAGTTCAATGTGAGTGTTGTGAGAAATCTTAGCCAGAAGACTCATTGGCGCATCAAGACCCACTTTGCCATCAGTCACTTGGATGTCATTAAAATTAATGTGAGGAGCAAACTAGTTCACTTGCTTGTAAATAGTAGTTACCGTCCAGTGCTTTTTGTTGCTTCTTTCACCTGAAAGGAGGATACATGTTAGGCCCTGCGTTTTCTAAATGCAGAATATTGTAGCTGATATGCGTAAAGTTTTGGCAAAAAATCCACAAATTGAGCAGCAAAGGTTGCACAGAAGAGTTTTCCTGGATAATATCAATCCAGAGAATCAGGCTCTTATGGTACGGCTTTAATTGCCATTATACTTTTTTAGAATTGAGATTCTTGCACCTGCTTTTATGAAAGTCTTACAAGAAACTAGAACTCATTTCCTTGGCTCTCTATTTGATTAATTTTTCTTTGCTAGGGAAATTTCTCCATTTGTCATGTATATACAGTTTATAGTGTGTCAAGCTCATGAAGTGTGGTGACTTGAGTTTTTGGACTTTATCAGTATGCATCAATCCTTTAGATCTCTTACATCTAGGATTTGATTTTTCTGGATGCACACCATTGTAAGTTACATTTTTAAAGGCATCTGGTTCGCCATATCTTCCAGAAGTCTGATGTTTTCTTTTGGGTATCTCAACCGTGTGCTTTGTTGAATGTGTAACTTTTTTTTACAGCAAGTACAATATTAGCTTTTCTTCCACATTATAATGTTTTTCTGTTGCAGATTTTGGTATCATGCTTTGTGAAAACCTCACATTTTGAAGAGTACCTATGCGTAAAGGTAAGACTAATTTTTGATAAATACTTAATGTGATTGATCAGATATAAAAGGATATGATGACAGAAGATTTATTTATTTCCGTTGCTATTGTTAATATTTACCCCATTGTATCTGAGTTGTCACTATTAGAGCCTTGCTGCTCTGTGATTGTATGTCTATTACCGAAGGATAGATGACAAAAATTCGAAACAAACTCTCAGAATTTTACTGTTGCTCAGAAAGAAGCACACCAACAAGCTCATTGTTTGGAATGTTGAGAGACCATAAATAGTAAAATAATGGCAGAGCCACTCAATTCCTAGTAGCCATCAGTTATTGGCCATCTTCTTCTTGACGTAATAACATTTGCAACGACTTAGATTATTTTATTATTTTTTATGGATGAATGATTAACCTCGTTGGATAGGGTGTTTAGACTGGTGATCTGCTCAATCTTAACACTTGAAGCAAAACTGACTTGTTATTGTAAATGGATTGATACAGGAAGCAGTACTCTTGGATCTTCTTAGAGTAATTAGCCATCATCGTGCTCGGCTTGCCACACCCATTCGTACAATACAGAAAATATATGGCGAGGCTGATTTGGAGAATGTGCCATTTTCCGACTCTATTTTCACACGTTCTGGAGCTACCGCTAGCCGTCCATTATTGTTAATTGAGCCCTTTTATAAAATTAATGGCGAAGATAAAGTTAAAGCTTCACATCGTCCACTTCATGCTAATGAGGAAAAAGATGCAAAGGTTGAAGCAGCTCTGGTATCTGAATTCAAAGCAGATACCAAGGCAGGATCAACGCCAATTGTTGACTCGAAAAGAGAGAAGGTGATCACAAAATCTACTTCCAACTCCAGCACAAATTCTAAAGTCTCAGCTGTCTTGGCATCCGATCCTCAACTTATCAGTTCAATGCCTGATAATTCAGTTCAAAACAATTCTGGAGTACAGCAGTCTAATGGAAGCATGGGAGATGGATGGAAGGAGACAATGGGTCAAAATTCTGAAGGCACAACCTCCAAGGGAGCAACACCTGAGAGGTCTTCAGTTGCTGCTGACCCAGAATCTGGAATTGAAAGAACTGAGAGTCCTGTCATTTCACAGGCCAAGCAAGATATTGAGAGATCTGTTGCATCACCATCAGTGACCAGGCCTTCTTTGGTGGAGAACCTTGTTCTCGGTGTTGCTCTGGAGGGCTCAAAACGAACTCTTCCAATTGAGGAAGAAATGGATCCATCTCCTTTCCCTTTAGAATCGAAGGAATTGGCTGCCTGCCGAAATGGAGGAGCTCCTCCTGGCAAGGATAAAAAGGACAGCCAGGACAATTCCTAGCACCTCACAAAGTGAGTAGTACGAAGATGATGATCAAATGCTAGGTGTGGAATGTGCCTCTTAACCATTAAATTTATGCAAGAACGCGGCAGCTGTGTTTTTAAAGCTGGCGCCATGCAGCCAAGTGTACTAGCTTGTATGTGTAAATAATTAATTATCAAATTGAAACTTGCGGGCTAATCAGGAGATTCAGAGCAACCGCTGAAAAATGGAGAAAGAAAAAGGGAATAGGGTCTACGTGGAATCTGTTTACCATGGATTTTCGCTTGTTGTTTTTGTTAAATTAAAGAACTTAAATTCAACTTTTCTAAAATATCATCTTCACAATGGATGGATATGTTAGGGAATTGGATTTTGTGTATCGTGCTTGCTGACCAATGATCTCAAGCAATCACAGTCTCTTGAAGTAAACAAATATTATCTCTTGTTTTTAGTCGCTATACCTAAGTAATCACACACAAATTTGTGGTTTGGTTGCACTGTTCATTCCTCTGGTTTTTTTTTTTTTACGAGTTTAGGGTGCTTGTCAATCACTCCATAGTTATTAAACCCGGTTTGGAAATTGACTCGGTTAAAGGGTTGGGTCCCGGGTTTTATGAGTCAACCCATAAAACCCGGGTTATTTTGTGGAACCCGATGTGAAGGGCGTGGGAGAAGGATGAACATGATGTGTTGTGGTTGTTTTGTGCAGAGAGAAAAAGAACTTTTAATCTTATCACCATCACCTCACAAAGTTCATCTACCCTCTCTGTTGCTTCACTTTCCCATGCTTTAAAATTTAAAAACATCACACAAACCCTCTCTCTTTTACATCTTTCCCTTGCAAATTCCCGTGGTTCATCTACTCTCTCTCTTTTACATCTTTCCCCTCACAAAGTTAAAGACTCGTTGACAGTAATAAAGCATGTGGTGCTGGTACTGTTACAGTGCTACATGTTGCCTCTCTCTCTCTCTCAGTGTTAATAAAGTCTGCTAGATGCTAAACATGGATTCCAGAAAGTGGAGTCGACTTAGGATCCAAAGATGTTCAAATCCAGTTCCAATCTGGATAAAAAAAAAAGAAGAGGATGAGAATAACGGCGGAGGGCTACTACCACTGGGAAGAAGAAAGCTTTTAGTACCTGATTCCCCGCTCTTAGTCATCGCTCTATGAAGGAGTGGGTGAATAAACATCCGGCAAAGGCTCGTTGGTTTTGTTTTGGAAGACAATAATAATGCTTGTCTTCAAACAAACAAAAAAAAAAGAGGGTCGATCCACCACAAAGGGACGTATTCGACCCTGTTTTGAAGCAAAGCAAGGAAAGGCCTCAAGATCTTCAAACCCAGATCGACTTGCAATTACAATCATCTTAAGCGGATCCAACTTCAAAATTTCGGGTCTCGTTCGGGTTCGCCCGAGTCATGGGTCGACCGGGTTTTGCCGGGTCGTTGCACCGGCCGGTCTTTTAACAAACCCGAACCAGTGCAGCCACCGGGTTGACTGGGTCCCGGGTCAACCTGCCGAGCCGGTTTGTGTTTAATAACTGCGAATCACTCACGTGTCACTTATTTTTATAAAAGTTGTAAATTTCATGAATTAATAAACTTTTTAAAAAACAAGGAAAAAATAAACAAAATGAAATGAATGCTTTTTTATTTTTTAAGAAAAGAAGAAATTTAAAACTTAAAAGAGTTTTCAAAAATATTTTTTTCCATGAGGAACACGTGTACTTAAATTTTTAATTTCAGAAAAATATATTACATTTTGTTTATTATTATTATTATTATTATTATTTTTTACAAAAATAAGGGAGTGATACAAAAGTTAAAAGAGTCAACTCATTGATGAATGAATGAGAGACGGTCTCTTAAAAATTTTTAGAAGTCAAACTTAAAAACAAAATGGAGAGGATGGTGGACGGTGCCACCATATTTAAATGTACCGTGTACCACAGAGGTCATCTCTTTACCAAAATGACTAAACAATTCATTCAAATGGCCGCCTGGTATGTGTATTAATTATGGATCCTAATTTGCTGAATTCCCACTCTGGCTTTTCATATTTATCGACTGAAATTGCATGGAACAACATATCGGTTGGCTAAATTGAAACCACCAACCATTTCTCTTAAAATATGATGACCGGATGCTCTCCTTCATCATAAGCTCGAACAAAATCTGAAATTAATTCACATCTAAACATAATTAGTATGCACAAGCCACAAACAGATAGACATCACCATGTTTGCTCTTGTGGTCTTCAAGTTTAGGCAAGCTCTATGAGTAGAAGTAACATGTCATCATATGGTCTACAAAACTCATACTGCCCCACAACATAAAATCCAAATTTATGCCTATCATGGTTAAATGATAATAATTTTTTTGTTTTTATTTTTATAATTGTTATTTGTTTTTTTTTCTTATTATTTTTTAATTGAAATTTTTTATTTATCAAATTTTATACTTATTCTTTTGATTGTTACTTATTTTATTTGAAATAATTTATGAAATAGTAATTATTATTATTTTAATATCTTTATCTTTCAATTTTTTTATTTGTTAGATTTGATTTCTATTATTTTAATTATTATTTATTTTATTTGAGATAATTTATGAAATTTTATTTCTCAATTTCATTCTTATTTAACTTTTTAATTTGTAAGATTTGTTCCTTATTATTTTAATAAATTTTTTTAAAATAAAACATTAATAAGTTATTTTCCAACTTATTTTCCATGATATAACCAAATATTAAAAAATATTTTTTAAAATATTTTTTATTATACCATCAAATATAAAAAAATAATGTATTTTTTTAAATTGATTTTAAAAAAATTTTATTTTCAAACAAACAAATAAGGAATAATCTTGAAATGCAATGTCAAACTTCCCAATTTTCGAGTGAGAAGGTACAATACTAACGGGTGCTATTGCTGAAGCCCAAAGCTGCTATCAGCAATCCAAACTCTTCCCTGCCTAGGCACTTGACGGAATTTTGCTAGAGCAAGTTTTTCAGCTTTATCCCCACCAAAATCACATGATGAATCATGAGCAGCCATGTCTTCAATCTTTTATTATTATATATATTTTATGTTATTTTATTTTTTTATTTAAAATTTAATTTAATTTAATTTTTATATCAATTTTAATTCTTTTTTTTTTCTTGTTATTTGTTTTTATCTCATTCTTTTCTTAATTGAATTTTTTTATCTATCAAATTTGGTTCATGTTATTTTGATTTCTATTTATTTTATTTGAAATAATTTGTTAAATTATTATTTTTTAATTTCATTATCTTTGAACTTTTTTTTTGATAGATTTAGTCCATATTCTTTTCAATACTACTTGTTTTATTTGAAATAAGTTATAAAATAAGATTTTTTTTTCAATTTCATTATTCTTTAACTTTTTATTTTTTGATTTTGATCTCTATTATTTTGATTGTTATTTATTTTATTTGAAATAATTATAAATTTAGATTTTTTTTTCAACTTCATCATCCTTTAACTTTTTCATGTATTAGATTTAATCCCCATTCTTTTAATAAATTTTAAAAAAATTTAAAACTAGAAAATGTTTTTCAACTTATTTTTCATGATACTGTCAAATATAAAAAAATAATTCACTTTTCAAAAATTTATTTTTCATGAAAATTACTTTTTTAAAAAAACTATTTTTTAACAAATAACCTTAGTCACCATCCAAGCATTTTGAAATCACATGCCACACTATCCATGAAACAAAACTCAACTTCATTTTCTCCAACCTAAACCTAGTAACCTTCACTTCACTCAAACAACATAGCCTCCATTACAACACTCCATCATCTTCCCTTTCCTTCAATCTCAACAACATCCACCTTTATTGTCACCTTCCATAACCACATAAACCACCATAGTTATGCATTTGCCCCTCATCCTTAACCTCAATTCTCCATTAAAATTAAAATTAAAATTAAAATCAAACCAAACCCAACTGCAACCCAAAACACCAATACCATTTTCCTTATAATCCTAGTCGGTTTTTCCTCCATTCAAAAACTCACTCAAGACTATAGGTCACTGATTAGTACTTAAAAGTGCATTCTCATTAAAGCTTTATATCATCATATTACACTAAAGTATCATTAAATTCTCTAACTAAAGCATCTTTTATAATAACAAGTCTGATAATATAATATATCTTTAATTTATGGTAAATGCTTGTTTTGAATACAAGTATATCTCACAATTCAAAGGTTGATTGATGTGATTAACTATTGAAAGTGAAGAGACAAAAAGAGGACTAGGCTAAGAGAAGAGATGCTGGTTCAATTCCAAACTGGAACACCATTCGGTTATTTGATCATAACTAGAGTTGTAGATCTCGGATTTAGGTCCACTTTATATGGATGGAAAGATAAGACATAGACCTAAAACTTTCATGAGAGTTTAAGACTCAATTCTGCCATTTTCAAGTTCAAATCTTAGCAACAACGGAGAAGTCGGAACTTGTCCTACAGCTCGAACACTGTTCGGTTTTCAGCTCATATCTTGAGTTCTAGAAGTCCAAATGAGCTCTGGTTTTTTTTTGTTGGAAAGCCGAGACAATTACCCACAGCTTTCATGGAACAAAGGGCTCAAATTCTGATGTTAGCAATGATATTTTGGCCAGCCAACAATATCAAAAATCTGCCAACAATATCAAGAACCAGCAGCCAATAATATCAAAAATCTGCCAACAATATCAAGAACCAGCAGCCAACAATGTCAAAAACCAGCCACCAAATCAATGGTTGCCTACCAATCAATAGTTTTGAATCTTAGCCTATAAAAGGAGGCATTTGCCATGTATTTAGTCATCTTGGTTTTCAGATCAAGATCATGTTCTTGCTTTCTTTCTTTATATTTTTGTAATGCTTAAGTTTTGCTTTCATTAATCTCTTGTTTATGCTTTTCATCATAACTATGTTCTTATCTAGTTTATTTATGTTCTTCTTTTTCATTATGTTTAGCTAAGTTAATTATGTCAAGGTGAAAAGGTTTCTCTAATGGTGTTAGAATATGTATAATATAAACTCAACATGGACTTTAATGTTTATATCCAAGAAAGATTGTTATTAACATGTTTTATCTTTTTATCTTACTAATTCTTAATACCTTGCTTGTTAAATGGTTAATCTAGATTTGTGTTGTATAACACTTGGTACATCAAATGCTCGATCCTTTAGTCTTCGGCCGACATCGTTATTATGATAGAAATTTGATTTGTTGTTAACATAAGCTAGCAACATGAATGCCTGATGATATTTATAAGTATGGTGTTTCTTAGATAAGATGATTAATATGATCATGTTAATAATTTATAATGAGCTAATAATGATAAATTATCCGATTGGAACCTCATTTGTGTGTGGTTTCCAGTTGAGTAATAAAAAAGAATTTATATTATATTTATTTGAAATACCATTAGTGAATCCTTTAACCTTGACATCTTTTTTATCATTGTTTAATCTTTACACCAATATTACATCTCAAAGCTCTCTTCAACATCAATATCATTTTATTATTTGTAATTTATATAATTCACCTCTCTGTGGTTTGACCCCGGTCTTGCCGGGTTATTTATTATTTTGACACTCCTGCACTTGGGATAAGACATCAACTCTTTGATCGTGTCAATCACCCTTTTCAAGACTCACCAACCTCATCCCACCATCGCTCACTGATTTTTTTATAAAATAAAATCTTAGCCACCACAGTACTACCCCAACCAGTCCTATAGATCCATATTTTCCACCTTTCACAGCATCCCTGTACCACACTACCCAATCATCCTTCTCACCAAAAGACCCTAACAACCATAGTTTTTCCTTTTTTTCCTAGTTAAAATAACCAACAACACCTAAAAATCCATTAACCAAAAACTCTTGACCATAGTAGACCAAAACCCATTCAACCCACCCTTATCAACAAACAATCACCACCACAGGCTTCTCTTCACTGATCTTAAACTTATAATCATGAAATCATAACCACCTATCTCCTACAATCTCTTCAGTTTAAGCCATTGTCCAGCCCATAAATAGTCTTGATCTTGCCACAAAAACATAGCCATGACCCACCATAATCCCAACCCTCTTCCTCACTAAAATCAACTTTAATTAGAAGTTTAGTTCACCCCAACACTAGCCATCAGAAAAAAAAAACTCAAAGCAACTAAATTTCTGTTTTGTTTCTCACATGTTTATAGGTTAATTTAGTTGGCATGTGATGAGCACACACGTCTCATTCCAGCAAGTCCAATTGATTAGCAGGCTCTATAAGATTTTCTAGCATCCTTTGAAGGATTTTTACTCACAAGGTCGATTTCAAACCTTATAATGAATATTTTTGTTATTTATATGTTTGATTTTGTGTATGATACTTTTGTGCATGAAAGATATTTGTATATGTTGTGTGAGTCTGAATGTAAAAACCAGCTTAAAACCCATCCCCAGCGAAATTAAGAAATTTTTATTTAATCTAGAAATAAAACACAAGTTAGATTAAATAAAAAAGTTTTAGATAATATGAGAGGGAAGAAATTAAATAAAGAAAAAAAATGTTATGGTACATATTATTTAAGAAGGAATGTTAGTGGGGGAAAAGGAAAATATGAAATAATAGGGGTCAATGTGCAAATAATAGAAAAAATTAGATTATAAATACCTAATTTCTTCTCTTATGGCTGACAATTTACTTCCTAAAATAGAAGGTGAATGCTTGTTTGATTTTCTTCTTATTTCTTGCTAAATCCATCAAAAATAGGTTTAATTAGAGTGATTAAAACATAATTAGGTAATCAAAAAAGGAGATTAAGTGTTTTGTTGGTTGTTTTGAAGAAAAATTCCAAGGTTAGGATTTGGAAAAGAAGAGAGGGGGAAACTTAGATTTTCTTACATTCATCTTTTGAGACATTATCCAATTAAGGTAAGAGACTTATCCAAAGAGATTAATTGCAATGATTTTTGTATTTTGTTGAAGAATTTCAATTTTTAAGATTATGTGAAAATTAAGATTTGTGGTGTTGATTATTGAAATGATGCAATTATGATTGAATAATGTTTTTAATCATGAAATATGGTTGGGTAATGAGTTAATTTCAAGAATGGAAAAAACAAAAATTCCTCCCTCATCACTTGGTGGTTTCAGCCAAAGAGGAAAATTGGAGATTTTGATACAATTGATTAGAATTGTGTGAAATTGTATGTTTATAAATGTTAATACATGGAAAAGATGGAAATTTTTCAAAAGAAAGGAGAAAAATCCTCACATTCTTCTTTTCCATAGGTTTGGCCAAAGCCCACTTTGAAGGGAAGCGTTTAATTTTGATCTTATTAATATAGGGGGTTATGTTTAAAAAAATTTGTTGAGTTGTTCTAGAGGTTTCAGAGTAGAATAATCATAAGGAATCGAAAATGGGATTTTATTCCTTTTATAGATAAGGAATTCGGCCAAGCATATGTAAGAATATTGAACTTGGTTGATTAAGTAGTACGCAAATCAGGTTGTGGCGATTAAAAATGGAATTGAATGCAAAAAAGAAATAAAAAGAAATAAACATTATATATGACAAGAATGTGGAAGTTTCAATATGAATAAAGTGAGAAATTCAAATCTATATGGAAAATGAGATTGATCCTTATGGTAGATGAATGATAAGTGATTTATTGATTATTTTGATACAGGAGAGGCCATAAGACCCAATCAGCAGTAGGGGACTATTTCACGTGCATAAATGTTAGGTCAGTGCCTAACACCTTTAAGGAAACTAATTAATTATTTAAATAATAGTTGAAAATTTCTTTAATTGTATCTTGATTTAAACTAAGAAGCATGAAAGGTAGATTGTAGAAACTAATCCCTGGTTAAGTGCCTTCATTACTCGGCGGATTGAGAAACTAATCCCAAGTTAATTGGATTAATGCCCTGATTATTGAGCAGATAAATAAACTAATACCCTAGTTAATGAGAGATTTGAGAAATGAATTCCCTGGTTAATGGGATTGTTGCCCTGGTGAATGGAAAATTATAGAAACTAATACCCTGGTTAATGAGATTAATGCCATGGTTGATGGACAATTAGAGAAACTAAATCCCTATGTAATGGGAGTAGTGCTATGGTTAATGGACAATTAGAGAATCTAGATTGTTTAGTGATAGAATAAACATCTTAAACTAGTAATGATTTATGGCATGTCCGAAAGAATTGGTATTAACGATATTGAATTATGAAGTTAAGGGTTCATTTAAGAATAATTGTTTGATAAAGGATGTTGCGAATACTTATGTACATATATACATAGGTCATAATATTTAATTATTGATGCAACCATATTATTTGATAGTTTCACCCACATTTAATTAGTGTTTTGCCTATGTTTTATATATAAAATGCCTTGATATTCTTTGTTTTATGTTTTGAAGGCACTTTTGGATGAAAGATGCAAACTGGAGTAAATTGAAGGTAAATGACATATTTGACCTTTAGTCGATGTTTTGTGTAGAACATGAGCTTTAGAGATCAAAATGAAGTGATTCCAATGGCATTAAAAAGCTAACATCCATACCTTTTTGTACATCTAAGGCAAGAAAATAAAATAAGGAAGAGCATAGAAATCGCAGCCTTCAAAGTCAAATCTCATAATATGCTAGTGTTGACCTTTGGCCATTCCGACTTGAATATCTGGAGCTACAGAACTCCAATTGATGCAATCTCAATTGTTTTGGATTTCTGACTCAAAGTTATATCAACGCTCACAATTGCAGAAACAAATGATATCATATGAGGGAGATGAGTTTTCAAAGATGACAACTAAATTCTGCCAGCAAACAGATTTCGTGAAGAAGCGAGTCCAAATTACGTTTTGAAACATCTAAACCGATATCCAAGTTTTTATTTCAGAAATTTAGTTCCTCTAAGTCAAATCTTGAAGATTTCATGCGAGGCTATTTCTTTTTTTTTTAGAAAAATAGTTATTGAAGTATTTAAATGTAAACTGTCTACTTAAAGGAGGACTATTTTGTAAAATAGAGACTAGGGTTTTGTAGGATATAAAAAGAATGAGAGAAGAGAAGAGGGGCATCCAGCCAAGAAGAGAAAAATACCCCCTTCTCCTCCACAAACCCGAAATCATGCATTCCTCCTTCTTTTCAATTTATATGATGAATATGTTTGTTCTCCTATGCTTATTTTTCCTATGATTATTTATTTTAATTGCTAGAGTGGACTCTAAGTTATTATTGTAAACAATCTATTGTTAAGTTTAATATCAAAACCGGAGTTGTGGTATATGAACTTGTGAAGCAACTGAGTTTAATAATTGTGGCGGATCTACGTTATTAATCTAAGGGAGAACATTCAATCAAATCAAACATAGACTGCAGACAATTATGTTTTCTTGATTAATCAACTTATCTAGTTCTTAAGGCTGCCATTGAATTAAATTACTAGTGCGGACACTATGGTTGTTTGATGGTTATGGTTAGTTATATAGCGGATCCGTTAACTAACTCATGTTAAGAAGAGATAAATATTCAAAATATAAATTGATGTTTCGTTTCCATGACCAGTTCTGATTTCCCTAGGTGGATGTGTGCTTGCGACCAAGGTTTGTTCTCTTGATAATTCTCTGATTTTATTAAATTTTGTTTGATAGTTTTATATTTTCTTTTGCTTTATCTTAGATAACGTCCAACCCCCCCAAATTGCATATCATCTAGCATGAAAATCTGACTTGAACCTTCCTCGTGGGATCGACCCCTTGCTTGCTCTATACTATCTTCTGTTGCTTGCTCTATACTATCTTGTGTGTTGTGTTTTAAGTTAGGGTAATTAATTTGTGCGACCGCGACATCGCAACAAATTTTGGTGTCATTGCCAGGGAAGTAATTTTAGTTGATTCTTATGATATTATTTTTATTTACTGTGATTGTTATTTATTTTTCTGAAAAAAAGAGATACATAGTTTTTGCTTGCTGCAGTACTGTTAATTTACGACAGCGGTACTGTTTAAAATAGATTTTTTTGGTGGAATTAGGTATTGGCCTTTTGTTTCCTAAAGGAAAACAACGTTCTGAACAGGGCAAGTGGTAAACCACTATCCCCACCCTATCATGGCTAAATTCTACTGTTTTCTAGGTTTTTTATGCAGTTTTAGTTTTCTAGCGTAGGATTTTCATACAATTTGCGTTGTTTTTTATCTCTTATGTGGTTGGTTTCTTTTGAGTTTCCTTGATGATTTATACCTGTAACCCATTCTACTAACCAAAGTCAAGTGCAAGTAGATCTCGAAATAGAAAACACTTTACGCAGGTTACAAAAAGAAGCTTGAACGACAATGAACACTCAAGGAGCTTGTTGCTCCTAATGTGGAAAATCAACCATTGTGCATAAACATTGACAATAATATAAACTTCGAGCTCAAATCTAGTTTTATACGTTTGCCACCAACATTCAATGGTCTTGCAGAAGAAGATCCTCAAACTCATCTCAAGGAGTTCTATATGGTTTGCGTTGGCATGAAACCGAACAGAGTTGATGAAGAATAGGTTAAGTTGAAAGCTTTCCCTTTCTCCTTAAAAGGGGTAGCAAATGCGTGATTTTTCTCTATTCTCCCAGGTTCCATTGGAACTCGGAATGCTATGAAGAAGATTTTTCTTGAAAAGTATTTCCCAGCATCTCGAGTTGTCAACATAGGGAAAGAAATATGTGGGATTCAATAATCTCATGGAGAGACACTTTCTGAGTATTGGGAAAGATTTGAGCAACTGTGCATTTAATGCCCTCACTATCAGATACCTGATCAATTGCTTATTCAATATTTCTATAAAGGACTGATGCCTACTGATCATAGTATCATTGAAGCGGGAAGTGGAGAGGCATTGGTAGATAAGACACTCGAGGCTGCACGCCAATTGATCTCAAACATGGCATCCAACTCGAAACAGTTTGGCACCCGTGGAGACTTCTCAAATAAACAAGTAAATGAGGTAAGTATTTCTAACCTTGAAAATAAAGTTAATGATTTTACTTTTCTTGTACGTTCTTTGGCTTGTGGAAATGTACAACAGGTGAAAGTTTGTAGCATATGTTCCTTACAAGGACATACCTTAGATATTTGCCCAATAATGCAAAAAGATTACATTGAACAGGTTCATGCAGTTGATGGAGGATTCAACAGACAACCCCAACGTAAATACGATCCCTTTTCCAACACGTACAATCCCGGATAGAGAGATCATCCCAACTTACGCTACGGGAACCCACCTCAATAAAGAAATCAAGGTCGACAATTGCATCCCTATGGATTTCAATCCTAACAGAATTTTCAAGTGAGACAGCCACCTCCATTCACAAACTCCAATGTTATGGGGTTGTCATCCAGTGATGATCTTCGTGAGATGATGAAAACTTTGGCTTCTAACACTGTGTCCTTGCAACAAAATGTCATGTCTTTTCAACAGGAAACAAGGTCAAGTATTCACAACTTGAAGAAGCAAATGGGGCAAGTAGCTTCAAAAGTGTGGGGGAATTGGAAGCACAAATGAATGGAAAATTGCCCTCCCAAGCATTGAATCCAAAAGAGAATGTTAGTGCGATCATGTTGCGAAGTGGGAAAGAACTTGAAGAACAAAGGTCGAAACAAATTGAGATGGAGGAAGAAGAGGAGATAGAAACCAAATTGAATATAAAGAATAAACATCCTCCTCCTTCACAAATTAAAACCACAACCATTACTCCCAAGGTAAGTCCTAACTCAATGAATTCCAGTTTTAAAACAATTCCACCCTTTCCTGTGAGTTCTTCTAGGTCAAAGAAAGAGGACAAAGAAAAATAGAGGTTTTCAAGAAAGTAGAACTCAACATTCCTTTGCTTGAATCTATCAAGCAAATTCCCAAGTATGTCAAAATCTTGAAGGAGTTGTGTACTACAAAGAGAGCTTTCAAACTTAAAGGTCATGAAATGGTAAGTATGGGTGAAGTTGTATTTGCTGTTGTTCAAAAAAATATGCCTTTAAAGCAAAAAGACCCATGTGCGTTTACTATCCCATGTGTTATTGGTAATGCTAGTTTTAAAAGGGGCTTTATGCGATTGAGGTGCATCCATTAGTGTTATGCCTAAACATGTTTATGATTCTCTTAGTCTAGAGCCTTTGAATAAAACTAATATTGTAATAAAACTTGCGGATCGTAGTTTTATTTATCCACTTGGTGTGATAGAAGATGTCCTAGTCAAGATTGATAGTTTGGTTATTCCATGCGACTTTTATATTCTTGATATGGAACATGATTCTTGTGATTCATCAAACAACACTCCTATATTGTTTGGGAGACCATTCTTGAAAACTGCCAACACTAAGATTAATTGTGGTAAGAATACTTTGTCTATGGAGGTAGGAGATGAAAAAATTGAATTTAATTTTCATGATGCAATGACATATCCTTATAGCAATGTTTATTCTATCACATGCTATGACCAAGTTGATAAGTGTGTGCAACAAGTTTGTGATTTTGATTGTGAGGATGGATTAAGCGTAGCTTTGAGCAATGGTTATGATTTTACCTAGATAGAAGAGATGGAGAGGCATATATATGTTCCTCAAAACGTGCATGAATCAACATTGGATTTGCAAGCTTTGCAAATTGTCCTCCATGATGCAGGAGTCCTTCACCCCGTCACGGACGGTGAATGGGTGGCACCTATCCTTTTGGTGCCTAAAAAGATTGGAATTACGTTGGAAGAAATACAAAATGATGCTTATGAGAATGCAAGGATTTACAATGAAAAGACCAGGAGTCTTCATGATCGAATGATTACAAGAAAAGAGTTTAATGTTGGAGACAAAGTCCTTCTTTATCATTCATGTTTGAAACTTTTTCCTGGAAAGTTGTGCTCTCGTTGGATTGGACCCTTTGTCGTTTCTAATATTTTTTTCTTATGGTGCAGTTGAAATTACAAATTTAGAAACAAACAAAGTGGTTAAGGTCAATGGGCATCGCTTGAAACCTTTCTATGAAGGTTGGACGACAGAATTCACCGCTTCTGTGGAGTTAGCTGAACCGATCTATGATGAATGAGCATGCCAAATGTTGAGCCAATGACATAAAACATTGAGGAAAATTTTGTGTTTTAAGTGTGGGGTTATTAAGAGAATTTTGGTTTTCTTTGTTATTTTTCAAAAAAATAAAAAATAAAAAAAATCTATGTTTGATCTTTTTGAACTCCTATTGGCTTATGAGAATGCGAGTATTATATATGATAATTAATTGAGATAGATGAAGATATAAATTATAAATCATAGAATTTGTAGCCTCATCTCTTAGCTTTCCAACGACACTAATTTTGCTTGAATCGAAGTTATATAACTCCAGATATAGTTAAAAATCTGAGGAGAGGTCAGACAAGATACTATTCAAAAACGAGAGGAAGAATGGGTTGGATAGTGATAGTCCAAGTGTTTGTTGATGAGCGATTTTGACTATCTTAGAGGCAGAACTGGGTTCTCCTTAATCATAGAATTTGTAGCCTCATGTCTTAGTTTTCCAACGAAACTAATATCGCTTGAATCGGAGTTCTATAACTCCAGATATAGTTAAAAATCTGAGGAGAGGTCAGACAATAACAGTTCGAAAACGAGACAGTAACAGTCCAAGTGTTTGTTGATGAGCGATTTTGACTATCTTAGAGGCAGAACTGGGTTCTTCTTGAAGCATAGAACTTGTAGCCTCATGTCTTAACTTTCAAACGACACTAATCTCATTTGAATCGGAGTTTTATAACTCCAGATATAGTTAAAAATCTGACCGTTGGATCTCCATCAAATTTTTACAAGAGTTTCTGAACGTTGTTTTCCTTGGAGTAGATGTGGAATTGCTAATCGATGAGGCGTGGGTCTCGTCGCTCCAGACCAGGGTATCGGTTCGAAAGACCATAACTCTTGATCTGACCATTAGATCGCCTATAAAATTTTAGAAGAGTTTTCGAACGCTGTTTTCTTTGGGGTAGATGTTGAATCGCTATTCGGTGAGGCGGAGGTCTTGCCGTTCCAGACCAGAGTACTGGTTCAAAAGGGGCATAACTTTTGATCCGACCGCTGGATCACCCCTAAATTTTTAGAAGAGTTTTCGGACGCAGTTTTCCTTGGAGTAGATGTGGAATCGCTACTCGGTGAGGCGGAGGCCTCGTCGCTCCAGACCGTAGTACCGGTTCGAAAAGGGCATAACTTTTGATCTGATCATTGGAGACCTCACATTTTTACAGGAGTTTTCGAACGTTGTTTTTCTCGGAGTAGATGTGGAATCGCTACTCGCTGAGGTGGAGGTTTCGTCGCTCGAGACCATGGTAGCGATTCGAAAGGGCCATAACTTTTGATCCAACCGTTGGATCTCCCTCAAATTTGTACAGGAGTTTCAAGACGTTGTTTAACTTGGAGTAGACATGGAATTGCTACTCGGTGAGGCGGAAGTCTCGTCGCTACAGACCAGAATATCAGTTCAGAAGGGCTATAACTTTAGATCCGACCGTTGGATCTCCCTTAAATTTTTACAAGAGTTTTCGGACGTTGTTTTCCTTAGGGTAGATGTGGAATCGCTACTCGTTGATGCGGAGGTCTCGTCGCTCTAGATCACAGTACCGGTTCGAAAGGGGCATAACTTTTGATTCGATTGTTGGATCTCCCATAATTTTTTACAGGAGTTTTCAAAACTGTTTTCATTGGAGTAGATGTGGAATTGCTACTCGGTGAGGCAAAGGTCTTGTCGCTCCAGAATAGAGTACCAGTTCGAAAGGGCTATAACTTTTGATCTGATAGCTGGATTGCCACCAAATTTTTACAAGAGTTTCCGGACTCTGTTTTTCTTGGAATAGATGTGGAATCGCTACTCGGTGAGACGGTGGTCTCGTTGCTCCAGACCAGAGTACCAGTTCAAAAGGGCCATAACTTTAGAACCGACCGTTGAATCGCCCTCAAAATTTTATAAGAGTTTCCGGACGTTGTTTTCCTTGGAGTAGATGTCGAAGCGGTATTAGATGCGGCGGAGGTCTCGTCGCTCCAGACTAGAGTACCGGTTCGAAAGGGACATGACTTTTGATTTGACAGTTGGATCTCCCTTAAATTTTTACAGGAGTTTTCGGACACTGTTTTCCTTGGAGTAGATGTGGAATCGCTACTTGCTGAGACGGTGGTCTCTTTGCTCCAGACTAGAGTACCAGTTCGAAAGGGCCATAACTTTAGAACCGACCGTTGAATCGCCCTCAAAATTTTATAAGAGTTTCCGGACGTTGTTTTCCTTGGAGTAGATGTCGAAGCGGTATTAGATGCGGCGGAGGTCTCGTCGCTCCAAACTAGAGTACCGGTTCGAAAGGGACATGACTTTTGATTTGACAGTTGGATCTCCCTTAAATTTTTACAGGAGTTTTCGGACACTGTTTTTCTTGGAGTAAATGTGGAATCGCAAATCGATGAGGAGGAGGTCACGACGCGCCAGAACAGAGTACCATTTCGAAAGGGCTATAACTTTTGATCCGATCGCTGGATCACCCCTAAAGTTTTACTGGAGTTTACGGACGCCGTTTTCCTTGGAGTAGATGTGGAATCGCTACTCAGTGAGGCGGAGGCCTCGTCGCTCCAGACCGTAGTACTGGTTCGAAAGGGGAATAACTTTTGATCCGATCGTTTGATCGCCTTAAAATTTTTATAGGAGTTTCCGGACGCCGTTTTCCTTGGAATAGATGTGGAATTGCTATTCGGTGACCTGGAATTCTCGTCGCTCCAGACTAGAGTACCGGTTCTAAACGGCCAAAACTTTTGATCCGACCGTTGGATCTCCCTCAAATTTTTACAGAAATTTCAAGATGATGTTTTCCTTGGAGTAGATGTGGAATCACTACTAGGTTAGGCGAAGGTCTCGTCGCACCATACCACAGTATCGGTTCGAAAGCGTCATAACTTTTGATCCGACCGTTTGACCGCCATTAAATTTTTACAGAAGTTTTCGGACTCTATTTTTCATGGAGTAGATATGGAATCGCTACTCGTTAAGGCAGAGGTCTCATCGCTCCAGCCCAGAATATCGGTTCGAAAGGGCCATAACTTTAGATCCGACCATTGGATCGCCCTCAAATTTTTACAGGAGTTTCTGGACGTTGTTTTCCTTGGAGTAGATGTTGAATCGCTACTAGGAGAGGCGGACGTCTCGTCGCTCTAGACCAGAGTACCTGTTCGCAAGGGGCATAACTTTTGATACGACTGTTGGATCTCCCTCAAATTTTTAGAGGAGTTTCCGACGCTGTTTTCCATGGAGTAGATGTGGAATTGCTACTCGGTGAGACGAAGGTCTCGTCGCTCCATACTAGAGTACCTGTTCGAAAGTCCAATAACTTTTGATCCATTAGTTTGATCGCCATCAAATGTTTATAGGAGTTTCCAGACGCTGTTTTTCGTGGAGTAGATATGGAATCGCTACTCGATGAGGCGGAGGTGTCGTCGCTCCAGACCAGAATACCGGTTCGGAAGGGCTATAACTTTAGATCTGACCATTGGATCACCCTCATAATTTTATAAGAGTTTCTGGATGTTGTTTTCCTTGGGGTAGATGTTCGATCGCTACTCCGTGAGGCTAAGGTGCCGTCGCTCCAAACTAGAGTACTAGTTCGAAAGGCAATAACTTTTGATCCAACTGTTGGAATGCCCCCAAAATTTTAGAAAAGTTTCCGAACGCTGTTTTCCTTGGGGTAGATGTTGAATCGCTAATCGGTGAGATGGAGGTCTCGTCGCTCCAGACTAGAGTACCGGTTCGGAAGGGGCATAATTTTGATCCGATCGTTGGATCTCCCTCAAATTTTTACAAGAGTTTCCAGACGCTGTTTTCCTTGGAGTAGATGTGGAATCGCTACTCGGTGAGGAGAGGTCTCGTCGCTCCATACTAGAGTACCTGTTCGAAAGTCCAATAACTTTTGATCCATTAGTTTGATCGCCATCAAATGTTTATAGGAGTTTCCAGACGCTGTTTTTCGTGGAGTAGATATGGAATCGCTACTCGATGAGGCGGAGGTGTCGCCGCTCCAGCACTGCAGATACCGGTTCGGAAGGGCTATAACTTTAGATCCACCATTGATCACCCTCATAATTTTATAAGAGTTTCTGGATGTTGTTTTCCTTGGGGTAGATGTTCGATCGCTACTCCGTGAGGCTAAGGTGCCGTCGCTCCAAACTAGAGTACTAGTTCGAAAGGCAATAACTTTTGATCCAACTGTTGGAATGCCCCCAAAATTTTAGAAAAGTTTCCGAACGCTGTTTTCCTTGGGGTAGATGTTGAATCGCTAATCGGTGAGCTGGAGGTCTCGTCGCTCCAAACTAGAGTACCGGTTCGAAAGGGGCATAACTTTCGATCCGATCGCTGGATCGCCCCAAAATTTTTAGAAGAGTTTCCGGACGCTGTTTCACTTGGAGTAGATGTGGAATCGCTACTTGGTGAGGAGGAGGCCTCGTCGCTCCAGACCAGAGCACCGTTTCGAATGCCATAACTTTTGATCCAACCGTTTGATCTCCCTCAAATTTTTACAAGAGTTTTCGAACGCTGTTTTCCTTAAGGTAGATGTGGAATCGTTACTCGGAGAGCTGAAGGTTTCGTCGCTCACGACTAGAGTACCGGTTTGAAACGGCCGTAACTTTTGATCCTACCGTAGGATAACCCTTCAAATTTTAAAAGAGTTTCCATACGTACCGATTCGAAACGGCCGTAACTTTTGATCCTACCGTAGGATCACCCTTCAAATTTTAAAAGAGTTTCCATACACTGTTTTTCTTGGAATAGATGTTGAATCGCTACTCGATAAGGAGCAGGTCTCATCGCTCCAGACCATGGTACCGGTTCGAAAGGGGCATAAATTTTGATCCGACTGTTGGATCTCCCTCAAATTTTTACAGGAGTTTCCAAACACTATTTTCCTTGGAGTAGATGTGGAATCGCTACTCGCTGGGACGGTGGTCTCGTTGCTTCACACTAGAGTACCAGTTCGAAAGGGCCATAACTTTAGATCCGACCGTTGGATCGCCCTCAAACTTTTATAAGAGTTTCCGGACGTTGTTTTCCTTAGAGTTGATGTCGAAGCGGTATTAGATGCGGCGGAGGTCTCGTCGCTCCAGACCAGAATATCGGGTCGAAAACGCCATAACTTTTGATCAGACCGTTTGATCTCCATCAAATTTTCAATGGAGTTTCTGGACATTGTTTTTCATGGAGTGGATTTGGAATCGCTACTCGATGAGGTGGAGGTCTCGTCGCTCCAGACCAAAATACCAGTTCTAAAAGGCTATAACTTTTGACCCAACCGTTGGATCACCCTCAAGTTTTCACAAGAGTTTCCGGACAGTGCTTTCCATGGAGTAGATGTGGAATCGCTACTCGGTGAGGCGGATGTCTCGTCGCTCCAGACCAGAATATCGGTTCGAAAGTGCCATACCTTTTGATCCGACCGTTTGATTGCCATCAAGTTTTCACAGGAGTTTCCGGACTCTGTTTTCTGTGAAGTAGATTTCAAAACGCAACTCGGTGAGGCGGTTTCTCGTCGCTCCAGACCAGAATATTGGTTCGAAAGGACCATAACTTTTAATCAAACTGTCGTATCACCCTCAAAATTTTAGAAGAGTTTTCGGACGCTGTTTTCCATGGAGTACATGTAGAATCGCTACTCGGTGAGGCGGAAGTCTCATCCCTCTAAACTAGAGTACTGGTTCGAAATCGCCATAACTTTTTATCTGACCGTTTGATCGCCATCAAACTTTTACAAGAGTTTCCGGACACTATTTTCCGGGGAGTAGATGTGGAATCGCTACTCCGTGAGGCGGAGGTCTCGTTTCTCCAGACCAGAATACCGGTTCGAAAGGGCCAAAACTTTTGATCTAACCGTTGGATCACCCTCAAAATTTTAGATGAGTTTCCAGACGTTGTTTTCCATGGAGTATATGTGGAATCGCTACTCGTTGAGGCGAAGATGTCATCGATGCATACTAGACTACCGGTTCAAAAACCCCATAACTTTTAATCTGACTGTTTTATCGCCATCAGATTTTTACAGGAGTTTCCGGACACTGTTTTCCGTGCAGTAGATTTGGAATCGATACTCGGTGAGGCGGAGGTCTCGTCGTACCAGACCAGAGCACCAGTTCGAAAGCCCATAACTTTTGATCTACCATTTTATCACCATAAAATTTTTATAGGAGGTTACGGACGCTGTTTTCCTTGGAGTAGATGCGGAATCACTACTCGTTGAGGAGGACGTCTCGTCGCTCCGGACCAGAAAGCTGTTCGAAAGCCCCATAAGTTTTGATCCAACCGTTTAATCGCCATCAAGTTTTCACAGGGGTTTTCGGACACTGTTTTCCATGATGTAGATTTCGAATCGCTACTCGATGAGGCGGAGGTCTCGTCCCCGCCGTCCTTGAAAGCCTAAATTTTGATCCCCGTTTGACCCAAATTTTTAGAAGGGTTTCCGGACGCTGTTTCTCTTGAAGTGGAAATGGAATCGCTACTCGGTGAGGCGGAGGTCTCGTCGCTCCAGACCAGAGTACTGGTTGGAAAGCCCTATAACTTTTGATCTGACCGTTTTATCCCCATCAAATTTTTATAGGAGTTTCCAGATGCTATTTTCCATGGGGTAGACGTGGAATCGCTACTCAGTGAGGTGGAGGTCTCGTCGCTCCAGACCAGAATACCGGTTCGAAAGGGTCATAACTTTTGATCCAACCATTTGATGACCCTCAAAATTTTAGAAGAGTTTCCGGACGCTGTTTTCTTTGGAGAAGATGTGGAATCGCTACTTGGTGAGGCGGAAGTCTCGTCGCTCCAGACCAGAATACCAGTTCGAAAAGGCCATAACTTTAGATGGGACCGATGGATCGCCTTCAAATTTAATAAGAGGTTGCGAACGTTTTTTTTCCTTAGGATAGATGTGGAATCGCTACTCGGTGAGGCGGATGTCTCGTCGCTCCAGAACAGCGTACCGGTTCGAAAGCGCCATAACTTATGATCCAACCGTTTACTCGCCATCAAATCTTTACAGGAGGTTCTGGACACTATTTTTTCCATGGAGTAGATGTGGAATCGCTACTTGGTGAGGCGAAAGTCTCGTCGCTCTAGACCAGAATTGATGCGGATCAGCCCAACACCAAGCGTAATCATGCCAATGACCCATTGGAGGTGCCAATTGGGCCAATCACAAGAGCTAGGGCAAAGAAGCTTAAAGAAGCATTGAATGGGCTTGTTCAGAACATATGGAGCAAAATGGACCTAGAGGGGCTTGGGACATTTAAGGAGCATGAAGGGCAGCCTTTAATTCATCTAGTTCAGGTCCAAGAAGAGCCCAATTCATGTGGAACAAAGATTGATGTGTCCGGCTCAATACCAGCCTTGTTAGGCTTGTTTTCCTAATGCTACAAGGATAAAAAGTTAGCAAATTATTCTCCTAATTAAGTAAGGAAGTTGGCCATACCTTATTCCCAAAGAGAGGAGGACTATTTAATGCTTTTCCTAACTTAGGAAGGAAAGTAATTAAATAAGCAACAAAGGAGGAAATTTGTTTTCTTATTTGTCCTTGGAGTAGATGGGGAATCGCTACTCGGTGAGGTGGAGCTCTCGTCCCTCGGGACCAAAGTACCTGTTTGAAACCGCCATAACATTTGATCTGACCGTTGGAACACTCTTAAAATTTTAGAAGAATTTTCGCACACTGTTTTTCATAGAGTAGATGCAGAATCGCTACTCGGTGAGTTGGAGGTCTCGTTGCTCCAGACCAGAATACCGGTTCGAAAACGCCATAACTTTTGATCCAACCGTTTGATGCCCATCAAATTTTCCAAGGAGTTTTCCGACACTGTTTTCCGTAGATTATATGTGGAATCTCTACATGGTGAGGCGGAAGTCTCGTTGCTCCAGACCAGAATACCAGTTCGATGGCGCCATCACTTTTGATCCGATCGTTTGATTTGGCATCAAATTTTCACAGGAGTTTCCGAACACTATTTTCCGTGGAGTAGACATGGAATCGCTGCCCGGTGTGGCGAATGTCTCGTCGCTCCAGACTAGAATACCTGTTCAAAAGCGCCATAACTTTTGATCTGACCATTTTATCTCCATCAAAATTTTAGAAGAGTTTCCGGACGCTGTTTTCCTTGGAGTAGATGGGGAATCGCTACTCGGTGAGGCGGAGGTTTCGTCACTCCATACCAAAGTACATGTTCGAAAGCCCCATAACATTTGATCTGACCGTTGGAACACCCTTAAAATTTTAGAAGAGTTTCCGCACGCTGTTTTTTATGGAGTAGATGCGGAATCGCTACTCGGTGAGTCGGAGGTCTCGTCACTCCAGACTAGAATACCGGTTTGAAAGCGCCATAACTTTTGATCCGACTGTTTGATGCCCATCAAATTTTCAAATGAGTTTTCCGACACTGTTTTCCATAGATTAGATGTGGAATCGCTATACAGTGAGGCGGGAGTCTCGTCACTCCAGACCAGAATACCGGTTCGAAGGCATCATAACTTTTGATCCGACCGTTTGATTTGGCATCAAATTTTCACAGGAGATTTCAAGCACTGTTTTCCGTGGAGTAGACGTGGAATCGCTACTCATTGAGGCAGAGGTCTCGTTGCTCTAGACCAGAATACCGGTTCGAAAGCCCCTTGACTTTTGATCCGACCGTTTGATCGCCATCAAATTTTCACAGGAGTTTCCAGACGCTGTTTTCCGTGGAGTAGACGTGGAATAGCTACTCTGTGAAACGGAGGTCTTGTCGCTCCAGACTAGAGTATCGGTTTGAAAGCTCCATACCTTTTGATTCGACTGTTTGATCACCATCAAATTTTTACAAGAGTTTCCGGACACTGTTTTCCGTAAATTAGATGTGGAATCGCTACCTGGTGAGGTGGAAGTCGTGTTGCTCTAGCCAGAATATCAGTTCGAAAATCTTATAACTTTTGATCCAACCGTTTGATCGCCATCAAATTTTCGCAGGAGTTTCCAGACACTGTTTTTCATGGAGTAGATGTGGAATCACTACTCGGTGAGGCGGAATTCTCGTCGCTCCAGTCCAGAGTACCGGTTTGAAAGGGCCATAACTTTTGATCCGACCATTGGATCTCCCTCAAATGTTTAAACGAGTTTCGGGACGCTATTCTCCTTGGAGTAGATGTGGAATGCCTACTTGGTGAGAAGGAGGTTTCGTCGCTCTAGACCAGAATACCGGTTCGAAAGGGCCATAACTTTTGATTCGAATAGTGGATCTCCCTCACATTTTTATAGGTGTTTCGGGATGCTATTTTCCTTGTAGTTGATGTGGAAACGGTACTTGGTGAGGCAGACGGCTCATCGCTCCAAACTAGAGTACCGGTTCGAAAGGGCCATAACTTTTGATCCGACCATTGGATCTCCCTCAAATTTTTACAGGTGTTTCAAGACGCTGTTTTCCTAGGAGTTGATGTGGAATCGCTACTCCGCGAGGCGGAGGTCTCGTCGCTCCAAACAAGTGTACCGGTTCGAAGGGCCAATAACTTTAGATTCGACCGTTGGATCGCCCTTAAAATTTTATAAGATTTTCCGTACGCTGTTTTCCTTAGAGTAGATGTGAAATCGCTACTCGTTGAGGCGGAGGTCTCGTCGCTCCAGACAAGAGTACCGTTTCGAAAGCGCCATAACTTTTGATCCGACCGTTGGAACTCCCACAAAATTTTATAGGTGTTTCAGGACGATGTTTTCCTTGGAGTTGATGTAGAATCGCTACTCGATGAGGAGCAGGTCTCGTTGCTCGAGACCAGCGTACCGGTTCGAAAGGGTCATAACCTTTTATACGACCGTTGGATGACCCTTAAAATTTTAGAAGAGTTTTCGGATGTTATTTTCCTTGGAGTAGATGTCGAAGTGCTACTAGATACGGCGGAGGTCTCGTCGCTCCAGACCAGTGTACCAGTTCGAAAGGGCTATAATCTTTGATACGATCGTTCGATCTCCCTCAAAATTTGAGAATAGTTTCCGGACGCTGTTTTCCTTGTAGAAGATGTAGAATTGCTACTTGATGAGGAGCAGGTCTCGTCGCTTGAGACCAGCGTACAAGTTCCAAAGGGCCATAACCTTTGATACGACCGTTGGATGACTATTAAAATTTTAGAAGAGCTTCCGGACGTTGTTTTTCTTGGAGTAAATGTTGAAGTGCTACTAGGGGCGATGGAGGTCTCGTTGCTCCAGACCAGAGTACCAGTTCGAAAGGGCCATAACCTTTGATACGACCGTTGGATTAGCCTCAAAATTTTAGAAGAGTTTCCAGACACTGTTTTCCTTAGAGTAGATGTGGAATCGCTACTTAGTGAGGCGGAGGTCTCGTCACTCCATAGTAGCGGTTCGGAAGGGTCATAACTTTTGATCCGACTGTTGGATCTTCCTTAAATGTTTACAGTTGTATCGGGACACTATTTTCCTTTGAGTTGATGTGGAATCGCTACTCGGTGAGGAGCAGGTCTCGTCGCTCGAGACCAGCGTACCAGTTCGAAAGGGCCATAACCTTTGATATGACCATTGGATTACCCTTAAAATTTTACAAGTATTTCCGGACGTTGTTTTCCTTGGAGTAGATGTCGAAGCGCTACAAGATGCGGTGAAGGTCTCTTCGCTCCAGACTAGAGTATCAGTTTGAAAGGGCCGTAACTTTTAATCCGACCGTTGGAACTCCCTTAAATTTTTACAGGTGTTTCGGGACGTTGTTTTCTTTGGAATAGATGTGGAATCGCTACTCGGTGAGGCAGAGGTCTCGTCGCTCGAGACCAGCGTACCGGTTCGAAAGGGCCATAACTTTTGATACGACCGTTGGATTACCCTTAAAATTTTAGAAGAGTTTTCGGATGCTGTTTTCCTTAGCGTAGATGTGGAATCGCTACTCGATGAGACAGAGGTCTCGTCGCTCCAGACCAGTGTATCGGTTCGAAAGGGGCATAACTTTTGATCCGACTATTGCATCTCCCTCACTTTTTTACAGGTGTTTTGGGACACTATTTTGCTTGGAGTAGATATGGAATCTCTACTCCGTGAGGCTGAGGTTTCATCGCTCGAGACTAGTGTGCCGGTTTGAAAGGGCTGTAAATTTTGATACGACCGTTGGATTACCCTTAAAATTTTAGAAGAGTTTCCGGACGCTGTTTTCATTGGAATAGATGGGGAATCGCTACTCGGTAAGGCGGAGGATTCGTCGCTCGAGACCAGCGTACAGGTTCAAAAGGGCCATAACTTTGATCCAACCGTTGGATCAACCACAAAATTTTAGAAGAGTTTTCGGACATTGTTTTCCTTGGAATAGATGTTGAATCGCTACTCAATGAGGCGTAGGGCTCGATGCGTCAGAGTAGAGTACCAATTCGAAAGGTCTAAAATTTTTCAAGTGTTTCCGGACGTTGTTTTCATTGGAGTAGATGTGGAATCGCTACTCGGTGAGGTGCAGGTTTCATCGCTCTAGACGAGAGTACCATTTCGAAAGGGCCCTAACTTTTGATCTGACCATTGGATCTCCCTTAAATATTTACCGAAGTTTCGGCATGCTGTTTTCATTGGAGTAGATGTGGAATCGCTACTCGGTGAGGTGGAGGTCTCGTCGCTCGAGACCAGCGTACCGATTTGAAAAGGCTATAACAATAGATCCGACCATTGGATCTCCCTCAAATTTTTACAGGAGTTTCAGGGCGCTATTTTCCTTGTAGTAGATGTGTAATCGCTACTCGGTGAGGCGAAGGTCTCGTCGCTCAAGACCACCGTACCGGTTTGAAAAGGCTATAAGAAAAGATCCGACCATTGGATCTCCCTCAAATTTTTACAGGAGTTTCGGGGCGCTGTTTTTGTTGTAGTTGATGTGGAATCGCTACTCGGTGAGGAGGAGGTCTCATCGTTTGAGACCAGCGTATAGGTTTGAAAGGGCCATAACTTTTAATCCGATCGTTGGATCTCCCTCAAATTTTTAAAGGTGTTTCTAGAAGCTGTTTTCTCTGGAGTAGATGTGGAATTGCTACTCAATGAGGCAGAGGGCTCGTCACTCCAGACCAGCGTGCCAGTTTGAAAGGACAATAACTTGATATCTGACCGTTGGATCGCCCTTAAAATTTTATAACGGATGCCGGATGTTATTTTCCTTAAAGTAGATGCAGAATCGCTACTCAGTGAGGCGGAGGGCTCGTCGCTTCAGACTAGAGTACCGGTTCGAAAGGGCCATAACTTCTAATCCGACCATTGAATCTCCCTCAAATTTTTACAGGAGTTTTGAAACTATGTTTTCCTTGGAGTGGACGTGGAATCGCTACTCGATGAGGTGGAGGTCTTGTCACTCCAAACCTGCGAACCGGTTCGTAAGGGCCATGACTTTTGATCCGACCGTTGGATCTCCTTCAAATTTCTACAGGAGTTTCAGGACGCTGTTTTCCTGGTAGTAGATGTGGAATCGCTACTAGGTGAGGCAGAGGTCTTGTTGCTGGAGACCAGCGTACCGGTTCGAAAGGGCAATAACTTTAGATTCGACCGTTGGATCGCCTTCAAAATTTTATAAGAGTTTTCGGACATTGTTTTCCTTCGAGTAGAAGCATAATCAATACTCCGTGAGGTGGAGGTCTCGTCATTCGAGACCAGCGTACCGGTTCGAAAGGATATAACTTTTGATCCGACCGTTTGATCTCCCTCAAATTTTTCTACGAGTGGATGTGGAATCCCTACTCGATGAGGAGGGGGTCTCGTCGCTCCTGACTATTGTGCCGGTTCGAAAGGGCTACAACTTTTGATCTGACCATTGGATCTCCCTCAAATTTTTAAAGGAGTTTTGGACGTTGTTTTCCTTAGAGTAGATGTGGAATTGCTTCTCGGTGAGGCGGAGGTCTCATCGCTTGAGACCAGCGTTACGGTTCGAAAGGGCAATAACTTTAGATCCGACCGTTGGGTTACCCTCAAAATTTTAGAAGAGTTTTTGGATGGTGTTTTAATTCGAGTAGATGCGGAATCGATACTCAGTGTGGTAGAGGTATCGTCGCTCCAGACCAGAGTAGCGGTTTGAAAGGGTCATAACTTTTGATCCGACCGTTGGATCTCCCTCAAATTTATACAGGTGTTTCAGAACATTATTTTCCTTGGAGTAGACGTGGAATTGCTACTCGGTGAGGTAAAGGTCTCGTCACTAGAGACCAGCATACCGATTCGAAAGGGCCTTAACTTTTGATGCAACCGTCGGGTTGGATCACCCTTAAAATTTTAGAAGAGTTTTCAGACGCTGTTTTCCTTAGAGTAGATGTGGAATCGCTACTCGATGAGGCGGAGGTCTCGTCGTTCCAGACAAGAGTACCGGTTCGAAAGGGGCATAACTTTTGATTCGACCTTTGGATCTCTTTCAAATTTTTACATGTGTTTCTGGATGCTGTTTTTCTTGGATGAAATGTTGAATCGCTACTTGGCGAGGCGGAGGTGTCGTCGCTCGAGACCAGCGTACCGGTTCGAAAGGCCAATAACTTTAGATTCGACGGTTGGATCACCTTCAAAATTTTATAAGAGTTTTCGGCCGCTGTTTTCCTTCAAGTAGAAGTGGAATCGCTACTCGGTGAGACAGAGGTCTCGGCGCTCTAGACAAGAGTACCGGTTTGAAAGAGCCATAACTTTTGATTCGACCGTTGGATCTCCCTTAAATGTTTACTGGTGTTTCGGGACGCTGCTTTTTTTGGAGTAGATGTGGAATAACAACTTGGTAAGGCGGAGGTTTCGTTGATCAAGACCAACATATCGGTTCGAAAGGGTCATAACTTTTGATACGACTGTTGGATTACCCTCAAAATTTTAGAGGAGTTTCCTGTCATTGTTTTCCATGGAATAGATGAGGAATCGCTAATTGGTGAGGTGGAGGTCTCGTCACTCCAAACTAGAGTACCAGTTCGAAAGGGCCATAACTTTTGATCCGACCGTTGGATCTCCCTCAAATTTTATTGGTGTTTCGGGACACTGTTTTCCTTGGAGTAGATGTGGAATCGCAAATCGGTGAGGCAAAGGTGTCATCGTTCGAGACCAACGTATCGGTTCAAAAGGGCCATAACTTTTGATACGACCGTTGGATTACTCTTAAAATTTTAGAAGAGTTTCCGGACGCTGCTTTCCTTGAAGTAGATGGGGAATCGCTACTTGGTGAGGCGTAGGTCTCGTCGTTCCAAAGGAGAGTACCGGTTTGAAAGGGCCATAACTTTTGATCCGACCGTTGGATCTTCCTCAAATTTTTACAGGTGTTTCGGCACGCTGTTTTCCTTGGAGTAGATGTAGAATCGCTACTTAGTGAGGCAGAGGTCTCGTCGTTGGAGACCATAGTACTGGTTTGAAAAGGCTATAACTTTTGATCCGACCGTTGGATCTCCCTAAAATTTTTTAGAAGTTTCGGGATGCTGTTTTCCTTTAAGTAGATATGGAATCGCAACTCGGTGAGGCGGAGGTTTCCTCGCTCGAGTCCAGCGTGCTGGTTCCAAAGGGCCATAACTTTTGATACGACCATTAGATTACCCTCAAAATTTTTGAAGAGTTTCAGGACGCTGTTTTCCTTCGAGTAGATGGGGAATCGCTACTTGGTGAGGCGGAGGTCTCGTTGCTCTAGATGAGAGTACCAGTTTGAAAGGGCCATAACTTTAGATCCGACATTGGATCTCCCTCAAATTTTTATAGGTGTTTCAGGACGCTGTTTTCCTTGGATTAGATGTAGAATCGCTACTTAGTGAGGCGGAGGTCTTGTCGTTGGAGACCATAGTACCGATTCGAAATGGCTATAACTTTTGATCCGACCGTTGCATCTCCCAAAATTTTTTTAGGTGTTTCAGGACGCTGTTTTGCTTGGAGTAGATGTGGAATCCCTACTCAGTGAGGCTGAGGTGTCGTCGCTCGAGATCAGCGTGCCGGTTCGAAAGAGCCATAAATTTTGATACGAGCATTGGATTACCCTCAAAATTTTAGATGAGTTTTCGGACGATGTTTTCATTGGAGTAGATGTTGAATCGCTACTCAATGAGGGGTGGGGCTCGACGCGCCAAAGTAGAGTACCAATTTCAAAGGGCTATAACTTTTGATCCGAATGTTGGATCGCCCTGAAAATTTTACAGGAGTTTACAAACGCCGTTTTTCTTGGAGTAGATGTGGAATCACTACTTGGTGAGGTGCAGGTCTTGTCGAAGGGCCATAACTTTTGATCTCACTTAAAATTTTATAAGAGTTCCCGGACGCTATTTTCCTTCGGGTAGATATGAAATTGCTACTCGGTGAGGCGGAGATCTCATCGCTCCAAACTAGAGTACCGGTTCGAAAGGGCCATAAGTTTTGATCCGACCATTGGATCTCCCTTAAATTTTTACAGGTGTTTCGGGACGCTGTTTCCCTTGGAGTAGATATGGAATCGCTACTCGGTAAAGAGCACGTCTCGTCGCTTGAGACCAGCGTACCGGTTCGAAAGGTCCATAACCTTTGATACGACCGTTGGATTACCCTTAAAATTTTAAAAGAATTTCCGGACACTGTTTTGCTTCGAGTAGATACGGAATCGATACTCGGTGATGCAGAGGTATCGTCGCTCCAGACTAGAGTAGCGGTTCGAAAAGGCCATAACTTTTTATCCTACTGTTGGATCACCCTCAAATTTTTACAGGAGTTTCGGGACGCTGTTTTCCTTGGAGTAGATGTAGAATCGCTACTCGGTGAAGAGTAGGTCTCGTTGCTCGAGACCAGCGTACTGGTTCGAAAGGGCCATAACCTTTGATACGACCGTTGGATTACCCTCAAAATTTTAAAAGAGTTTCCGGACGTTGTTTTCCTTCGAGTGGATGTGGAATCGTTACTCGATGAGGCGGAGGTCTCGTCGCTCCACACAAGAGTACCGGTTCGAAAGGGCCATAACTTTTAATTCAGCCGTTGGATCTCCCTCAAATTTTTACAGGAGTTTTGAGATGCTATTTTCCTAGGAGTAAATGTGGGATCGCAACTCGATGAGGTTGACATTTCGTCACTCGAGACCAGCGTCCTGGTTCGAAAGGGCCATAAATTTTGATACGACCGTTGGATTACCCTCAAAATTTTAGAAGAGTTTTCGGACGCTGTTTTCGTTGGAGTAGATGGGGAATCGCTACTCGGTGAGGCGGAGGTCTCGTCACTGAAGACCAGAGTACCGGTTCGAAAAGGCCATAACTTTTGATCCAACCGTTGGATCTCCCTTAAACTTTTACAAGCATTTCAGGACGCTGTTTTCCTTCGAGTAGATGTGGAATCGTTACTTAGTAAGGCAGAGGTCTCGTCTTTTTAGACCAGAGTACCGGTCTGAAAAGGCCATCACTTTTGATCTGACCGTTGGATCTCCTTCAAAATTTTAGAAGAGTTTCTGGACGTTGTTTTCCTTAGAGTAGATACGCAATCGCTACTCAGTGAGGCGGAGGTCTCTGCGCTCTAGACCAGAGTACCGGTTCGAAAGGGCTATAACTTTTAATCCTATAGTTGGATCTCCCTCAAGTTTTTACAAGTGTTTCGGGACGCTGTTTTCCTTGGAATAGTTGTGGAATCGCTACTTGGTGAGGCGGATGTCTCGTCACTCGAGACTAGCGTAACATATCGAAAGGGCAATAACTTTAGATCCGACCATTGCATTGCCCTGAAATTTTTACAGGAGTTTCGGGACGCTGTTTTTCTTTGAGTAGATATGGAATCGCTACTCGGTGAGGCAGAGGTCTCGTCGCTCGGGACAATCGAACTGATTTGAAAGGGCCTTAACTTTTGATTCAACCGTTAGATCTCCCTCAAATTTTTACCGGAGTTTCAGGAAGTTGTTTTCCTTGGAGTAGATGTGGAATCGTTACTCAGTGAGGCGGAGGTCTCGTCGCTCGATACCAGCGTACCGGTTCGAAAAGGCTATAACAATAGATCCGACCGTTGGATCTCCCTCAAATTTTTACAGGAGTTACGGGAAGCTGTTTTCCTTGGAGTAGAAGTGGAATCGCTACTCGGCGAGGTAGAGGTCTCGTCGCTTGAGACCACCGTACCGGTTTGAAAGAACTTAACTTTTGATCCGACAGTTAGATCTCCCTCAAATTTTTACAGGAGTTTTGGACGTTGTTTCCCTTAGAGTAGATGTGGAATCGCAACTCGGTTAGGCAGAGGTTTCTTCGCTCAAGACCACCGTACCGGTTCGAAAAGGCCATAACTTTTGATACGATCGTTGGATCGCCCTTAAAATTTTATAAAAGTTACCGGACATTGTTTTTGTTCGAGTAGATGCGGAATTGATACTCGTTGAGGTGGAGGTCTCGTCGCTTCAAACTAGAGTATCGGTTCGAAATGGCCATAACTTTTAATCCGACCGTTAGATCTCCCTCAAATTTTTACTGGAGTTTCGGAAAGTTGTTTTCCTTGGAGTAAATGTTGAATCGCTACTCGGTGAGCGGAGGTCTCTTCGCTTGAGACTTGCGTACCGGTTTGAAAAGGCTATAACAATAGATCTAATCGTTGGATCTCCCTCAAATTTTTACAGGAGTTTCGGGACGCTGTTTTCCTTGGAGTAGATGTGGAATCGCAACTCTGTGAGGCAGAGGTGTCATCGCTTGAGACCACCGTATCGGTTCAAAAGCGCCTTAACTTTTGATCTGACCGATGGATTGCCCTTAAAATTTTAGAAGAGTTTCTGGACGTTGTTTTCCTTGAAGTAGATGTTGAATCGTTACTAAATGAGGCATAGGGCTCAACGTGCCAGAGTAGAGTACCAGCTCGAAAGGGCTATAACTTTTGGTCCGACTGTTGCATCGCCCTGAAATTTTTCCAAAAGTTTACAAATGTTGTTTTCCTTGGAGTAGTTGTGGAATCGCTACTCGGTGAGGTGCAGGTCTCGTCGCCCTAGATAAGAGTACCGTTTTGAAAGGGTTATAGCTTTTGATCCGACCGTTCGATCTCCCTCAAATTTTTACCGGAGTTTCGGGAAGTTATATTTCTTGGAGTAGATATGGAATCGCTACTCAGTGAGGCGGAGGTGTCGTCGCTTGAGACCACCGTAGCGGTTGGCCTTAACTTTTGATCCGACCGTTGGATCTCCCTCAAATTTTTACTGGAGTTTCGGGAAGTTATTTTTCTTGGAGTAGATGTGGAATCGTTACTCGGTGAGGCGGAGGTCTCATCGCTCGAGACCAGCGTACCGGTTCAAAAAGGCCTTAACTTTTGATCCGATCGTTGGATCTCCCTTAAATTTTTACAAGAGTTTCGGGATGCTGTTTTCCTTGGAGCAGATGTGGAAGCGCAACTCAATGAGGCTGAGGTTTCGTCGCTCTAGACCAGCGTACTGGTTCGAAAGGGCCATAAATTTTGATACGACTGTTGGATTACCTTTAAAATTTTAGAAGAGTTTCCGGACGCTGTTTTCCTTGGAGTAGATGTGGAATCGTTACTTAGTAAGGCGGAGGTCTCGTCTTTTTAGACTAGAGTACCGGTCTGAAAAGGCCATCACTTTTGATCTGACCGTTGGATCTCCTTCAAAATTTTAGAAGAGTTTCTGGACGTTGTTTTCCTTAGAGTAGATACGCAATCGCTACTCAGTGAGGCCCTTTTCAGTTGTTATTTCGGTGTGGCGCGAAAACACCTCCTCTTGAACGAGTATGGATTTCATAGGTACTACAAAGAAAACGGCCTCCGTTAATTACTATAAAAATTTGAGCGGATCCAATAGATGGATCAAAAGTTATGGCCCTTTTCAGTCGTTATTCCGGTCTAGTGCGACAACAATTCCTCTTCAACAAGTAGTGATTCCATAACTACTACAAGGAAAACGCCATCTGGAAACTACTGTCAAACTTTGAGTGCGATCCAACGGTCAAATCAAAAGTTATGGCCCTTTTGAGCTACTATTCCAGTCTGACGGGAAAAGACCTCTCCAACGAGTATAGATTCCATAGAAACTATCGGGAAAACGGCTTCCAGAAACTACAGTCAAACTTTGAGAGCGATCCAACAGTCGGATAAAAAGTTATGGCCCTTTTAGGCTGTTATTCCTATCTAGCGCGACAAAACCTCCTCTTCAAAGAGTAGGGATTCCATAGGTATTAGAAGGAAAACGACCTCCGGAAACTACTGTAAACTTTGAGCGCGATCCAACAGTCGGATCAAAAGTTATGGCCCTTTTCAGCAGTTATTGCGCTCTGGCGCGACATGACCTCCTCTTCAACGAGTAGGAATTCCATAGGTACTACAAGGAAAACGACCTTTGTAAACTACTATAAAAATTTGATCGCGATCAGACGGTCGGATCAAAAATTATAGCCCTTTTCAGCTGTTATTCCGGTCTGGCGCGACAAGTCCTTCTCTTCACCAAGTAGGGATTCCATAGGTACTACAAGGAAAACGGCTCTAAAAACTACTGCCAAACTTTGAGCGCGATCCAACAGTTGAATTAAAAGTTATTGCTCTTTTGAGCTGTTATTCTTGTGTGGTGCGAAAAGACCTCTTCTTCAACGAGTAAGGATTCTATAAGAACTATAAGGAAAACAGCCTCCGAAAACTATTGTCAAACTTTGAGCGCGATCCAACAGTCGGATCAAAAGTTATGGCCCTTTTCAGAAGTTATTCTGGTCTGACATGACAAGACCTACTCTTCAACGTGTAGAGATTCCATAGGTACTACAAGGAAAATAACCTTTGTAAACTACTGTAAACATTTGATCGCGATTCAACGGTCTGATCAAAAGTTATGGCCATTTTCAGCTGTTATTTCGGTCTGGCGCGAAACGATCTCCTCTTCAACAAGTACGGATTCCATACCTACAACAAGGAAAAGATCATCAAGAAACTACAATAAAACTTTGAGCGCGATCCAACGGTCGGATCAAAAGTTATGGCCCTTTTAAGCTGTTATTCATGTCTGGCGTGACAAGACCTCTTCTTCAACGAGTAGGGATTCCATAGGTAGTTCAAGTAAAACGGGCTCCGGAAACTATTGTAAAACTTGGAGCGCGATCCAACGATTGGATCAAAAATTAACGCCCTTTTCAGCGGTTATTCCGGTCTGGCGCGACAAGACCTCATCTTCAACGAGTTAGGATTCCATAGGTACTACAAGGAAAACAGCCTCCGGAAACTACTGTAAAACTTTGAGCTCGATCCAACGGTCAGATCAAAACTTATAGCCCTTTTAAACTGTTATTCCTATGTGGCGAGACAAGAACTCCTCTTCAACGAGTAGGCATTCCATTGGTACTACATGGAAAACGACCTCAGGAAACTACTGCCAAACTTTGAACGCAATTCAATGGTCGGATCAAAAGTTATGGCGCTTTTGAGCTGTTATTCCTATCTGGCGTGAAAAGACCTGCTCTTCAACGAGTGGGGATTCCAAAAGTACTACAAGGAAAACAACCTTCGGATACTACTGTAAAACTTTGAGTGCGATCCAACGGTCGGATCAAAAGTTATGTCCCTTTTGAGCTGTTATTGCTGTCTGGCTCGAAAAGACCTCCTCTTCAATGAGGAGGGATTCCTTAAGTACTACAAGAAACACGGCCTCCAGAAACTATTGTAAATATTTGAGCACAATTCAACGCTTGGATCAACAGTTATGGCCCTTTAGAGCTGTTATTCCTGTCTGCACGACAAAGCCTCCTTTTCAACGAGTAGGGATTTCATAGGTACTATAAGAAAAACGGCCTAAGGAAACTACTGTAAACCTTTGAGCGCTATCCAACGGTCATATCAAAAGTTATGGCCCTTTTGAGCTGTTGTTCATGTCTGCCGTGACAATACCTCCTCTTCAACGAGTAGGAATTCCATAGGTACTATAAGGAAAACGGCCTCCGGAAGCAAAAGTAAAACTTTGAAAGCGATTAAACGGTTGGATCAAAAGTTATGGCCCTTTTGAGCTGCTATTCCTATATGGTGCGACAAGACCTCCTCTTCAACGACGAGGGATTCCTTAAGTACTACAAGGAAAACAGCTTCCGGAAACTACTATCAAACTTTAAGCGCGATTCAACGGTCGAATAAAAAGTTATGGCCCTTTTGAGCAGCTATTCCTGTCTGGGGCGACAAGACCTCCTCTTCAATGACGAGGGATTCCTTGAGTACTACAAGGAAAACGGCCTAAGGAAACAACTGTAAATCTTTGAGCGCGATCCAACTGTCCGATCACAAGTTATGGTCCTTTTCAGTTGTTATTCCGGTCTGGCGTGACAAGACCTCGTCTTCACCGAGTAGGAATTCCATAGGTACTACAAGGAAATCGGCCTCCGAAAACTACTGTCAAACTTTGAACGCGATCCAAAGGTAGGATCAAAAGTTATGGCCTTTTTGAGTCGCTTATTCCAATCTAGCGACAAGACCTGCTTTCTTAACGAGTGCAGATTGAATAGGTACTACAAGGAAAACGGCCTACAAAAACTCCTGTATAACTTTGAGCGGGATCCAGCGGTCAGATCAAAAGTTACGGCCCTTTTCAATCGATTATTCGGTGCAGGGCGACAAGACCTCATCTTCAACAAGTAGGGATTCTATAGCAACTACAAGGAAAACAGCCTCCGGAAACAACTGTAAAACTTGGAGCGCGATCCAAAGGTCGGATAAAAAGTTTTGGCCTTTTTTGAGTCGGTATTCGGCACGCACAACAAGACCTCCTCTTCAACGATTAGGAATTCCATATGTACTACAAGGAAATCGGCCTTCGAAAACTACTGTCAAACTTTGAACGCGATCCAATGGTAGGATCAAAAGTTATGGCCTTTTTGAGCTGTTATTCCAGTCTGACGCGACAAGACCTGCTCTTCAACGAGTACGCATTCCATAGGTACTACAAGGAAAACAGCCTCTGTGAGCTACTGTAAAACTTTGAGCTCGATCCAACGGTCGGATCAAAAGTTATGGCCCTTTTAAACTGTTATTCCTATGTGGCACGACAAGAACTCCTCTTCAACGAGTAGGCATTCCATTGGTACTACATGGAAAATGACCTCAAGAAACTACTGCCAAACTTTGAGCGCAATTCAACGGTCGGATCAAAAGTTATGGCGCTTTTAAGCTGTTATTCCTGTCTGGCGCGAAAGGACCTGCTCTTCAACGAGTGGGGATTCCAAACGTACTACAAGGAAAACGTCCTTCGAATACTACTATCAAACTTTAAGTGCGATCCAACGGTCGGATCAAAAGTTATAGCCCTTTAGAGCTGTTATTCCTGTCTGCACGACAAAGCCTCCTTTTCAACGAGTAGGGATTTCATAGGTACTATAAGGAAAATGGCCTACGGAAACTACTGTAAACCTTTGAGCGCTATCCAACGGTCAGATCAAAAGTTATGCCCTTTTGAGCTGTTGTTCATGTCTGCCGTGACAATACCTCCTCTTCAACGAGTAGGAATTCAATAGGTACTATAAGGAAAACAGCCTCTGGAAGCAAAAGTAAAACTTTGATCAAGTTACCGCGATTAAACGCGGTTGGATCAAAACTTCGTTATGGCCCCTTTCAGAGATTCGACTGCTATTCATATGTGGTGCGACAAGACCTCCTCTTCAACGACGAGGGATTCCTTAAGTACTACAAGGAAAACAGCCTCTGGAAACTACTGTAAAACTTTGAGCGCGATCCAAAGGTCGGATCAAAAGTTATGACCCCTTTAACTTTAGCGTATTCAAGGTAAAGCTGCAGTGCGACAAGACCTCCTCTTCAACGACGAGGGATTCCTTAAGTACTACAAAGAAAACAGCCTCCGGAAACTACTGTCAAACTTTAAGCGCGATTCAACGGTCGGATAAAAAGTTATGGCCCTTTTGAGCTGCTATTCATGTCTGGCGCGACAAGACCTCCTCTTCAACGAGTAGGGATTCCATACGTACTAGAAGGAAAACGGCTTCCGTAAAATACTGTCAAACTTTGAGCGTGATCCAACGGTCATATCAAAAGTTAGTGCCCTTTTCAATTGTTATTCTGGTCTGGTGCAAAAAGACCTACTCTTGAACGAGTATGGATTCCACTGTTACTATAAGGAAAGTTATGGACCTTTTCAGCAGTTATTCCGGTGTGGCGCGAACGGACCTCCTCTTCAACAAGTTTCATAAGTACTCCAAGGAAAACGGCCTCCGGAAACTACTATCAAACTTTGAGCGCGATCAAACGGTCGGATCCAAAGTTATGAGCCTTTTAATCTGCTATTCTTGTCTGGCGTGACAAGACCTCCTCTTCAACGAGGAGGGATTCCATAATTACTAGAAGGAAAACAGCCTCCGTAAACTACTGTCAAACTTTGAGCGCGATTCAACGGTAGGATCAACAGTTATGGCCCTTTTGAGCTGTTATTCCTGTCTAACGCGACAAGACCTCCTCTTCAACGAGTAGGGACTCCATAGGTACAATAAGGAAAACAGCCTCTGGAAAGTACTGCAAAACTTTGAGCGCGATCCAACGGTCGGATCAAAAGTTATGGCCCTTTTGAGCTGCTATCCAGTCTGGGCGACAAGACCTCCTTTTCAACAACGAGGGATTCCATAAGTACTACAAGGAAAACAGCCTCCAGAAATTACTGTCAAACTTTGAGCGCAATTCAACGGTTGGATCAAAAGTTATGGCCCTTTTGAGCTGTTATTCCTGTCTGGCACGAAAAGACCTACTCTTCAACGAGTGGGGATTCCAAAAGTACTACAAGGAAAACGGCCTCCGAAAACTACTGTCAAACTTTGAGTGCGATCCAATGGTCGGATCAAAAGTTATGGCCGTTTTCAGCTGTTATTCTGGTCTGGCATGAAAAGACCTTCTCTTGAACGAGTATGGATTCCATTGTTATTACAAGGAAAACAACCCTCGTAAAATACTGTAAAAATTTGAGCGGGATCCAATGGTCGTATCAAAAGTTGTGACCCTTTTCAGCAGTTATTTCGATCTAGAGCGAAAAGGCCTCCTCTTCAACGAGTGGGGTTTCATAAGTATTACAAGGAAAACGGCCACCGGAAACTACTATCAAACTATGAGCGCGATCCAACGGTCGGATCCAAAGTTATGGCCCTTTTGAGCTGCTATTCCTATCTAGCGCGACAAGACCTCCTCTTCAATGAGGAGGGATTCCATAATTACTACAAAAAAAACGTCCTCCAAAAAATACTGTCAAACGTTGAGCGCGATCCAATAGTCAAATCAACAGTTTTGGCCCTTTTGAGCTGTTATTCCTGTCTGACGTGACAAGACCTCCTCTTCAATGAGTATGGATTCCATAGGTACTAGAAGGAAAATGGCCTCCGAAAACTCATCAGAAACTTTGAGGGCGATCTAACGGTCGGATCATAATTTATGGCCCTTTTGAGCTTTTATTCCTGTCTGGAGCGACAAGACCTCCTCTTCACCGAGTTGGGATTCCATAAGTACTTCGAGGAAAACGAGATCTGGAAACTACTGGAAAACTTTAAGCGCGATCCAACGGTCGGATCAAAAGTTATGGTCCTTTTCAGCTTTTACTATTGTCTAACGCGAAAAGACCTCCTCTTGAACGAGTATGAGTTCCTTTAGTATTATAAGGAAAACGGCCTCCATAAACTACCGCAAAACTTTGAGCGTAATCCAACGGTCGAATCAAAAGTTATACAAGAAAAGTGAAAAGAAAAAATAAAATAAATACTATAATTTATACAAGAATTTACCTCCCCAGCAACGGCGCCAAAAACTTGACATGACTAAAAGATGTCTTCTTTCAAGTGCAAGAGTGTCGAAGTAATAAATATCCCTGCAAGACCGAGGTCGAACCACAGGGAGGTTAACTATATAAATTATAAATAAAAATAAGAACAACAACAACAATAACAATAATAATAAGTTAAAGAGAGCTTTGAGATGTGATATTGATGTAAGGATTAAACAAGGATAAAATAATTGTCAAGGTTAGGTGATCCACTAATGGTATTTCAAACAAGTATAGTATAACTCTTTTTGTTACTCAACTGGAAACCACAAATAAAGAAGGTTCCAATCGGATTATAAATTCTTAACACGATTATTTTAGTTATCTTATTCGAATAATGCTAATACTTATAAATGTTGTCAGGCATTCATGATTATAACTTATGTTAACAACAAATCAAGTTTCTTTCATAGCATAGGTGTCGGTTATACCATACAGTTGGGCTATTAAAGTACCAAGTATTTGTTATACCAAGGGTTATACAACATAAATCTAGATTAACCATTTAACAAGTAAAGTATTAAAAGTGAACAAGATAACAAATATAAAACATGTTAGTATCAAACATTAATAAGGTGCATGTTGAGTTTATATTATACTTATTCTCACACCATTAGTGTAATCTTTTCACCTTGCCATGATAAACTTAGCTAAACATAATGAAAGAGAGAAACATAAATAAACCCTAAGGAAATGAAAAGCAGAAGCAAGAGATTAATATAAGTAAAACTTAAACATTGCAAAATATAAAGAGAGAGCAAGAGCATGATCTTGATTTGAAAACCAAGATGCCTAAATACATGGCAAATGCCTCCTTTTATAGGCCAAAATTCAGAACTATTCATTTGTTGACTAATTGTTGAGTGAGTGGCCACATCTTGACTTGGTGACAATCCTTATCTTCTTGTCTGCCAAAAACATCATTGATAACGTCATAATTTGAACAGACTTAAATCATGAAAGTTCTAGGAAATTGTCTCAGCTTTTCAAGAAAAGACAGTTGAGGTCATTTGGACTTCTAGAACTCGAGATATGGGCTGAACATTGAACAGTGTGTGGGCTGCCGGACAGATTCAGACTTCTCCGTTGTTGCTACAAGTTGGACTTGAAAACGGCCTTTTTAAATCTTAGACTCCTATAACGTTTTAGGCCTATGTCTTAGCTTTCCATCCATATAAGGCAGACCTAAATCCAAGATCTATAGCTCTAGATATGACCCAATTACCGAATGGTGTTCCAGTTTGTACTAAACCAGCATCTCTTTTCTAAGTTTGGCCCTCTCTTTGTCCTTTCAATTTCTGTACTTAAAATCATCAATCAATCCTTTCATTTATGTGATAGGCCTGCATTTAAGATGAACATTTACCATAAATTAAAGGTATCTTATGGTATCAGACTTGTTATTATGAAACATGCTTTAGTTAAGGAGTTATTGATACTTTAAGTGCAAAATGATGATATAAAACCTTGATAAAAATGCACTTTTAAGTACTAATCACTCAACAGGCAGATGGCAAAGTAAAAGAGATCAAGGAGAGGGTAAACAAGGGTATAGAGACATCATTTCAAATGTTATCCGATAGGCTAATAACTATAGGAAGGCGAATTTATTTGCCTGAGGATAAGACTTTGAAAGATGAAGTATTAAGAGAAGCTCATGAATCTCAATTTGCTACTCATCCTGGAGTACAAAGATGTATAGGGATTTAAAGGAATACTATTGGTGGCCAAATATGAAGAAGGAAATAGCAGAATTTATGTCGAATTATGAGATTTGTCAATAAGTAAAGATAGAACACCAGAAACCTGCAGGGGAATTACAATCATTAACAATTCCAGAATGGAAATTGGAGGATATTTCTATGGATTTTGTGGCCCGGATTACCCAGAGGAAAGAAGGGGAATGATGCCATATGGGTGATCGTGGATTGACTAACAAAATCTGCTTTGCTTTTGCCTATGAAGATGACTGATTCGGTGGATAAACTAGCAAAATTGTATGTCAATGAAGTAATCAGACTTCACGGAGTGCCAGTTTCAATTATATCGGATCGGGATCCAAGGTTCACATTGAGATTGTGGCCTAGCTTACAACGGGCAATGGGGACAAAGTTGAATCTAAGCACGACATTTCATCCTCAGATGGATGGTCAATCTGAAAGGACCATTCAAACTCTTGAGGATCTCCTGAGGTCATGTGTGCTAGAGTTTGGAGGGAATTGGAAGGATCTCCTGCCATTGGTGGAGTTTCCTTATAATAATAGCCATCAAACTACTATTGGTGTGGCTCCATATAAAGCATTGTATGAGAGGAAATGTTATGCCCCAATTTACTGGGAGGAAGTAGGAGAAAGGAAGCTTTTGGGACCTGAAATGGTGCAACTAACAACCGACAAGGTGAGGGTGATCGGAAGAGGATGGAGGAAGCCCAAGATAAACAAAAAAGTTACATGGATAGCCGAAGAAGGCCTTTGGAATTCCAAGTGGGGGATAAGATATTTTTGAAGGTGGCGCCTTGAAAAGGCATCATTCGATTTGGAGTAAAAGGAAAATTAGCCCCGAGATATATCGGCCCTTTTGGGATTAAGGAAAGAATCGGGCCAATTGTCTATCAATTAGAATTGCATGTATATTTGGAAAAGATTCACAATGTATTCCATGTGTCATTACTGTAAAAGGCCAAGATAGACCCCTCACGGGTATTGCCACAAGTTCATATGAAGATTGATTAGTACTTAAAAGTGCATTTTTATCAAGGTTTTATATCATCATATTACACTTAAAGTATCATTAAATTCCCTAACTTAAGTATGTTTTATAATAACAAGTCTGATAACATAAGATATCTTTAATTTATGATAAATGCTCATTTTAAATGCAGGCATGTTTCACAATTCAAAGGTTTCATTGATTTGTTTAACTATTGAAATTGAAAGGACAAAGAGAGGGCTAAGCTTAAAGAAGAGATTGTGGTTCAATTCAAACTGGAACACCATTTGTTTATTGGATCATAGCTGGAGGTGTAGAACTTGGATTTAGGTCTGGTTTATATGGATGAAAAGCTAAGACATAGGCCTAAAAATTTCATGAAGAGTCCAAGATTCAAAACGGTCGTTTTCAAGTTCAAATTGTAGCAAAAAAAGAAGAAGTCAGAATCATCTGCCGCAATTGCTCGATTATGCGGCTCATATCTCGAGTTCTAAAAGTTCAAATGAGCTCATTCTTGTTTTGTTGGAAAGCTGAGACAAATGCCCAGAACTTTCATAGGACTATGTGTTCAAATTCTGACGTTAGCAATGATGTTTTGTTCATACAAGAAGATAATGGTTGTCACCAAGTCAAGAGGTGGCCACGCGCTCAATAATTACTAATCAAATCAATAGTTCTGAATTTTAGTCTATAAAAGGAGACATTTGCCATACATTTAGACATCTTGGTGTTCAAATCAAGATCACTATCTCTCTTTGTATTTTGTAATCTTCAATTTTTATTTTATGTTATATTAATCTCTTGTTTATGCTGTTCATTTTCTTTTACTATACTTAGTTAACTTATATCATGTTTATGTTCTTATATTGTTTATTTATGTTTTTCTTCTTTATTATGTTTAGCTAAGTTAATTTTGTCAAGGTGAAAATGTTACAGTAATGGTGTAAGAATAAGTATAATATAACCTCAACATGAATTTTAATGTTTGATACTAACATATTTTGTATTTGTTATCTTACTTACTCTTAATTCCTTACTTGTTAAATGATTAATCTAGATTTGTGTTGTACAACCCTTGGTACAACAAATACTTGACACTTTCATAGCCTACTATATGGTATAACCAACACTTGTGCTATGAAAAAGAACTTGATTTGTTGTTAACATAAGTTATCATCATGAATATGTGACCACATTTACAAGTATTGGCATTACTCAAATAAGATAATTAATATAATCATGTTAATAATTTTTAATCCGATTGGAACCTCTTTTGTGTGCGGTTTCCAGTTGAGTAATAAAAAGAGTTTATACTGTACTTATTTCAAATACCATTAGTGGATCCTCTAACCTTGACAATTGTTTTATCCCTATTTAATCCTTACATCAATATCACATCTCAAAAATTCTCTTCAAGTCCTTTTCATTTATTGTTTATAATTTTATATAGTTCACCTCCCTGTGGTTCGACCCCGGTCTTGCCGAGTTATTTATTACTTCGACATTGTTGCACTTGGGATAAGATATCAATCTTTTGATCATGTCAAGTTTTTGGCGCCGTTGTCAAGGATGTAAGTTACTGTATAAATTATATATTTTATTTTATTTTTCTTTTCACTTTTATTGTTTTTTCTAATTTTCGTTTCTTTTTCTTGTCTTTCTGCGCTTGCATGAGAGTTTGGACATGCACATTAAGTGGTAGACTTTCTAGGAAATCCTTATCATTTTCGAAAAGCATGGCGAAGAGGATAATCGGTCGCTTCATGTATTCATTGAAAAGCAATAGACAATCAACACTCAAAATGCTCAAATTATGGCAGATTTGAAAGATACTCTTGCAAAGTTCACATCTGCTCTTAGTTTTAAGGAGAAAGGTAAGTTTCCATCTCAACCTCAGCAAAATCCCAAAGGGCAATACAATTCAAGTGCAAGTAGTTTTGAAAACCAACACATGGATAAAGTCAAATCAGTCACTACTCTCCGCAGTGGTAAGGTTATTGAAAAACTTATTCTTGAACCTTGTAAGAAAGATGATGAGTTAATCTCTAAGGGTAAGGAAAGGGTTGAACCTGAACATTGCAAAGAAAAGACTGATTCCTCACCTGTACTTCCATTTCCTCATGTTATGACCAAACAAAGGAAAGTCAATCACAATTTTAAAATCTTTGAAACTTTCAAACAAGTAAGGATCAATATAACTTTGTTGGATGCTATTAAACAAGTACCTTCTTATGCTAAATTTTTGAAAGACTTGTGCACCGTGAAGAGAAAACTAAATGTGAAAAAGAAAGCCTTTTTAGTCGAACAAGTAAGCGTTATTCTTCAAAATAATAATGAGAAAAGAGAGAGAGAGTGGTGCTGTTGGAGCTACATCTACTCCGTCCACCGTTGGATTGTTCTCATTTCTGACTATGTTGTTCCTTCCAACCTTCTCTCAACATTGACCGAACGGATTTGTTATCCAATCAACGAGGTAAGAGATATTGATCTCGCAATATTTCTACTATTCTGCATTTTCAGTTCTGGAACTATGGAGAAGTGGTGAAGTTGCAGCATAGTGAATGGATTATCATAGACATGAAGGCCTTTACCTTATGTGAAGATTAAATCACAGTTCTTTGGAAAAAGTTTCATCTTTTCTTGCTAGTTCAGAGTGGTTTGTCATAGCTTGATCTCCTTTGTTCACCGTTGGATCGTTACCATTTTTTAGTATGTTGCTCTTCGAACCCACTCTACATTTTGACCGAACGGATCATTGTTATAATCAGTGTGTCTGGGAGATATTGGCCTCGTAATTTTGTAATTCTCTCCTTCCTTCATGAACTATTCGCATCTTGTTGTTTATGAGTTAGGTTGTTGTTATTTCCGAGTTTCCAATGGTTAGCTCTAACATTGAACAACACAATCAAGTTAAGTCTGGACATACATTAAGATTAGAATTGCAAGATATGTTGAATAGCCATGGGATGAAGATTTCTCAATTTCAAGTCGATTCGATGTTAGTATAGAGAACCACTCTACTGCCCAAGCTCCTAATGTTGTTCCGAAATAAACCATGTGTTGGGTTCTAAAGTTGATGAGGTGAAGGTAGGGTCTCATCAACAAGAACAACTAAAACCTAGACCCAAATTGAACTTTTTAACTGCTTTGAAGGGTTCTGATGTTGATGACAATGAGGGTAGCAAGACCCTTGGCATTAGTTCATCCGAATCAGCACTTTGCTCCCCCTACTATGACGGATGGTCGGGTGACAAGAGCTCCTCCACTTGATGTGTTTGAAGATGGTTGCGAATTTTGGAAATCCACCCTAGTTGGTCATTTTGTGGGGCAGAAATTACCGTATCCCGTGGTTAATTCTATTGCCAACAAAATATGGAGCTCCTACGGTCTACCAGAAGTTTTGTCTTGGACAACGGTTTCTACATCTTCAATTTTGATTCTGTTGATCATGCCACTAATGTGCTGGAACGAGCCCCATGGCACATGGCCAACAGGCCTTTGGTGCTTAAACGTTGGCGGCCGAACATGCAATTTTTGAAAGATGATTTGGCCGAGTTCCGGTATGGGTTCTACCGTATAATGTCCCTCTCGAGTATTGGACTATTAAGGGGTTGAGCCGTAGGCGAGTGCTATTGGAGTCCCTCTTCATGCCGATCATACGACATTGTTGCGTAAAAGGCTTAGTTACGCAAGAGTTTGCGTTGAGATAGATGCTTCGAAGACGTTGGTTAAGGAATATGATCTTCACTGTCCAAATGGGTTATTCATACCAATTTCGGTTGAGTACGAATGGATACCGTCGAGTGCGATAATTGCAATGTCTTTGGACACACCACAGCGCTATGTGCTACTAATAACATTGATAATCTTAAAGTGGTGGCAGAGGGTAAGAGGAATCTAGGAGCTATGAACTCTAAATCTGCGGATAACAAGCGAGAATCGCCATTTCGGTGGCAGGTAGTTGGTAAACGAAACAAGGGTTCTGTGAGTGGGGAGAATGCCTCCTTGGCATCTAAAGTGGGTAATTGTAATGAGAATGGTTGTTGATCTGGTATGTCTGATTGTAAGATGATTGATCATGCGGCATCAGATGTGCACAATGCTGCTTGTCATGAAGATGAAAATCCTTCCTCTCCTCTTGTCTTTAAGAGTTTACGAGAAGACATGAATCAGGAGCAAGGGGCTGCAAGTACTGCTTTAGATCAAGATATGGACGCAATGAGAGGTGATACAGATGGGGAACAAACTGATAAGGAGTCATCAACGATCCTGACAACCCCTCAAACCCTGAATTCCACCGAAAGGGAAACTGTTAATCAGTTAGCAATTAAGGCTAGAGACTCTCTAGAGAAAAAGAAAAAGGGTTCAAAAGCTTCTTCAAAAAAGCATAAGAAATCTGGCTCCTCTCCAGGAGGCACGTCAAGGTAATCTTTGTGTTCTTTGTTTGTACTCCTCTCTATTTCCTATGATTATTGGATGTTGGAATATTAGAGGTTTGAATGATCCTATAAAGCATTCAAGTGCGTCGGCTCATCCATCAAGAGAGGATAGCTCTTTTTTGGTCTGGTTGAAACCCGAGTTAAAGACAAGAATAAAGATAATGTTTCTCAACTTCTTCTGCGTTCTTGGTCCTTCTTGTATAATTATGATTTCTCTTGTAGTGGGCGTATTTGGGTTTGTTGGAATCTTGATACGGTGAAGGTGGATGTTTTTGGAATGTCGGACCGGGCTATTCATGTTTCCTCACTATATTAGCTACCAATATAAGTTTCAATACTTCAATTATTTATGGAGACAATAATGCTTCCTTACGTGAGGCATTATGGTCCGATATTGTGAGTCGTAGTGATGGATGGGAGTCAACCCCGTGGATTCTTATGGGTGATTTTAATGCTATCCGCAACCGTCCGGACAGTTAGGAGGGTCTACTACGTGGCCCGGTACTATGGACAGATTGGATACATGTATTCGAGAAGCGAAAGTAGATGATCTTCGGTATTCGGTATGCATTATACTTGGTCGAACCAATGTCACCGAGAATCGATTATGCGGAAACTAGATAGAGTGCTTGTCAATGAGAAGTGGAATCTGAAATTTCCATTATCGGAGCGAGATTTTTGCCTTGGGTATGTCGGACCATTCTCCTATGGTGGTAAGGGTTATTGGCAATGATCGAACATAAAGAAACCATTCAGATTCTTCGATATGTGGATGGATCATGACGAGTTCATGCCCTTGGTGAAGAAGGTATGGGATCAGAATTGGGGTTGTCCAATGTATCACCGTGTGTTGCAAACTAAGAAAGCTAAAGCGAGAATTGAAACTTTTCAATATGGCTCACTTCTCCAACATTTCGGATAGAGTGAAAGATGCAAAAAATGAAATGGATAAGGCTCAACAGGCTCTGCATACAACGCATGAGAATCCAATTTTGTGCATGCGAGAAAGGGATCTTTGTTCATAAATACGCTTCTACCGTCGGGTGAAGAGAGTTTTTTCAAGCGGAAGGCAAGGATACAATGGCTTAGCTTGGGGGATCGAATACTAGCTACTTTCACAAATCAAGAAATGGAAGACGAATAGAAATAAGCTTCTATCACTTACAAGGGAGGATGGAGAGGTTGTCGAAGGACACGAGGCAGATCAAATCGGAAGTAATTGCATACTTCCATCGTGTGTGTTAGGTGTTGATCGGATGCCTAGGGTTCCGAACGAGGAAGTGATGGAATCGACAATTAACTTGAAACTGTCTTCAACGCAACAAGCATGTTCTCGCACAAGATGTAACAAGGGAGGAGATTAAGCATGCTATGTTTAGTTTGAAGAACAACAAAGCCCCCGGTCCGATGGCTTTAACGCAGTTTCTTCAAAAGAATGTGGCACATAGTTGAGGAAGATGTAATCAACGCCGTTAGATCCTTCTTTCGGACTCGTAGAATGCTTAAAGAAATGAATGCTACATCCATTTCCCTTATTCCTAAAGTTGCTAATCCTACAAGGTTGTGATTTCCGTCCTATATCTTGCTGCAATAACGGTACAAATGCATCGCTAAGATTCTAGCCGGAGAATCAAAGTTGTTTTGCCATCCTTAGTTGGCCCATATCGATCGCTTTTATCTCGGACGGAGAATTAGTGATAACATTCTTTTGTCTCGAGAACCGATGAAAGGCTATCATAAATCTCACGGGACACTTTCGTTGTGCTATGAAAGTTGATCTGATGAAGGCTTATGACTCGGTGCGGTGGGATTTCGTTGACGCTATGTTAATAAAAATGGGATTCCCTAGAACATTCATTGATTGGATCATGGTTTGTGTTAAATCATGTCAATTCTCTATCAACATCAATGGTGAGCTTGCAGGTTACTTTCCAGGGGAAAGTTGGTTGAGACAAGGGGATCCATTGTCCCCATATTTGTTTGTACTATGTATGGAAATCCTGTCGGGGCTATTCTGCAAGATGAGTGCCAACCAAGAATTCAAGTTCCACTGGAGATGCAAGAAGGACAGAATTTCTCATCTTTGTTTTCTTTGATGACTTGATGATTTTTAGCAACGGGGATGTAAACTCAATCCGTATGATCAGAACTGTGCTCACAAAGTTTCAAGATCTATCAGGTCTGTATCCAAATCCAAACAAAAGCGACGTCTTCTTGAGCGGTGTGTTAAATGCTGAGAGGGAACAAATTATTCATATTCTTGGGTTTAGAGAGGGGAGCTCCCTATGAAATATTTGGGAGTGCCTCTTCTCTCGTCCAGACTAAAGGCTGTTTATTGTATAAGGGCCTCGTGGATCGAATCACCTCTAAAGTTCGACATTGGACTTGTAGAACACTCTCGTATGCAGGGCCAGTACAACCGATTAATTGAGTCTTATTTTCCATACAGGTCTATTGGGCATCTCTCTTTCTCCTACGGGCAAGTAATTAAAAATGTGGAGCAAATTATGAAATCCTTTCTTTGGTCGGGTTCGGATATGAGAACTACTGGGGCTAAAGTGGCTTGGGATCAGGTATGTCTTCCAAAAAAGGAGGGGGGGGCTAGGAATAAAAAGGATAACAGAATGGAACAAGATTGCTTTGTTGAAACACATTTGGAACCCGTGCAATGACTCGGATGGCTCAATATGGTCTACTTGGATCGAGATCCAATGCTTTGCGAGGTAGGAATTTCTGGACAATCAAGACGCCACGGAATTGCTCTTGGGCTTGGGGAAAGATTCTAAAGCTCGGATCCTTAGCATGGCCAAGATGAAGTACATCATAGGAGATGGAATGACAACCTCTCTATGGTTTGATAATTGGCATCCTCACGCCCCACTCTCATGGATTCTTATGGGGAAAGATTCATCTATGATTCGGTATGGCCAAGAACGTGAAGGTGAATGTGCTAATTCGTAACTTCGAATGGAAAACTCCTACCACCCAAGCTATTGGTGGCACCCCATTATAGAAGCCATTCCTTCCAATTCTAATCCTAAGATGGGGCAAAAGGATGAGATAGTTTGGTTGGATTAAGCCAAATCCACGATTCTCGGTCAAAGTAGCTTGGGAACAACTAAGACGTCATCGTCGGATGGTTGAATGGCATGACATTGTGTGGTTCAAGAATGCTTGTTCCAAGACATTCATTTCTTCTATGGATGGCTGTCCAACGAAACTCACAACTCAAGATAAACTTCATCGGTTTGGTATACATGGTCCCAATAGATGCTCACTCTGTCTCCGAACAATGAGGATCACAACCACTTGTTCTTTCAATGCTCCTATACTAAAACGATCCGGTGGGATGTTTGTGACGAGTCGACATTCCAAGAATGACAAAAGGTCGGGATAAATGGATTCGATGGGCCACCATCTCTTGGCATGGCAAGAGTTTCGTTAATTTTTCTCAGAACCGAGTTTTGCAGCTCCGATGTATCATGTATGGCAAGAACGGAATGCAAGGATCTTTGCTGGAATGTCTAGAACTTCGAATTTGGTCTTTAATCAAATCGAATGTATCATTCGTGATAAGCTTGATTTGATGAGGAATGTCGTACCAACAAATGAAAACAAAAGGATCCAACGAGCTTGGAGGGTGAATACCATAGATTCTTAATTTGTTAGTTAGCTGGTTGTATTGGTTTCCCTCACGAATCTAGTGAGGTTTCAGTTTTAGGGTCGGTGGCTAGCCTGTAGCCATCTGTTGTTTTATGTTTCTGTTATCATTGTAAATCTGGGGTATGCCCCTTATAATGTTTGTATCTTCTTCTTTTAATACATACGTCAACTTACCAAAAAAAAAAAAAAGACCCTAGTTGTCCTACAATTTCATGCTTTATTGGAGAACATAAAATTAAAAAAGCTTTACTTGATCTTGGAGCTAGTGTGAATTTACTTCCATATTCAGTTTTTCAAAGTCTCAATTTAGGTGAGTTAAAACCAACTTCAGAATCTTTATACTTGCTGATAGATTTGTAAAAGTGCCTAGAGGAATAATTAAAGATGTGTTAGTACAGGTTGATAAATTTATTTATCCCGTGGATTTTATTATCTTGGATACACAACCTATTGAAGCATGTAATTTAATTCATGTTATTTTAGGACGTCTATTTCTTGCAACTTCTAATGCATTGATTAACTGTAGGAATGGAGTGATGAAGTTATCTTTTGAAAACATGACATTGAAGATGAATGTTTTTAACATTTGCAAGCAACCTGGAGATGATAATGATTTAGAGGAAGTAGACTTTATTGAAAAATTAGTTTATGATCAATTTGAAACTACTTCCAGTGAAAATGAGTTTAATGAATCTAAAGATTTGCAAATGGTTTATTTTCAAGAAGAATCAAAGGCAAATAGTTGGAGACCAAAAATTAAAGAATTGCCACCATGATCAATTGAGTCCATACCTTCAAGTGTTCAACCACCAAAACCTGATTTGAAGTCGTACCATTCAATCTCAAATACTCATTTTTAGGAGAATAGAACTTTTCCGGTAATAATCTCTTCCAAACTTAATGCACATCAAGAAGGTAAGTTATTATAAACTCTGAAAATGCAAAATAAATGCATTAGGATGGACCATAGCTGACATAAAAGGAATTAGTCCTTTGATTTGCACACACAAGATTTATTTGGAGGAAAATGATAAACCCTCTAGAGAAATAAAATGAAGGCGTAATCCTAATATGAAAGAAGTAGTGAGGAATGAAGTCATTATGCTTCTAGATAATGGAATCATTTATCCTATTTCTGACAGCAAATGGGTGAGTCCTACCCAAGTTGTACCTAAAAAATCTGGAGTCACTATGATAACAAATGAGAAAAATAAGTTAATTCCAATTAGGACTATTACTAGTTGGCGCATGTGCATTAACTATAGGAAATTTTATTTAATTAACTAGAAAAGATCATTTTCCTTTACCTTTCATGAATCAAATCCTAGAAAGAGTTGCAGGTCATGAATTTTATTGTTTCCTAGATGGCTAATCAAGTTACAACCAAATTGAAATTGCATTGGAAGATCAAGAGAAGACTACTTTCACATGTCCATTTGGTATTTTTGCATATCGAAGGATGCCTTTTGCATTATGTAATGCACCAGCCACGTTTCAAAGATGCATGCTTAGCATATTTAGTGATATGGTTGAATGTTTTCTTGAGATTTTTATGGATGATTTTTCTGTTTTTGGTGATTCATTTAATCATTGTTTAACTAACTTGGAAAAAGTTTTGAACATGTGTGAAGAGAAGAATCTTGTGATGAATTAGGAAAATGTCATTTTATGGTAACAAACGGCATTGTACTTGGTCACATTGTTTCATCAACAAGAATTGAGGGTGACAAATCTAAAATCGAGTTAATTGCCAACTTACCAACACCGAAATTTGTTAAAGATGTTAGATCATTTTTAGGACATGCTGGTTTTTATATAGGGTTCATCAAAGATTTTAGTGTAATATCTAAGCCATTGAGTAACTTCTAACAAAGGATAATATTTTTGAATGGATTGAATATTATGAAGAAGCCTTTGTTAAACTTAAAAACTTGCTTTGTTAAAGATGTTAGATAATATTTCGCTCCTGTCATTCAACCTCCTGATTGGTCATTACCTTTTGAAATAATATGTGACGCTAGTGATTATGTCGTGGGTGCTGTCTTGGGACAAATAAAAGATAAGAAACTTTATGTGATTTACTATGCAAGTAAAACTTTAAATAGTGCTCAAATGAATTACACTACCACTTACAGTAGTATTTGCATGTGAAAAATTCAGGTCTTATCTTGTTGGCTCACCTGTTATTGTTTTTAGTGATCACGCAACATTGAAATATCTTCTTTCTAAAAAGGAATCTAAAGGCTAGATTGGTGCAGTGGATTTTGTTACTTCAAGAATTTGATATCACAATCAAGGACAAGAAAGGCACCGAAAATGTTGTTGCGGATCATTTATCAAGATTGACAATTGATTCCACATATGACATCACACAAATCAATGATTACTTTCCTGACGAATCTTTACTTTCTATTTCTACAATGCCTTGGTTTGTTAATATTGTTAATTTTCTTGCAACAAGAGATTTGACAGCTCATTGAACAAGTAAATAACTTTTATTGGGATGGCCCTTACTTCTTCAAATATTGTCCTCGATCAAATATTTCAAGATGCATTCCTGAAATCTTATTCTTGTGATTGAAATCTTTGACTGTTGGGGTATAGATTTCATGGGTCCATTTCCTCTATCATTTGGTTTTGTGTACATATTAGTCACAGTGGATTATGTTTCAAAATGGATAGAGGCAATTCCAAGTCGAAATAATGATCAAGTTTTTGAAAGAAAATATTTTGAGTCGGTTTGGAATCCCTTGAGCCATGATAAGTGATGGTGGAACACATTTATGCAATAAGCCATTTAAGTTTTTAATGAAGAAATATAGAATCACACACAAAGTTGCTACCCCTTCTCAGACAAGTGGACAAGTAGAACTTGCTAATAGGGAGATCAAACAAATCTTGGAAAAAAACATTGAACCCTAATCGGAAGGACTGGTCTTCAAAACTTAATGATGTACTTTGGGCTTATTGAACTGCTTTTAAAACATCATTAGGTATGTCACCTTATAGGTTGGTTTATGGAAAACCTTGTTACTTGCTTGTGGAACTTGAACATAAAGCTTATTGGGCTATCAAAGCTTTCAATTCAAACCTTGATGATGCTAGCTGACACGACCAAAAGATTGATGTCTTCTCCCAAGTGCAGGAGTGTCGAAGTAATAAATAACCCGGCAAGACTGGAGTCAAACCACAGAGAGGTTAATTATATAAATTATAGTTAACAGCAACACAATAACAACAACAATAATAGTAATAATAATAATAATAATAATAATAATAAAGAAGAAGAAGAAGTTGATGAGAACTTTGAGATGGAAGATTAACGTAAGGATTAAACAATGATAACAACAAATGTCAAGGTTAGAGGATCCACTAATGGTATTTCAAACAAGTATAGTATAAACCTTTTTTATTCAATTGGAAACCACACACAAAGGAGGTTCCAATCAGATTATAAATTGTTAACATGATTACATTAGTTATCTTATTCGAATAATGCTAATACTTGTAAATGTTGTCAGGCATTCATGATTATAACTTATGTTAACAACAAATCAAGTTCCTTTCATAGCTCAGTGTCGGTTATACCATACAGTATGGGCTATGAAAGTGCCAAGTATTTGTTGTACCAAGTGTTATACAATATAAATCTAGATTAACCATTTAACAAGCAAAGTATTAAAGGTGAACAAGATAACAAATATAAAGTATGTTAGTATCCAACATTAAGGTCCATGTTAAGTTTATATTATACTTATTCTTACACCATTAGTGTACCCTTTTCACCTTGACATAATTAACTTAGCAACACATAATGAAAGAAAGAAACATAAATAAACAAGGAAAGAAAATGAAAAGCATAAGCAAGAAATTAATATAAGCAAAACTTAAGCATTACAAAATATAAAGAAAGAGCAAGAGCATGATCTTGATCTGAACACCAAGATGCCTAAATACATGGAAAATGCCTCCTTTTATAGGCCAAAATTCGGAACTATTGATTTGTTGATTAATTGATGAGTGAGTGGCCACATCTTGACTTGGTGACAATTCTTATCTTCTTGTCTGCCAAAAACGTCATTGATAACGTCATAATTTGAACCGACTTCAATCATGAAAGTTCTAGGAAATTGTCTCATCTTTCCAGGGTAAAAATTTGAGATCATTTGGACTTCTAGAACTCGAGATATGGGCTGAACACTGAACGGTGTCTGGGCTGCAGGACAGATTCGGACTTCTTCATTTTTGCTACAATTTGGACTTGAAACAGGCCTTGTTAAATCTTGGACTCCCATGAAAGTTGTAGGCCTATGTCTTAGCTTTCCATCCATATAAGGCAGACCTAAATCCGAGATCTACAACTCCAGATATGACCCAATTACCGAACAGTGTTCCAGTTTGGACTGCACCAACATCTCTTTTCTAAGTTTGGCCATCTTTCTATCCTTTCAATTTCAGTACTTCAACTCATCAATCAATTCTTTTATTTATGTGATAGGCCTGCATTTAAGATGAACATTTACCATAAATTAAAGGTATCTTATATTATTAGATATGTTAGTATAAAACATGCTTTAGTTAAGGAGTTATTGATACTTCAAGTGCAAAATGATGATATAGAACCTTGATAAAAATGCACTTTTAAGTACTAATCACTAGCCAGCTATGTAAGTTACAAATAAATGAGCTTGAGGAAATAAGAAATGATGCATATGAGAGTTCAAAAATTCATAAAGCAAGAATCAAAGAGTTTCATGATAAGAGAATCTTGAGAAAAACATTTGATGTTGGTCAAAAAGTTTTGCTTTATAATTATCGACTACATTTATTTACTGAAAAGCTAAGTTCAAGATGGAGCGGTCCATTTATTGTGAAACATGTGTATCCTTATGGGCCTTTGATATTGAGAATCCAAAGAATGACAATGTTTTTAAGGTAAATGGACATCGTTTGAATGCTTACTTTGATAATTTTCCTAGTGAAAATGAATCCATTGGTTTGAATGATCCTATATATCTTTGTTGATTATTTTTTTCCTCACATTATTTTTGTGTTTCTTTTTGGTGTGACTCTTGTTTTGCTAGTCTTTCTCCAACCCCGGTCAATTGGCTGATAACAGTACTCCATGACTCTTATGTCGGTTCTTTCAGTTTCCTATGATAACTGATATCTGTGTATATATTTGTTCAATTCCTTATTCCTTCTCTTTTCTTTACATCACTTTTCCATTTCTCATCTAAAAGAAAATGGACATCACTCTTGAAAAATTGAAAAAGTATTTTCTCATTTTGCCTAAAAATACGATTGCAAAAATTTACCGTGCTAGGTGTGAAAGATTAAGGTTATTAATGAACCATGAAATTCTTAAAGATATTCGTTGGATGATTAAAGCAAAGGTCTGATTATCAGGTGAGTCTTCAAATTCTTTTATTTCATACATGCAAGGGACATGTAAAAGCACTTTTGCAAAGAAACATCGTGCAAAACGACTAAAAGTCTGTCACTGATGTGCCAGATGGACTTGTAATGCACAATGTCGTTCTTTAGGAATGATATCTATAAACCATGAAGATAAAATACAATTCATTAAGGATGGCTTGAGTAAGGAGTCTTTAGATAATCTTCTATTAACTCTTGAGACGCATCCTAGTGGAGATGTGCATCGTGCAATTCATGATTTATGGCTCCATTTTCATAAAGAACATGATCGACTTAGTCTTGAGAATATGACTAAAAAAGACCCTGTTTGTCAGTTTTTAAGAAAACTGGATGGAAAGCTTATCCCTGACCCATAGAGGGCATTTAAGTCATTCTTGGACGTAAAACCAAGGGAAGATGTGAGCCACAATCACAACTACTTATACATACACATGTTTTGAAAGAGAGAGAGAGTGTGAGACTCCAGTTGGCCTACATATAGGTGGTATGATTACATTTTCAATTTCTTATCTATAAAATCTTCTCTTCCTTCCCTTCATTTCTACTCAACCCATACATTTAACAGGTATAGAAGTGTGTAGAAATGGCAGGTTCCTCAAGTCATCAAATAAAAAATATTTGTGTTTTTGATGGATCCAATCCTGGGAAAGAAAATGAGTTTTTAGAATCAGCAAATCATCTTGGTCAGGTACTAGCTAAGAGAAAGATTCATTTAGTGTATGGGGGAGGCAGCCTTGGGTTAATGGGGAGTGTGTCAACAACTGCATTTTTAGGAGGCAGTCAAGTTTGGGTATCATTCCCAAAGCTTTAGCCAAAGTGGATATCATCAGAAAAATAGTTGGAGAGGAACTACAGGTCTCCACAATGTCTAAATGAATGAGGGCAATGTTTGATCATGCTGACGCCTTCACTACCTTACTAGGTGGTCTGGGCACATTAGAAGAGATATTTCATATTTCCTCTTGGGCCCAACTGAATATTCACTAAAAACCTATAATGTTAATGGTTTTTATGATAATTTGTTGTCTTTTTTTATCATTCCGTGGAACAAATTTTTTTAACAACATCTTCGGCACGACAAATGATAATCTCTGCTGCTATTGTTGAACAACTGATTGATTAATTGTAATCTTTCATCCCTGTAATTGATTCCTCCATGAGTCGAATAGACGGTCAAACAAGGAAAGTCGTAAAAAACTGAGATTGGACTTGAGCCTTAGTTTGTAAAACTTGTGTCTTTTGGTTTTATTAATAGCATAATATTTTTATGTTTTGTTATCTCTTATATTTGTTTAAGTGTGTTTCAGGCTTGTCAGTAGTTGCTGCTTTAGGTGATGTCTACCTTAGAAAATTGAGAACAATGTCTCATTTTGGTTGGGGGGAGAGGGTAGTAGTTGTAAGTTTAAAAAAAATAACTTTTTGTTGTTATTAAAACCATTTGGCAAAACTGTTATTATTAGGATGGTAGAGCAAAGAGAAATTTATTGACTCTTGAGACGCATCTTAGAAAACGTTCCTATCAAGGTCTATCAAAACGCTTCTTGAAATATTTAGGTTTACAAAATATCGCATTATTATCACTTGATTATGCTCATATACTCATTTAACAAGTATTCTTAAACCTTCATTTTCACACACACACTTTAACATATGATTGTGGGTTGCACATTGGATTATTACATTTTCACACACACTTTAAATTGCTCATCAACAAACATTGGATTGTTACTGTCCAACCGATACTGTGTTGACATTAAAGTGTTACTATCTGACATCTACTCAGATTTTTAACCATATCTAGAGTTTTAGATCACTGTTTGAAATGAGATTGGTCTCGTTGGAAAGCTAAAACAGGAGGCTACAAGTTCTCTGGAGGAAAGAGAATCCAATTATGCCTATAAGATAGTCAAAATTGCTCATCAACAAATATTGGATTGTTACTGTCCAACCGATACTGTGTTGACATTGAAGTGTTACTATCTGACATCTACTCAGATTTTTAACCATATCTAGAGTTTTAGATCACTATTTGAAGCGAGATTGGTCTCGTTGGAAAGCTAAAACAGGAGGCTACAAGTTCTCTGAAGGAAAGAGAATCCAATTATGCCTATAAGATAGTCAAAATTGCTCATCAACAAACATTGAATTGTTACTGTCCAACTGTTACTGTCTTGATTTTGAACTGTTACTGTCCGACCTCTCCTCAGATTTTTAACTATTTATAGAGTTATAGAAATCCAATTGAAGCGAGATTGGTCTCGTTGGAAATCTAAGACATGAGGCTACAAGTTCTCTGAAGGAAGGAGAACCCAAGTTTGTCTCTAAGACACTTAAAATTGTTCATTAACAAACATTGGACTATTACTATCTAACTGTTACTGTCTTGATATTGAACTATTACTGTCCGAACTCAGATTTTTAACTATTTCTAGAGTTATAAAACTCCAATTCAAGCGAGATTGGTCTCGTTGGAAATCTACAACACGTGGCTACAAGTTCTCTCAAGGAAGGGGAACCCAGGTCTGTGTCTAAGACTTAAAATTGCTCATCAACAAACATTGGACTGTTATTGTCCAATTATTACTGTCTTGATATTGAACTTCTTATCGTCCGGACTTGTCCACAGATTTTTAACTATATCTAAAGTTATACCACTCCAATTCAAGTGAGATTGTTTTCATTGGAAATCTAAGACACGAGGCTACAAGTTCTCTGAAGGAAGGAGAACCCAGGTCTGCCTCTAATACACTTAAAATTGCTCATCAACAAACATTAGACTGTTACTGTCCAATCTTTACTGTCTTGACATTCAAGCATTCTTGTCCGACCTCTACTCAGATTTTTAACTATATCTAGAGTTATAGAACTTCAATTCAAGCGAGATTGGTCTCTTTCAAAATCTAAGACACGAGGCTACAAGTTCTCTGAAGGAAGGAGAACCTAGTTGTGCCTCTAAGACACTCAAAATTGCTCATCAACAAACATTAGCTTGTGACTGTCTAACTGTTACTGTCGTGATATTGAACTATTACTGTCCGAGCTCTCCTCAGATTTTTATTTATTTCTAGAATTATACAACTCCAATTCAAGTGAGATTATTCTCGTTGGAAATCTAAAACACGAGGCTACAAGTTCTCTAAAGGAAGGAGAACCCAGGTCTGCTTCTAATACACTTAAATTTGCTCATCAACAATCAGGAAAAGAGAGACTAGAGAGAGACTGATTAGTACTTAAAAGTGCATTTTTATCAAGGTTCTATATCATTATTTTTGAACTTGAAGTATCAATAATTCCTTAACTAAAGCATGTTTTATAATAACATATCTAATAATATAAGATACCTTTAATTTATGGTAAATGTTCATCTTAAATGCAGGCCTATCACATAAATGAAAGAATTGATTGATGAGTTGAAGTACTGAAATTGAAAGAACACAGAGACGGGCAAACTTAGAAAAGAGATGATTGGTGCAGTCCAAACTTGAACACTGTTCGGTAATCGGGTGATATCTGGAGCTGTAGATCTTGGATTTAGGTCTATTTTATATGGATGGAAAGATAAGATATAGGCCTACAACTTTCATGTGGAGCCCGAGATTTAAAAAGGCCGTTTTCAAGTTCAAATTGCAGCACCAACAAAGAAGTCTGAATCTGTCCTGCAGCCCAGACACTGTTTAGTGTTCAGCCCATATCTCGAGTTCTAGAAGTCCAAATGATCTCAAATTTTTACCCTGGAAAGATGAGACAATTTCCTAGAACTTTCATGATTGAAGTCGGTTCAAATTATGATGTTATAAATGACGTTTTTGGCAGACAAGAAGATAAGAATTGTCACCAAGTCAAGATGTGGCCACTCACTCATCAATTAGTCAACAAATCAATAGTTCCGAATTTTGGCCTATAAAAGGAGGCATTTGCCATGTATTTAGGCATCTTGGTGTTCAGATCAAGATCATGCTCTTACTCTTTCTTTATACTTTGTAATGCTTAAGTTTTGCTTATATTAATTTCTTGCTTATGCTTTTCATTTCCTTTCCTTGTTTATTTATGTTTCTTTCTTTCATTATGTGTTGCTAAGTTAATTATGTCAAGGTGAAAAGGGTACACTAATGGTGTAAGAATAAGTATAATATAAACTTAACATGGACCTTAATGTTGGATACTAACATGCTTTATATTTGTTATCTTGTTCACTTTTAATACTTTGCTTGTTAAATGGTTAATCTAGATTTATGTTGTATAACACTTGGTACAACAAATACTTGGCACTTTCATAGCCCATACTGTATGGTATAACCGACACCTGAGCTATGAAAGGAACTTGATTTGTTGTTAACATAAGTTATAATCATGAATGCCTGACAACATTTACAAGTATTAGCATTATTCGAATAAGATAACTAATGTAATCATGTTAACAAATTATAATCTGATTGGAACCTCCTTTGTGTGTGGTTTCCAATTGAATAATAAAAGTTTATACTATACTTGTTTGAAATACCATTAGTGGATTCTCTAACCTTACATGTGTTGTTGAATCTTTACGTTAATCTTCCATCTCAAAGTTCTCATCAACTTCTTCTTCTTTATTATTATTATTATTATTATTACTATTGTTGTTGTTGTTATTGTGTTGCTGTTAACTATAATTTATACAATTAACCTCTCTGTGGTTCGACCCCGGTCTTGCCAGGTTATTTATTACTTCGACACTCCTGCACTTCGGAGAAGACATCAATCTTTTAGTCGTGTCAAGTTTTTTTTAGTTCTTGCCGGGAGGTAAATTCTTGTACAAATTATAGTATTTATTTTATTTTCTCTTCTCTTTTCTTGTATCTAACTTTGTTTCTTTTGTTTTGTTTCTTTTTCTATTGTTTTTCTTTTCTTTCTTTTATTCTCTTCCTGCACGTGCATGAAAGTGTGGTCACGTACATTAAGTGGTAGACTTTGTAGGGTATCCTCATCATTTTCAGAAAATATGGCCGAAGAAGATAACCAATCGCTTCATAATGAGAATAATGAGAATATTCGGGTTAGAACACTTAGAGACCACATGAATTTCACAAGAACAAGTGCACCCTCATGCATAGTATTTCCACCTGATGCATCTCATTTTAATTTTAAGTCAGGCATTATTCAACTTTTACCTTCTTTTCATGGTTTAGATTTAGAAAATCCATACTTGCATTTAAGGGAATTTGAGGAGGTCTCAGTACACCTATAATGACTCAAATTGTAGCATGAACACCATTAGGTTAAAGCTTTTTCCTTTTTCATTAAAAGATAAAGCTAAAACATGGCTACAAAATTTGAGACCTGGATCCATTCGTGCGTGGGATGATATGCAACAACAATTTTTAAAGAAGTTTTTTCCATCCCACAGAACAAACTCTTTCAAAAGACAAATCATCACTTTCACTCAAAAACCAGGAGAAACATTTTACCAATGTTGGGATAGATATCGAGACTTGCTTAATACTTGCCCCCATCATGGTTTTGAAACATGGAGATTAGTTTCACATTTTTATGGAGGATTAACACCTAGAGATAGGCAAATGGTTGAATTAATATGCAATGAAACTTTTGAGGATAAAGACCCTAATGAGGCACCAAGACTTGCTAGCTGAAAATGCGCAAAATTGGGACACTATAGGAACTTATGAGGCACCAAGTAAAACCCAACCTCATACATCTAGTGGAGGTATGTACAACCTTATTGAAGATCATGACCTCCAAGTCAAGTTTGCATCTTTAGCTAAAAAAGTCGAGGCATTAGAATTAAAAAAGAGTGGTCAACTAAAATCTGTTCAAGACATTGTGTGTCAAATCTGTGAAACCAATGAACATTCAACCCATGACTGTCCAATTTTGCCCTCTTTTGGGAATGTCTCCATGAACAAGCCCATGCATTAAACAGGTTTCCAAAGGCCCAATCATAACCCATACTCGCAAACATACAACCCTGGTTGGAGAAATCACCCAAATTTCAATTGGAAGAGTGATAACAATAATGCACAAACTTCACAACCACCGTTTCAAGCACACCATAATTTCCAAAATTCTCATGGATATGCACCTCCTTATGCTCCCCCTTCTAGAAGAAATCTTGAGGAAACATTGCATGCATTCATGGAAAAGCAAGAGGCAATTAACACTCAACTTGCTCAAAGCATGACAGATTTTAAAGATACTCTTGCAAAATTGACATCTGCTCTCAGTTTCCAAGAGAAAGGTAAGTTCTCATCTCAACCTCAACAAAATCCAAAGGGGCAATACAATACGAAGGCAAGTAGTTCTGGAAGCCAACACATGGATCAAGCCAAATCAGTCATCACTCTTCGCAGTGGTAAGGTTATTGAAAAACCCATTCTTGAACCTTGTGAGAATGATGATGAGTCAATCTCTAAGGGTAAGGAAGGGGTTGAATCTGAACATTGTAAAGAAAAGACTGATTCTTCGCCAGCACTTCCATTTCCTCATGCCATGACCAAACAAGGGAAAGTTAATCACAACTCTGAAATCTTTGAAACTTTCAAATAGGTAAGGATCAATATACCTTTGTTGGATGCTATTAAACAGGTTCCTTCTTATGCTAAATTTTTAAAAGATCTGTGCACTGTGAAGAGAAAATTGAATGTGAAAAAGAAAGCTTTTTTAGCCGAACAAGTAAGTGCCATTCTTCAGAACAATAATGCATTGAAATATAAAGACCCTGGTTGTCCTATGATTTCTTGCTTTATTGGAGAACATAAAATTGAAAGAGCCTTACTTGATCTTGGAGCTAGTGTGAATTTACTTCCATATTCGGTTTTTTCAAAGTCTCAATCTAGGTGAGTTAAAACCAACTCGGAACTCTTTTACTTGCCGATAGATCCGTAAAAGTGCCTAGAGGAATAATTGAAGATGTGTTAGTACAAGTCGATAAATTCATTTACCTCTTGGATTTTATTATCTTGGACACACAACCTGTTGAAGCATGTAATTCATTTCCTGTTATTTTAGGACGTCCGTTTCTTGCAACTTCTAATGCATTGATTAATTGTAGGAATGGACTGATGAAGCTATCTTTTGGAAACATGACATTGGAGATGAATATTTTCAACATTTGCAAGCAACCTGGAGATGATAATGATTTACAAGAAGTAGATTCTATTGAAGAATTAGTTTATGATCAACTTGAATCTACTTTGAGTAATACTGAGCTTGATGAATTTGAAGATTTGCAAATGACTTATTCTCAGGAAGAAATCACGGATGAAAAGGGCATTGAAAATGTTGATGCGAATCTTTTGTCAAGAGTGACAATAGATTCAATATCTGACATCACACCAACCGATGATTACTTTCTTGACAAATCCTTACTTTCTCTTAGTTCAATGCCTCGGTTTGCTAAAAATATCAATTTCCTTGCCTCAGGTGATTTGCCAAATCATTGGAGTACCGAAGACAAAGGTAAGTTTTTGAACGAAGTAAAGAAATTTTATTGGGATGACCCTTACTTATTCGAATGTTGTCCTGATCAAATATTTCGAAGATGCATTCCTGACAATGAGGTAAGTAATGTCATTAAACTTTGTCATTCTGAAGCATGTGGGAATCATTTCTCGTCAAAAAAGACAGCTGCAAAAATCTTACAAAAGGGATTTTATTGGGCCACCATGTTCAAGGACACACATGCATTCTGCAAAACTTGTGAAAATTGTCAAAAAATTGATACTGGTCAAAAAGTTTTGCTTTATAATTCTCGACTCCATTTATTTCCTGGAAAGCTAAGATCAAGATGGAGCGGTCCATTTATTGAGAAACATGTGTATCCTTATGGGGCCTTTGATATTGAGAATCCAAAGAATGATAGTGTTTCTAAGGGAAATGGACATCGTTTGAAAGCTTACTTTGATAATTTTCCTAGTGAAAATGAATCCATTGGTTTGAATGATCCTATAGATAAAGGTTGATTATTTTGTTTTTCTCACATTGTCTTGTGTTTCTTTTTGGTGTGAATTTTGTTTTGTTAATCTCTCTCACCCCGGTCAAATGGCGGATAACGGTACTCCGTGACTTGAACGTTCTTTCAGTTTCCCATAATAACTGATATCTGTATATATTTGTGCAATTCTTTGCTCTTTCTCCCTTCTTTGACTCTTTTCTCCAATTCTCATTTGAAAATGGACACCACTCTTGAAAAATTGAAAAAATACTTTCCCGCTCTGCCTCAGAATGCGATTACAAAAATTTACCGCGCTAGGTGTGCAAGATTGAGGTTGTTAATGAATCATGGAATTCCTGAAGATATCCGTTGGTTGATTGAAGCAAAGGTCCGATTATCAGGTGAGTCCTCCAATTCTTTCATCTCACACATGCCTGGAATAGGTAAAAGCACTTTTGCAAAGAAACGTCGTGCAAAACGACTGAAAGTCTGTCACAGATGTGCCAGATGGACTTGTAATGCAACATGTCGTTCTTTAGGAATGGTATCTATAAACCGTGAAGATAAAATACAATTCATTAAGGATGGCCTGAGTAAGGGGTCTTTAGATAATCTTCTATTGACCCTTGAGACACATCCTAGTGGAGATGTGCATCGTGCAATTCATGATTTATGGCCCCATTTTCATAAAGAACATGATCGACTTAGTCTTGAGAATCTGACTAAAAAAGACCCTGTTTGCCAGTTTTTAAGAAAACTGGATGGGAAGCCTATCCCCGACCCATAGAGGGCGTTTAAGCCGTTCTTGGACGTAAAACCAAGGGAAGATGTGAGCCACAATCACAACTACCTGTACATACACATGCTTTTTCAAAATAAATAATTAAATAAAGAGAGAGAGAAAGAGTGTGTGAGACTCAAATGGTCTACATATAGGGGTATGATTGCATCTTCAATTTTTCATCTATAAAATCTTCTCTTCCTTCCCCTCATTTCTACTCAACCCTTACATTAGACAGATATTGAAGTGTGTAGAAATGGCGGGTCCCTCAAGTTATCACATAAAAAATATTTGTGTTTTCGGTGGATCCAATCCGGGAAGGAAATAGCATTTTTAGAAGCAACAAATCATCTTGGTCGGGTCCTAGTCGAGAGAAAGATTCATTTAGTGTATGGGGAGGCACCTTGGGTTAATGGGGGGGTGTGGCAATAGCTGCATTTTTAGGAGGTAGTCAAGTTTTGGGGGTCGTCCCCGAGCTTTAACAAAAGGGGACATCATTGGAAGAACAATTGGAGAGGAACTACGAGTCTCCACAATGTTTGATCGAATGAATACAATGTTTAAACATCTTGATGCCTTCATTGCCTTACCGGTGGTTTGGGCACATTGGAAGAGATCTTTCATATTTCCTCTTGGGCCCAACTTCACATTCACCATAAACCTATAGGTCCGTTAAATGATAATGGTTTTTATGATAATTTGTTGTCTTTTCTTGATCAAGTCGGGAACAGGAATTCCTAACATCTTCGACGACAAATCATAATCTCTGACGCTCTCCTCTGAACAATTGATCGACCAACTACAATCTTTCACCCCTGTAATTGATCCTTCCATGAGTCGCATAAATTGGTCAACTAAGGAAAGCCGTAAAAAGCTTAGATTGGACTTGAGCCTTCGTTTGTGAATCCTTGTGTCTTTTGGTTTTATTAATATCATATTATTTTGTGTTGTTATTTCTTATATTTGTTTAAGTGTGTTTCAGGTTTGTCAGTGTTCTTTGAATGAGGATCACAACCACTTGTTCTTTGAATGCTCCTATACTAAAGCGATCTGGTGGGATGTTTGTGACGCGATGCCGACATTCCAAGAATGACAAAAGGCTGGGATGAATGGATTCGATGGGCCACCATCTCTTGGCATGGCAAGAGTTTCGTCAATTTTTCTCGTAAACTGAGTTTTGCAGCTACAGTGTATCATGTATGGCAAGAACGGAATGCAAGGATCTTTGCTGGAATGTCTAGAACTTCGAATTTGGTCTTTAATCAAATCGAATGTATCATTCGTGATAAGCTTGATTTGATGAGAAATGTCGTACCAACAAATGAAAACAAAAGGATCCAACGAGCTTGGAGGGTGAATACCATAGATTCTTAATTTGTTAGTTAGCTGGTTGTCTTGGTTTCCCTCACGAATCTAGTGATGTTTCGGTTTAGGGTCGGTGGCTAGCCTGTAGCCATCTGTTGTTTTATGTTTCTGTTATCATTGTAAATCTGGGGTATGCCCCTTAAAATGTTTGTATCTTCTTCTTTTAATACACACGTCAACTTACCAAAAAAAAAGGTTTGTCAGTGTTCGTTGTTTCAGGTGATGTCTTCTATACTCTATCTTTCTACCTTATGACATTGAGGACAATGTCTCATTTTGGTTGGGGGGAGAGGGTAGTAGTAGTTGATATTTTGCAAAAAAAAAAAAAAAAAAAAAATAACCAACTAACTGCTTTTGTTTTTAAAACCATTTGACAAAACTGTTATTACTAGGATGGCAGAGTAAGGAGGAATTTTAGTGACTCTTGAGACGCATCTTAGTAAACCTTTTCCGATGGTTATTTGCAATATTCATAACAAGGCCTATTAGAATACTTCTTGAAATATTCAGGTTTACAAACTCTCACATTATTATCACTTGATTCTGCTCATATACTCATTTAACAAGTATTCTTAAACCTTCATTTTCACACACACACTGTAACATATGATTATGGGTTGCATATTGGATTATTACATTATTTATGTTCTTTTGTTAAAGGTAACAACTAAGGGATAGGGATAGTATATAATTTTAAAAAAAAAAGAAATAAAAAAAAATGATGATAATAAAAACGTAGATAAGTTTGGTTTCGTAGCCTCCCTAACTTAAGCAATTAAGCCCGAAGGGGTGTTTTAACACCTAATACCCTAAAGTCAACTGACTTGGGAGCTATTGGCCCAAAGCTTGTTACATGGGTTAAGGAGAAAAGCTTAAGGGAATCAAACATTGCACTATCTACATATCGAGATCTCAGCAACCCGAGTTACTAAGCTCGTAGGGGTGTCTCAACACCTAATGCCCTAAGACCAACCGTGCGGGAGTCATTAGCCGAAAGCTCATTACATGGGTTAAAGATGCATTGTGTTTTAAGTATATGTATATATATATTGGGAAAAAAAAAGAAAAAAAAAAGAATATAATAATCCCAACCCAAGGAAGTTAACCTTAAACATTAGAACATAATATTGTTTTCTTCCAACAAAAGCCCCATCATCTATGTTTTTATACATTGAGCACATAAAAAGGAAGGTTTAATAATATTTTGTTTAAGAGGTATTGAGCAGATATATAAATTTAATGAGAGTTTGTTTATCTGGATAGATTAATGGAAGTTGAATGATGAATGCCTTGCTTTGTGGAATTTGCAAATTGTTTCTCTATTTTAACGCTTTCATTACTAAGGACTAGTAATAAGCTGGTTGGGGGGTGTGATTAGTACTTAAAAGTGCATTTTTATCAAGGTTCTATATCATTATTTTTGCACTTGAAGTATCAATAATTCCTTAACTAAAGCATGTTTTATAATAACATATCTAATAATATAAGATACCTTTAATTTATGGTAAATGTTCATCTTAAATGCAGGCCTATCACATAAATGAAAGAATTGATTGATGAGTTGAAGTACTGAAATTGAAAGGACAAAGAGACGGGCAAACTTAGAAAAGAGATATTGGTGCAGTCCAAACTGGAACACTATTTGGTAATCGGGTCATATCTGGAGCTGTAGATCTTCGATTTAGGTCTACCTTATATGGATGGAAAGCTAAGACATAGGCCTACAACTTTCATGGGAGTCCAAGATTTAAGAAGGCCGTTTTCAAGTCCAAATTGGAGCAACAACGAAGAAGTCCGAATCTGTCCTGCAGCCCAGACACTATTCAGTGTTCAGCCCATATCTCGAGTTCTAGAAGTCCAAATGATCTCAAATTTTTACCCTGGAAAGATGAGACAATTCCCTAGAACTTTCATGATTGAAGTCTGTTCAAATTATGACGTTATCAATGACGTTTTTGGCAGACAAGAAGATAAGAATTGTCACCAAGTCAAGATGTGGCCACTCACTCATCAATTAGTCAACAAATCAATAGTTCCGAATTTTGGCCTATAAAAGGAGGCATTTGCCATGTATTTAGGTATCTTGGTGTTCAGATCAAGATCATGCTCTTGCTCTTTCTTTATACTTTGTAATGCTTAAGTTTTGCTTATATTAATTTCTTGCTTATGCTTTTCATTTCCTTTCCTTAGTTATTTATGTTTCTTTCTTTCATTATGTGTTGCTAAGTTAATTATGTCAAGGTGAAAAGGGTACACTAATGGTGTAAGAATAAGTATAATATAAACTTAACATGGACCTTAATGTTGGATATTAACATGCTTTATATTTGTTATCTTGTTCACTTTTAATACTTTGCTTGTTAAATGGTTAATCTAGATTTATGTTGTATAACACTTGGTACAACAAATACTTGGCACTTTCATAGCCCACACTGTATGGTATAACCGACACCTGAGCTATGAAAGGAACTTGATTTGTTGTTAACATAAGTTATAATCATGAATGCCTGACAACATTTACAAGTATTAGCATTATTCGAATAAGATAACTAATGTAATCATGTTAACAATTTATAATCTGATTGGAACCTCCTTTGTGTGTGGTTTCCAATTGAATAATAAAAGTTTATACTATACTTGTTTGAAATACCATTAGTGGATCCTCTAACCTTGACATGTGTTGTTGAATCTTTACGTTAATCTTCCATCTCAAAGTTCTCATCAACTTCTTCTTCTTTTTTTATTATTATTATTATTATTATTATTATTACTACTATTATTGTTGTTGTTATTATTATACAATTAACCTCTCTTAGGTTCGACCCGGGGCTTGCCGTTATTTATTTATTACTCGACACTCCGACTTGGGAGAAGATATCAATCTTTTGGTCGTGTCATATATATATATATATATATATATATATATATATATATATATATATATATATATATATATATATAAAGAGAAAAAAAGTGAAAAGAAAAGAAGGCTTGATCTTGAAATCTTGATTGCTGCCGCAAAAAAAAAAAGAAAAAAATCACTTTTTTTTTTGTTTTGGCCGAATACATGCTTGAGAAAACCTAGATCATTGGGAAATTGGTTAGTCTTGATTCGTGAATCTTTTAGTAGTCTTGTTTATGTTTCTTGAAAAATTGGGTAGTTTAGTTGATTTTCTTGAGTTTCTGGAATTTTCTTGAATTAAATCCTTAGTTCTTGATAATTTGTAATTTTTTAGTGATTAGTACTTAAAAGTACATTTTAATCAAGGTTTTATATCATCATTTTGCACTTGAAGTATCAATAACTCCTTAACTAAAACATGTTTTATAATAACAAGTCTCATACCATAAGATACCTTTAATTTATGGTCAATGTTCATCTTAAAGCCTATCACATAAATAAAAAGATTGATTGATGAGTTTAAGTACGGAAATTGAAAGGAAAAAGAGAGGGCCAAACTTAGAAAAGAGATGCTGGTTCGGTCCAAACTGGAACACTATTCGGTCATTGGGTCATATCTGGAGCTGTAGATCTTCGATTTAGGTCTGCCTTATATGAATGGAAAGCTAAGACATAAGCTAAAACTTTTATAGGAGTCCAAGATTAAAAAAGGTCGTTTTCAAGTTCAAATTGTAGCAACAATGGAGAAGTCTGAATCAGTCCTGCAGCCCAGACACTGTTCAGTGTTCAGCCCATATCTTGAGTTTTAGAAGTCCAAATGACCTCAAATTTCTTTTCCTGCAAAGCTGAGACAATTTCTTAGAACTTTCATGATGTAAATCTGTTCAAATTATGACGTTATCAATGACATGTTTGGCAAACAATAAGGATTGTCACCAAGTCAAGATGTGGCCACCCACTCAACAATAGTCACCAAATCAATAGTTCCGAATTTTGGCCTATAAAATGAGGCATTTGCCATGTATTTAGGCATCTTGCTTTTCAGATCAAGATCATGCTATAAAAAGAGTGGTCAACTAAAATCTGTTCAAGATATTGTGTGTCAAATCTATGAAACCAATGAACATTCAACCAATGATTGTCCAACTTTGCCTTCTTTTAAGGAATGTCTCCATGAACAAGCCCATGCTTTAAACAGTTTTCAAAGGCCCAATCATAACCCATACTCGCAAACATACAACCCTGATTAAAGAAATCACCCAAATTTCAATTGAAAGAGTGATAACAATAATACACAAATTTCACAGCCACCGTTTCAAGCACACCATAATTTCCAAAATTTTTATGGATATGCACCTCCTTATGCTCCCCCTCCTTAAAGAAATCTTGAGAAAACATTGCATGCATTCATTGAAAAATAGGAGACAATCAACACTCAACTTGCTCAAAGCGTGACAGATTTTAAAGATACTATTGCAAAATTGATATTTGCTCTCAGTTTTCAAGAGAAAGGTAAGTTTCCATCTCAACCACAGCAAAATCCAAAGGGGTAATACAATGCAAATGCAAGTAGTTCTAGAAGCCAACACGTGGATCAGGCCAAATCAATCATCATTCTTCGCAGTGGTAAGGTTTTTGAAAAACCCATTCTTGAACCTTGTGAGAAAGATGATAAGTCAATCTCTAAGGGTAAGGAAGGGGTTGAATATGAACATTACAAAGAAAACACTGATTCTCCACCAACACTTCCATTTCCTCATGTCATGACCAAACAAAGGAAAGTCAATCACAACTTTGAAATCTTTGAAACTTTCAAACAGGTAAGGATCAATATACCTTTGTTCGATGCTATTAAACAGGTACCTTCTTATGCTAAATTTTTTAAAGATCTGTCTACCGTAAAGAGAAAATTGATTTGAAATATAAAGACCCTGGTTGTCCTACAATTTCATGTTTTATTGGAGAACATAAAATTGAAAGAGCCTTACTTGATCTTGGAGCTAGTGTGAATTTACTTCCATATTCAGTTTTTCAGAGTCTCAATCTAGGAGAGTTAAAACCAACTTTTGTAACTCTTTTACTTGTTAATAGATCTATAAAAGTACCTAGAGGAATAGTTGAGGATGTGTTAGTACAGGTTGATAAATTCATTTATCCTATGGATTTTATTGTCTTGGATACACGACTTGTCTCAATCTAGGAGAGTTAAAACCAACTTCTGTAACTCTTTTACTTGTCGATAGATCTGTAAAAGTACCTAGAGGAATAGTTGAGGATGTGTTAGTACAAGTTGATAAATTCATTTATCCTATGGATTTTATTGTCTTGGATACACAACCTGTTGAAGCATGTAATTCATTTCCTGTTATTTTATGACGTCCGTTTCTTACAACTTCTAGTGCATTGATTAATTGTAGGAATGGATTGATGAAGCTATCATTTGGAAACACGACATTGGAAATGAATATTTTCAACATTTGCAAGCAACCTGGAGATGATAATATTTATAAGAAGTAGATTTTATTGAAGAATTAGTTTACGATCAACTTGAATCTACTTTGAGTAAAATTGAGTTAGATGAATCTGAAGATTTGCAAATGATTTATTCCCAGGAAGAAATCACGGATGAAAAAGGTACTAAAAATGTTATGCGAATCTTTTGTCAAGAATGACAATATATTTGACATCCGATATCACACAAATCGATGATAACTTTCCTAATGAATCCTTACTTTCTCCTAGTTCAATGTCTTGGTTTGCTAAAAATATCAATTTTCTTGCTTCAGGATTTTTGCCAGTTCACTAGAGTACCAAAGACAAAAGAAATTTTTTGAGCGACGTGCAAACATTTTATTTGGATGACCCTTACTTCTTCAAATATTGTCCTGATCAAATATTTCAAAGATGCATTCCTGACAATGAGGTAAGTAGTGTCATTAAACTTTGTCATTCTGAGGCATGTGGGAGTCATTTCTCGTCAAAAAAGACGATTGCAAAAATCTTACAATGTGGATTTTATTGGCCCATCATGTTTAAAGACACATGTGTGTTCTGCAAAGCTTGTGAAAATTGTTAAAAGTCAGAATTTATTTCAAAACTTAAGGAATCTTTAGATAATCTTCTATTGACTTTTGAGACATATCCTGGTGGAGATGTGCATTGTGCATTTCAAAACTTATGACCCCATTTCTATAAAGAATATGCTCGATATAGTCTTGGGAATCTAACTAAAAAAGACGTCGTTTGCCAGTTTTTAAGAAAACTAGATGGGAAGCCTATTCCCGACCCATAGAGAGCGTTTAAGCCGTTCTTGGATGTAAAACCAAGGGAAGATGTGAGCCACAATCACAACTACCTGTACATACCCATGTTTGTTTTTCAAAATAAATAAATAAATCGAGAGAGAGAGTGTGAGACTCTAGCTGGCCTACATATAGTGAATACAATGTTTAACCATGCTGACGCCTTCTTTGCCTTACCCGGTGGTCTGGGCACATTGGAAGAGATCTTTCATATTTCCTTTTAGGCCCAACTGTACATTCACCATAAACCTATAGGTCCGTTAAATGTTAATTGTTTTTATGACAATTTATTGTCTTTTCTTGATCAAGTCGTGGAACAAGAATTTCTAACATCTTCGGCTCGACAAATCATAATCTTTGCTGCTACTGGTGAACAATTGATTGACCAACTACAATCTTTCATCCCTGTAATTGATCCTTTCATGAGTTGCATAAATTGGTCAACTAAGGAAAGCCGTAAAAAGCTTAGATTGGATTTAAGCCTTCATTTGTGAATCCTTGTGTCTTTTGGTTTTATTAATAGCATATTATTTTGTTTTGTTATTTCTTATATTTGTTTAAGTGTGTTTCAGGTTTATCAGTGTTCGTTGTTTCAGGTAATGTCTTCTATACTTTATCTTTCTACCTTATGACATTGATGACAATGTCTCGTTCTGGTTGGGGGGTAGTAGTTGACATTAAACAAAAAAAAAACCTAACTTACTAACTGTTTTTGTTATTATTAAAATCATTTGACAAAACTATTATTAGGATGGCAGAGTAAAGAGGAATTTTATTGACTTATCAATAGTCTTATCAAGGCCTATCAGAATACTTCTTGAAATATTCAGGTTTACAAACTCTCGCATTGTTATCACTTGATTTTGCTCATATACTCATTTAACAAGTATTCTTAAACCTTCATTTTCACATACACACTCTAACATATGATTGTGGGTTGCACATTGGATTATAACATTATTTATGTTCTTTTGTTAAAAGTAACAACTAAGAAAAATGAATAGTATATAATTTGCAAAAAAAACAAGTTGATAATATTGATGATAATATAAACGTAGATAAGTTTGGTTTCGTAGCCTTCCTAACCTAAGCAATTATGCTTGAAGGGGTGTTTTAACACCTAATACCCTAAAGTCAACTGACTTGGAAGCTATTGGCCCAAAGCTTATTACATGGGTTAAGGAGAAAAGCTTAAGGGAATCAAACATTGCACTATCTATGTATCAGTATTTGCAACCTGAGTTGCTAAGCTCGTAGGGGTGTCTCAACACCTAATGGCCTAAGACCAACTGGTCTGGGAGTCATTAGCCGAAGCTCGTTTCATGGGTTAAAGATGCATTGTGTTTTAAGTTATATATGTATATATATTTTTTTAAAAAAAGATAATAATCTCAACCCAAGAAAGTTAACCTTAAACATTTGAACAGAATATTGTTTTCTTCCAATAAAAGCCCCATCATCTATGTTTTCATACATTGAGCACATAAAAAGGAAGGTTTATTAATATTTTGTTTAAAAGGTATTGAGCAGATATATAAATTTAATGAGTTTGTTTATCTGGATAAATTAATGGAAGTTGAATGATGAATGCCTTGCTTTGCGGAATTTGCAAATTGTTTTTCTATTTTAACACTTTGATAACTAGGGACTAGTAAAAAGCTGATTGGGGGGTGTGATTAGTACTTAAAAGTGCATTTTTATCAAGGTTTTATATCATCATTTTGCACTTGAAGTATCAATAACTCCTTAACTAAAGCATGTTTTATAATAACAAGTCTGATACCATAAGATACCTTTAATTTATGGTAAATATTCATCTTAAATGCAGGCCTATCACATAAATGAAAGGATTGATTGATGAGTTTAATTACGAAAATTAAAAGGACAAAGAAAGGGCCAAACTTAGAAAAGAGATGCTGGTTCAATCCAAATTGGAACACTGTTCGGTCATTGGGTCATATCTGGAGCTGTAGATCTTGGATTTAGGTCTGTCTTATATGGATGGAAAGCTAAGACAAAGGCCTAAAACTTTCATGGGAGTCCAAGATTTATAAAGGTCATTTTCAAGTCCAAATTATAGCAACAACGGAGAAATCTGAATCAGTCCTACAGCCTAGACACTGTTCAGTGTTCAGCCCATATCTCGAGTTTTCCAAATGACATCAAATGTTTTTTTCCTGGAAAGCTGAGACAATTTCCTAGAACTTTCATGATGTAAGTCTGTTCAAATTATGATGTTATCAATAACTTGTTTGGCAAACAAGAAGATAAGGATTGTCACCGAGTCAAGATGTGGCCACCCACTCAACAATAGTCAACAAATCAATAGTTCTGAATTTTGGCTTATAAAAGGAGGCATTTGCCATGTATTTAGGCATCTTGGTTTTCAGATCAAGATCATGCTCTTGCTCTCTCTTTGTATTTTGTAATGCCTAAGTTTTGCTTATATTAATCTCTTGGTTATGCTTTTCATTTCCTTTCCTTGTTTATTCATGTTTAGCTAAGTTTATCATGTCAAGGTGAAAAGGTTACACTAATGGTGTAAGAATAAGTATAATATAAACTGAACATGAACCTTAATGTTTGATACTAATATGTTTTATATTTGTTATCTTGTTCACTTTTAATACTTTGCTTGTTAAATGATTAATCTAGATTTATGTTGTATAACCCTTGGTACAACAAATACTTGGCACTTTCATAGCCCAACCGTATGGTATAACCGACACCTGTGCTATGAAAGGAACTTGATTCATTGTTAACATAAGTTATAATCATGAATGCCTAACAACATTTTTGCAAGTATTAGCATTATTCGAATAAGATAAGTAATGTAATCATATTAATAATTTATAATCCGATTGGAACCTCCTTTGTGTGTGGTTTCCAGTTGAGTAATAAAAAGAGTTTATACTATACTTGTTTGAAATACCATTAGTGGATCCTCTAACCTTGACAATTATTTTATCCTTGTTTAATCCTTACATCAATATCGTATCTCAAAGCTCTCTTCAACTCCTTTTCTATTATTATCTATTTCTTTATTTGTAATTTATACAGTTAACCTTCCTGTGGTTCGACCCCGGTCTTGCCAGGTTATGTAAGACTTTAGAAATTTTACATGAATATTTTTATTGCCTAAACATGAAAAGAGATGTGCAAAGAATTTGTGATAGGTGCATGACATGTAAACAAGCTAAGTCTAATGTGATGCCTCATGGGTTATATACATCTTCACATGTTCCTAAGGAACCTTATGTTGATATTTCTATGGATTTTATTTTGGATTTACCTTAGGTTGATAGTTCACAATATTTTTATTGTTGATAGATTATTTAAAATGGAACATTTCATATCTTGCCATAAAACTGATGTTGCAACGAATGTAACAGATATATTCTTTAGAAAGGCAGTTTGGTTGCATGGTGTTCCAAAAAGTATTCTGTCTGATCAAGATGTAAGTTTTTAAGCTACTTTTGGAAGGTTTGGTGGGGTAGGTTACGAACTGTACTTTTATTTTCTACTACTTGTCATCCATAAATAGATGGTCAAACTAAAGTAATAAATAAGAATTTAACTCAATTATTAAGAGTTATCATTCAAAAGAATCTTAAAAATTACGAAGATTATTTGTCATTTATTGAATTTGCATATAATCATAATGTGCATTCTATTATTGATTATTCACCATTTGAGATTGTTTATGACTTTAATCTTTTAACATCATTAGATTTGATTCCTTTATATATTGATAAAAAGGTTAAGTCTTTATGGTAATAAAAAAACATAGGTGGTGAAAGACTTACATGCAAAGATATAATAACATATAGAGAAAAAGAATTAACAATATGCATTCAAGGCTAATAGAAAACTCTAATTAGTAAGGTTTGAACTAGGAGATTGGGTTTAGGTGTACATAAGGAAGGCAAGGTTTCCTAAACATAGGTGATCAAAATTGATGCCTAAGGAGATGGTCCTAATCCATATCATAAAGAGGATTAATGACAATGCATACAAAGCGGATCTACTAGGTAAGTATGGTCTTAGTGTTACATTTGATATTTATAATATCTCTTTATTTGATGTTAGTGATGATTCAAGGATGAATCCTTTCGTAGAGAGAGGGAATAATGTGATCCAAACAATAACAAGATATTTTTTAGAAGTCATAGTTGGTCCAATTACAAGATGTAGGACTAAGAGGTTCAAAGAGAATTTCAATAGACTTCTTCAAGAAACATGGTCTAAGGTGGACTTCAAGAAGATATTAAATAACAAAAGCACAAGCCTTGATTAATTTAATTCATGTTCAAGAAGGGCTTGTAGGTGGGCATTCAGATATTATAAAAATATTACAATAAAAAGATTTGAATATGCTAGTTTTGACATTTCATTATTATTTTTGATGCGAACCTCGTGATCACGTGGTCACGCAACCCACACACAAAGACACCAATTCCCGGAAAGCCAAGTAAATCAGGATTGATAGGAGTGTGACACAAAGATAACTTGTACCTAGGCACCAGCACTATTGGAAACGGAAAACCCCCACCCAACGAATATTGATTCGCGAACAAGAAGTATAAGGATGACGCCACGAAGATAGTTTTTCTTTGATAAGTTATTTTCTAGTTCTTTAGAGAACCATGGAAGGGAGATTAACTCACCAACACACACACAAAGTGCGGCAAACAAGAAGTTTTATTAATCTGAATTGTCTAGCTTACATGTCTTATTATGCCTTTATTTATACTAACTCTAAACTTAAATAAACCCTAATGGACCCCCCTTAGGTGGACTTATATTAAGCCCACTTACAATTGACCCAAATAAGTAATAATAACCCAAAGACTAAGAAGAAAATGATAAAAATAATAAAAATTCAAAAATTACCATCCTAAATATGCTAGAATCAGATTTGTCACCATTAAGAAGTCACCAAATAGACTAGGAAATCTGATCTGAATGTAGAATTTATTTTGAAGTCTTCTTTCCTTTTTGTAGCTAGGATGAATAAGGAATTCTTGTAAGAAAAGGATTCTGAAATAATTATGAATCCTTGCCACAATTGGAAACCATGTTGCAGCCCATTAAAGATCTTTGTAGAATTAGGAGATTCTTAAAAAAAGCTGCCACATCCTTTTAGGAAAAGAATCCCAGCCAAATAGAAAGTCCACAAGTCAAAAGGAAGTAAATAACAAAATTCATACAGCCTATGTTGACCCATATTTCGATGTCTTTCCTAACTTCGATTAACCTGAAATTTTAAACCAAGGTAGGAGAACATGTCAGGAGACTCCACGTAAAATTTCAGCTCGATCCAATGGTCGGATTGAAAATTATGACTATTGCTGTAAAACTGGATAGGTGCACTTTCTACGTCAAAATCCGAATTTGACCTTGTCTGGATCGTATCATTCCCTCTCTCTTCAAGATGATTCGTCCTCGAATCACCAACAAGTTGAATGGACAATTCCTTAGCCTCTTTTTGAAGCCTTTAGAATTCTTTTCTTGCCAACAATCGTCGCCAACAACTTTGGATGAAAGTTGCAGCCGTTCTATTTCGTATATCATCATTGCAGCGTATTTTCTCCTCTCTTTATGAAGCTTGCTGGGCATTGACTGATACCGTTAATACATCAAGTTCTTGCTTCATCTCCCCTAGAATACTGGATAGACTCTTGGATTCTTTTTTTAGAGCACTAATCTCTTTATTTATCTCCATTTGATACCACCTCTCCTTTTGAATCCTCCTTTTCTTTTGCCATGACACCTCATCAAAATACATGAAATCCCTTTGGTTTCTAGGCTGCCATAAACCTTCTCAGTGGCCTATGATCTCATCCTTAAAACTACCATTACCAATATCATCAACGTCCTCAAAATCCTTATAATCAGCCCACCTTGGCCTTTCGGCCCCACTGCCATTGTTAGATTTGTGTTGAGCCTCAACTTTTCTCACTTCTTGGGTATATGTTCCAGCCACGTTACCATGTTTTCCCACCTTCTCAAGTCTGTCACACACATTCCCCATCATCAAATTCATTCTTTCCATCATCTTCGTCATGGAATGCATTTGGAATTTAAGTTCTACATCAGGAGGGGGTGGTGTGTTGTTTTGAACTGACATGATGATACCTGTAAAAATTGGTTAGTAGAAAAACAAAATCCTCACATCGCTCGTGTTTCGCTCAAACACTCTTAATATCCTCACAATCTCACACCTCCTTCTTGCTGTTCTTGCGAAACTGAAACCAACACCAAATAAAACCAACTTGGCAGCACAATCCAAATATATATGACTCAAGAAGCAATAAAAACCAGAAAACAAGCAAAACGAAAACGGGATGATAGTCTCGCGAGTAGCAAGCGAGTCTATCCGAAATATGAACGAAACTGAAGACTCGAATAAAAAATAGAAACAAAATATGAAAAACAATGAAACAACACCCAGATATGTTGGATATGATGAAAATAAACTGCAAGCAATGAAAACAACAGAAACCAAGCGAATTTCAAGCGAATTTCAAAACGAAAACAGACTTGTTTACGACGAGTTAAGTCCGAATCTGGAACCTAAAGTAAATGATGTCCAATTGAGTTAAAATTTCAGATATAGTGCGATATCAACCCAAATAGAAAGAATATAAAGTTTGAGAAATTTATGACAAGGTTTGATATACTGACGCAAAAACGTTATGAATCAGACTTGACTAGACCCGAATTTGAAACCCAAAGCAAACGACATCCAATTGACCCCACATTTTATATGTTGTGCGATTAGGACCCTAGTAATTAGAGTATCAAATTTCAGCTAATTCGGAATTGATTTGATCCAATTTTCTCTTGTTTAGTTTTCTGCGGCAGAATCCATTAAACGTCTTTTTGAACAATTTTTTTTTTTGCTTTTCTCTTCTCTCTTTTTTTTTGTTTTTGATGCTACTGATATATTTTGAACAATAATAGAATGAAATAAGATTTTTTATATATATATATGCCGCAAATTCAAGGAGAAGAAGAATTTGGATACTAAGGAATCTTTGCGGAATCAACAAGAAACAAAAATTTCAGAAGGATATAACCTGATTAATGGAGCCAAGCTCTGATACCAAATGATGCGAACCTCGTGATCACGTGGTCACGCAACCCACACGCAAAGACATCAATTCCCGGAAAGCCAAGTAAATCAAGTTTGATAGGAGTGTGACATAAAGATAACTTATACCTAGGCATCAGCACTATTGGAAACAGAAAACCCCCACCCAAAGAATATTGATTCGCAAACGAGAAGTATAAGGATGACGCCACGAAGACAGTTGTTCTTCGATAAGTCGTTTTCCAGTTCTTTAGAGAACCATGGAAGGGAGATTAACTCACCAACACACACACACAAAGTGCGGCAAACAAGAAGTTTTATTAATCTGAATTGTCTAGCTTACATGTCTTGTTATGCCTTTATTTATACTAACTCTAAACTTAAATAAACCCTAATGGACCCCCCTTAGGTGGACTTATATTAAGCCCACTTACAATTGACCCAAATAAGTAATAATAACCCAAAGACTAAGAAGAAAATGATAAAAATAATAAAAATTCAAAAATTACCATCCTAAATATGCTAAAATCAGATTTGTCACCATTAAGAAGTCACCACATAGACTAGGAAATCTGATCTGAATGTAGAATTTATTTTGAAGTCTTCTTTCATTTTTGTAGCTAGGATGAATAAGGAATTCTTGTAAGAAAAGGATTCTGAAATAATTATGAATCCTTGCCACACTTGGAAACCATGTTGCAGCCCATTAAAGATCTTTGTAGAATTAGGAGATTCCTAAAAAAAGCTGCCACATCCTTTTAGGAAAAGAATCCCAGCCAAATAGAAAGTCCACAAGTCAAAAGGAAGTAAATAACAAAATTCGTACAGCCTATGTTGACCCATATTTCGACTTAGAATTCTTATTATATTTATTAGTTATTATTAGTTATTATATTTATCCATATTAATTAGGGATATCCTATTAGACTTAGAATTCTTTCTAGTATAAACACTCTTTTGTAAAACATTTTTGAAAAAAAAATAATTTTAATAAAGAAAATGATACTCTTGCTATATTTTATGTAGTTGAGTGATTCTCATACTAAACTCTTGATTAAACTTACAAACTCTTCGAATGATTTATCAACTTTGTTGTGATTTTATACTACTCGTTTATGTCTCTTTATAGATTTAAGGTAGGAGTGATTATTGCATATAACTTTGGTTCTCCAAAGTAGGTTTTTGTTGGGTCAAGTTGCAAATTATTCAAATATAATTTTAACATATCTTAGAAGATATCTACATCACTACATCTTCTACCTCTTTTAGACTCTCAAAGGTGATTTAGTCTAGACGTGCTTTATTTATGGCATAGTATATTAAGAGAGGAATATATTGTATAAATTTTAGTTGCCTTTCTATAAAGTGAAGATTGTAAGGTTTGTAAAAACACTAATTGTTTCTTTATACTGGATATTTCACCAACCTATAGTAAAGATCCCTACAAGCTAGAATGCTTCTCATAATATAAGCATTTTCTTCTTTAGTCTATGCATAACTATGGATTCATAATTTCTTATTTCCATTGCTAAGTAGGTTTCCACATCCTTCTAAAAAGGAAATCATAGAAATGAATTTTTAATAGGCTTTCTCATATACAGATAAGTGTAAGGTCCAATGGGTACCAACATTGTAGAATTTATAAAAGTATAAGGTCATCCAACACTATTTTAACAAATAGTGATGTCATTAAAAGATTTTTGACTAATTCAATTACCCAAGACCACTTCAAAGCCTAAGAAACTTTTGGCTACCCTTTTTTTGGTCAAAGTCAAACAATGATTTTGTATTTAGGTATGGATTGCAAACCATTACCTTTATATGAATTGACCCTAATAAGAGGTTTATATCTTGTTGATGATGAATTTTATGCTTGTTTGCAAGTTCAAATTGACTAATTTGAGGATTTATTAGTGAGAACACTAGAATATTGAACCTTTTCTTTAAATAAAAGGAAAACAATAACCCTCTACGTAAAGAGAGCATGTAGCTTTCCCAAGTTATAAATAGAGCTTTTAAATATTTTTATTTGTTTTTTATGAAGTTACATTGGATTGGTTAGAAACTGGATTTTATAAAAAAAAACAAAATTTTTGCTTTTTATAGGGCTATCCTGATTGCTTGACCTAAGTTGCGAATTTGACATATTAACTCAAGTTGGCTTAAGTAGTTGTTTTTTTCTTTTTTAATTTTTTTTTCAATTTCATCATTCAGCATTAAATTAATTAGCAATTGATTTTCATAATTTATTTTGATTTATTTTCTATAGGGTTATCATGGTCTCATGATCCAGATCACAGATTTAATAGGTTAACCCGAGTTGATTCAATATATCGTTGTCTTAAAATTAAAAAAAAAATTAAAATTCAATATGTCAGTGCATCAATATTTAAAAAATAAATATCATCCAACATATATTAAAATTTGACCTCATAATTAATTTTGTTAGAAAACATATTAGTAACATTTGAAAGAAGAAATATGTTGAAAAATAATTTATATAATCACAGCGCAGCGTGTACCAATAATTTAGTACTTACAATATTGCAATCTGAAGCAGTTTTGAGTATAAGCAAATGCAGCACCTTAAGAAACGCAGAAAGAGAGATGAAAAATGTTTTTTTTTTGGTAAGTTGACGTATGTATTAAAAGAAGAGATGATGATGAAAAATGTTATGAAGAGAAAGCAGAGCGTATGGAGAAGGGAGGTGGATAAGATGGGCTCAGTGGGCCGAAGAGATGAGGAAATAAAATGGGTTGAAGTATGACGAAAAGCCACCATTCTGTTACGTCCCTGGATGACAAAATTGGATGCGTTATAGGAAAAGAAGAAGAATGCAGGAAGTGCAGGAATAATATCGTCAGAGCACGCAACCCACCGATGGTTGTTAAGATTCGTTAGTTAGCATGAAGTCAGTTAACAGAGTTTGTTACAACAGTTAGAGTTAGTTAGAGTAATCGGTTCGTAGTCATTACAATTACTATAAAAGCACATGGCAGGAATCATATTGAATATAATAAGATTACAGCCAATTCAGTCTCATTTCTTCTTCCTTGACTCTTCTCTGCTAAAATCTTATGTTCTTGATCTCCTCTTCTTCTTCATTTGTTAAGAAACCTTAATAATTGGTATCAGAGCCTTAACATCTAACACTATGGTGAAAAACATTGAAGAACACTGCAAGAAATTAGAGGAGCGAATGCAGACCATTCAACAAGAACTTCAAGAATCCTTGGTTGATCAACAAAACAAATGGCAGGAACAACTTGGTGAACAAAATAGAAAGACTGATCAGATTAGTGTTCAAATCGAAACACTATCGAATCAGTTTCAGGCATTCCTTGCTCATCACATGACAAGAAAGGAGGTAGGGAGCACTTCCAGAGGAATATTGCAGACACCAGCAAGGGGCAGTCTAGAAGGATTGTTATCATAGGGAAAAGGTCCTGCGAGAGGGGATCCAACTTATGGCCAGGAACAACAGAGAGTAATGTATAATGTTGCCCTTCCTAGAATGGATCTAACGACATTTCGAGGAAATAATCCTAGGGGATGGTTGATGCAACCATATTATTCAATAGTTTCACCCACATTTAACTAGAGTTTTGCCTATGTTTTATATATAAAATGCCTTGATATTCTTTGTTTTATGTTTTGAAGGCACTTTTGGATGAAATGATGCAAAAAGGAGTAAATTGGAGATAGTTGGCAGATTTGACCTTCAGTCGATGTTTTGTGCATAGTGTGAGCTCTGGAGGTTGAAATGAAGTGATTCCAGTGGCATTAAAAATCTAACATCCATACCTTTCTGGAAATCTAAGGCATGAAAATAAAATAAGAAAAAGCATGGAAATCGCAGCCTTCAAAGTCAAATCTCGCAATCTACCAGTGTTGACCATCGGCTATTCCAACTTGAATATCTGGAGCTACAGAAGTCCAATTGATGCAAACTAAATTTTTTTGGATTCATGAATCAAAGTTCTATAAACGCTCCGAATTTCAAAGATGACATCTGAATTCTGCCAGCAAACAGGTTTCGTGAAGAAACGAGTCCAAATTACATTCCGAAGCATCTAAACCGATATCCAAGTTTTTATTTTAGCAATTTAGCTCCTCTAAGTCAAAGCTTGAAGATTTCATGCAAGGCTATTTCTTCTTTTTCAGGAAAATAGTTATTGAAGTACTTAAATGTAAACAGTCTACTTAATGGAGGACTATTTTGTAAAATAGAGACCTAGGGTTTCCTAAGATATAAAAAGAATGAGAGAAGAGAAGGGGAGCAGCCAGCCAAGAGGAGAAAAACGCCCCCTTCCTCTAAAAAACCCTAAATTATGCATTCTTCCTTCTTTTTGATTAGTTGTTCAACAAACATGCAAGGTTAAACACTTTTTCTTGGTTGCAAGGGCACGAAAACCTTCGGATTTTAAGAACTGTGAGATTTATTTTACCTTTTCTTTTCAGTTTATATGATGAATATGTTTGTTCTCCTATGGTTATTTTTCCTATGTTGTTTATTGTAATTGCTAGAGCGGACTCTAAGTTATTATTGTAGACAATCTATTGCTAAGTTTGATATCAAAACCGGAGTTGTGGTATATGAACTTGTGAAGCAACTGAGTTTAATAATTATGGCGGATCTACGTTATTAATCTTAGGGAGAACATTCAATCAAATCAAACATAGATCGGGACAGTTATGTTTTCTTGATTAATCAACTTATCTAGTTCTTAAGGCTGCCATTAAATTAAATTACTAGTGCGGACACTGTGGTTGTTCCATGGTTAGGGTTAGTTATACGGCGAATCCGTTAACTAACCAATGTTAAGAAGAGATAAATATTTAGAATATAAATTGATGTTTCATTTCCATGATCAGTTCTGATTTCTGTAGGTGGATGTGTGCTTGTGATCAAGGTTTGTTCTCTTGATAATTTTCTGATTTTATTAAATTTCGTTTGATAGTTTTCTCTTTTCTTTTGCTTTAGCCTAGATAACGTCCAAACCCCCCCAAATTGCATATCATCTAGCATAAAAATCTGACTTGAACTTCCTCATGGGATCGACCAGAGATCTTCAAAAACCGTCTCCTCCACGACCGGGATCGCGGCAGAAGACATGGTCACGATTTGGATCGGATGCACTGTGATTTTCCTGTTGAATCGGCTGCCCTGGCGAAATGGACGGGATGACGAACAGTATTGCAAACGGCACCGTTAAACTATTTTCAATTTGGTCCCTAAACGTTTTAAATTCAACAATTTGGATCTCAATCAGTAATAATTAATTTCTAATTATGCCCTTGGATTACTTTCAATTGAACCCTCAGTTATAGTACCATTTACACAATAGTCCTGGGTTTCTGGACTATTTAATTTGGTCCTTGAACTTTAATTTCCTAGCAATTTTTCTTTGTATGAGCTCCAAATTTTGGTGTTTCTTCAATTGAACCCCTGATTCCTTTAATTAATTAAATCAAAGTTTAATTAAGTACTCAAACTCATCAATTCTTTAATTAAGCTCATGTTTTTATTAATTAAACTAATCCAAATTTTAATTAAATTCTCAAACTTATTAATTCTTCAATTTCTGACCAATTGACTCTCAAATTTTAAAAATTTCAACATTGAACTTTGAATTTGTGTTGTCTTAACCCAATTCTCAACTATTATGATTTTTTTAATATTTATTTAAAAATTGGATTATGACAGTTGCCCCCTCTTTATAATATTTACAATGCAAAGTTATTGGAAAATTCCATTTTCTTTAGCTTTGTGTAGTAAATTTATAAAGAAAAGTAGATACAGAAAGAAGTCTTGAAAACTTCGAAAACAGTAGATTGACATATGACTTTTACAGAGAGAACAAGTTATTTGGAAGACGACCTGTTTTTTTTTTAAATGGATCAAATTGTTTTGGGCAACCTGCCCAATTATAAAAGAAACGCGAAGAATTTCACGAGTGGTCTAATTGTTCTAGGCGACCTACTCAATGATTGAAAAATACAAGGATTTTTTTTTGTGATGGTATATTGTAATGAGTTACCGGCCCAAATGGTCACATTGTAATGGGTTACCTGCCCAGTATAGGATGGTATATTGTAAGGGGTTACTGGCCCCGATGGTCACATTGTAATGGGTTACCTGCCCAGATGGTCACATTGTAATGGGTTACCGACCCAGTTGGTCACATTGTAATGGGTTACCTGCCCAATGGATGGTATATTGTAATGGGTTACCGACCCAATTGGTCACATTGTAATGGGTTACCTGCCCAGATGGTCACATTGTAATGGGTTACCAGCCCAGTGGTCACCTTGTAATGGGTTACCTGCCCAGTGGAAAAATACGAGGATTTTTTTTAAGACATGATAGGGCTCGAAGGCGCATTATTCAATAGATGAAAGCTCAAAGGAAATGAGGGCTCGAAGGCGCATTATTCAATAGATGAAAGCTCAAAGGAAATGAGGGCTCGAAGGCGCACTCAAAAGGAGGTAGGATAGGAAATGCACTACCTTTGATGGTCGAGGGCTCGAAGGCGCTCTCGAAATGGAGATAAGACGAGGGCTCAAAGGCGCGCTCGAATGGAGATAAGACGAGGGCTTGAAAGCACACTCGAATGGAGATAAGACAAGGGCTCGAAGGCGCGCTCGAATGGAGATAAGACGAGGGCTCGAAGGCGCGCTCGAATGAAGGTAGGATAGGAAATGCACTACCTTTGATGGTCGAGGGCTCGAAGGCGTGCTCGAAAAGGAGATAAGACGAGGGCTCGAAGGCGCTCTCAAATGGAGATAAGACGAGGGCTCGAAGGCGCGCTCGAATGGAGGTAGGATAGGAAATGCACTACCTTTGATGGTCGAGGGCTCGAAGGCGCTCGAAAAGAAACAAGACGAGGGCTCGGGCGCTCGAATGGAGGTAGGATAGGAAATGCACTACCTTTGATGGTCGAGGGCTCGAAGGCACGCTCGAAAAGAAACAAGACGAGGGCTCGAAGGCACGCTCGAATGGGGATAAGACGAGGGCTCGAAGGCGCCCTCGAATGGAGAATGAAAGGTGGTGGGAAAATACAGATATTTTTCAAGTGGCCTAATTTTCATGGGCGGCCTGCCCAAGTTGAAAAATTCTCAAAAGTGAAAATTTTTCAAAAGCAATTTCAATGTTCGCCATTTCAAGTTAGCCTTCCGCTTGATGGATTCTGTTAGAATTTTCTCTAATAAAATTTGCAAAACTCATTGTCCAATGTCTCAAAGTTTAAATGATATGCATGCATCTTTACCTGATTTGAAATATAGGCCCCCCATTTCTTCTTAGTCTTCTCGTTGCTTGGTTGGTGAGATCTTGCTATCTGATTTGAGTCATCTTTGTCGTTTGGCTTTCTAGCCCACTCGAGTTAGCCTATATAAGACTTTTTCCAGATTTGTTTGCACAACTCAGCCTTTATGGTACCCATCGTGACCCACATGCTTGCTAAAGATTTTCGGACTCGTCAAATAATTTGAGAGGATCATTCATTACCCCTCGTCTCACTGCTAAAAACATTCGGTGTCACTAGCTGAAAGGATCAAACGGTCTTTTGTAAACCAAAATGCCCCCTTGTCTTGTTGTAAGGGATGATAGATTTTCCTTAAACACAATGTTGTCCCCTTGTACTGGTCATTGCCCCCAAGTGTGCTATGTCACTGACTTAGATGAATAATGATTTTAAGAGGCCATTCTCTCATTTGGTGAAGGAATATGAGTCTAGAATAAATCTTGAAATCTTGATTTTGCATTTTAAAAACAAAAATTATTTCGATGTGAGTCTAAAATAATTTGTTTTTGAAATCTTGCAACTCCTTGGTTATTTTCTTTCTTGGAAAAGAGATTATTTGCTCTTGTGTTTGGTAATGAGGTCTTCGGTGAAAATATGTCATGAGATGACCTTTTGTTTCGAAGTGAAGGGCTCGAGAAAAAGCTCGAGGTTTTATATGAGAAAAACTTGTCTTTTTTTTAACATTTATTTTTATCAGCATGAATAATAATGAGTAGTTTATTCTTGATGTCATGAATCTTATGAAAAAGTATTCTTTGCATTTTGAGAACATTGTTTATTGTTCTAGGTTGCTTGCTTGCTTGATTAGAAAGGACTTCTACAGGCATGTAACGTAGGCTGTGGTTTTTTGCTATGAAAGAAAAGGATTCATAAGGCTCAAAGAGTGTTTCAGGGTTTCAAAGATTGAAGATCACGACCAACAGTTTGACTCTTGATGTCATTCATATTTTCTTTTGCCACTCTTCTTTGATTTGCCCTTTTTTCTATTTTTCTTTTTCATTGCTTTGCTAGAGCATACTCACTTTATCTTGGTTATCACTTTTTCTTGTGATTTGGGCATGCCCCCTAGCATTTGAGTTTCTTGGGCTCTTTTGCCTTTTGGTTTTCTCACAGCTTTATCATCTTTCTTGATCATTGAAATTTCACTTGCCCCGGTGTAGGGTGTGATCTTAGTCGGGATTTTTTTTTATGAAAGAAAAATTATTCAGGCTCAAAAAGAGATCACAAGGGATGTACTTATTTCAGAATGTGAAAGGAATAACAAAGATAACCTTTTCTCATTTCAAGCGCAAGCAGCTATGATCAATAAACTTTGACCTCATCTAGTATGATGGTTTAGTCTTTGCAAAGATGCATTTCATGAGTTATGAGCAACAAGTTCACTACATACCATTATTCATACATTTAAAAACACATGACTCAAGAGTCATGGGGTAAGGGTATTTATTTATTTCTTTTTTCTTTCTTTTTAGAGTTTGGTCACCTCTATAAAGGAGTTGCTTGATTCACTTGTCATTCTACAAGTAGAATGTCAAAAATATTATTTTTGAATAAACATCAAATTATTTTTGAAATCAAAATGCCAGATCAATTTTTCAAAACTCTAACAGGGAAACTGATTTTGGTAAAAGAGATGAATTGCATCTATGAGATTGTGCAAGGCTTCAAAGATGTGTTTGTGAGTCTTTATAAGAAAGCTCTCTCCGAAAAATGAATAAAGCTTAATCGTAAACACGATTGAATGACAAACTCATTATTTTCATTGAAACTTTGGAAAATAAATTCAACAACAAAGAACTCATGACAACATCTTGGGCTATGAATACTGGCATGATAACATATAAAGGGGCTAAACATTTAGCAATCATTAATTGGAATTTATGGAATCATTTCAAAGGCATCTTTCTTGACAAGGGCATCTTTTCAACAGTCAATTGAAGTCATATGTAGATCATTCTTGACCTAATATCACCATAGCTTTATCTTCAAGATAGTTGATTTCTAGGAGTTGGTGTGAAGTAATTAGCTATAGGAACGATAAGTGTCTTAGCAACCACCTTCAGTGTCCTTTCCCTTTTCATTGAAACCGTTCTTCTCAATTGGGTTAGCAATCTTACCTAGCCCAATGGCTTATTCAATCCTCTCAGCTACAACAACCAGGTCAGTGAAATGTTGTACAGAGCTTCTAACCGAGTATTCAAAGTACGGAGCTTTAAAGGTGTTGGAAAATAAACTGATCATCTCTTTTTCCAACATTGGAGGATTAACTTGTGCAGCTACCTCACTCCATCTCCGTGCGTATTCCCTTATGGACTCCTTGTTGTCCTTCTCCATTGCAAGTTTAACCGATCAAGGCCCACGTCTATATTGAACTTATATTGCCTCATAAAAGCATCCACTAAATCCTTCCATTTTTTAACCTTGGTATTGTCCAACCGCATATACCAAGTGAGGGCAACATTACTCAAACTGTCTTGAAAGAAATGAATCAGCAGTTTCTCATCATCAACCACCTCAGCCATTTTGTTGCAGTATGCTTAGAGATGAGTTGTAGGGCATTGAGTTCCCGTATATTTAACAAATTCGGGCACTCTAAAATTTTTGGGAATGACAACGTTGGGCACCAAACACATCTCAACAGCCTTTATAGGATCATATAGGTGAATTCCCTCAAATGCCCTCATCCTTTGCTCTAGGGCAATGAATTTGTTCGGGATCATCTTCTTTTACCATCTTGCCTTTTTGATATTCCTTCTCTATAGAATCAATGGTGGACGAAACTCTCGCAGGGTATGCTGGTTGGAAATGCATAGGTTGTTGAAATTCAGATGACACCCTTTGCCCCCAGATTATGTGGATCGAAATGAGTTACATGCATATCTTCAGTCTGAGCTATAAGTGTTGCTTTTCCGGATTTATTTCTCAAGGTCTGCTCGAGTATACTAGTAAGCCTTGCGACTTCTTCTTTAAGATTGTCCAACTCTTTTTGATGTTGGGCTTCTAACTGGGGCTCTTTCTTTATTTTTCATTTTTCTTTTTCTCGAATGAGTGTTATAAATGGGTTTCAATAGGGAACCTATATTTCAACCTACTAAATGTAAATCATGCAATTATGCAAAAATAATGCCGAAGCAATTAAAAAAAAACGCATATGAAATGTAGACTCACCCTTTACGGGATGACAACCTAATAGGAAGATCCTAATTGTTGAGTGCATCAAAGGGTTGGTCATTATCTAGTTTAAAAGGGTCTCTCACATGCTCAGTGATCGTCCATGAAAGGTCGATATGAGGCTTACAAGTAGTGTGAAAATAGAGGCCCTGAGTAATATCAGTTTGGCATATCAACCACTTCCAAGTAAACAATCAAGCGAGAGTTGGATGGTTTCACGAGTCTTACCTAGGCTAAAGTCGTTGGGGTACCGTTACTCCCCCACCTATACTAGATTTTAAGGTGTGTGCTCTTAACGTGATGCATGACAATATAAACAAGGATGCATGCTAAAGCAGTAAATGCAAGCAAAATAAACAAATAAACACAACAAAGAAAATAGCAATAATAAACAAAAGGCAAAGCTTAGTCCATTAGTCCCCAGTGGAGTCGCCATTCTGTCGCACCCGACATCGCGGCGGCCTTAAAAATTAAATCTTTGGAAAAGAACGGATTTCTGGCATCCTGTTCTTTAATGGGGAATGATCTTTGTTTAAGGAGTCGCCACCTAGTATTATGGTCACTAGGAACCCTAACTGGTCAATAGAGATTTTATGGTTCGGGACTGGTTACGTAAAAGGGAAGATATTATCACCCCTTAAACGTCCTGCCTGAGGCAGGCTGCATTGCTAGTTTCATCTTAAATTGCTAAATGTTTATTAATTTATGCTATGAAAATTTGCTTATAATATTCCTGACTCTGGCGCCAGTGAATATTCAACTACGGATATTTCCAACTCCGGCGTTGGTAAATATTACGTAGCTATAAAATAAATTAGATCAATATTTTTTTATTCCTGACTCTAACACCAGTGAATAAATAAATAATAATAAATTTATTTTTACGCATGCACATATTTTTTATTTTTCTAGCTAAATAAAATAAAATAAATTTAAACCGATATTTTTATTCCTGACTCTAGCGTCGAGAAATAAACCAATAAATTTACATTATTTTTATTCATCTAAATAAAATAAAATACAACGAATAGAAATAATATAAATTTAAACCGATATTTTTATTCCTGACTCTGGCGTCAGTGAATAAACCAATAAATTTACATTATTTTTATTCATGCATACATATTTTTTTATTTATTATTTCTTTCTACTTTTTTATTTTTCTGTTTTTTTTTATTTTGGTCGGGCCCACCAAATATATATGGTCCGGGCTAAACCCACCCACCCGACCGGCCATCGACCCAAGCCGATGGCTTGGTGTGGCGAAGCAACACGCGTGCTCTAACGCACTCGTGTTGCTATACTGTGCAAGTGAATTAAAATTCACTTGCACAGTGTAAATGCCAACTGAAATAATGCGAGAAGAAGAAACCGCGTACCTGTTCTGTTAGAGGCGTTGGAGACGATGGCGAAGCTCTGGCTGGAATGGTTGTTGGTGACTTTCGCCTGCTTGATACCTTTCCTTCTGCTTTCCCTTTTTGCTCCTGTGCCCACGGTCTGCTTTTGTTTTTTTTAGCAGATTTTGAGATAATGAAGGAAACGAACGAAGGTGCCGGCTTCTGTGGATACTGATTTTGTTTTGGTCGTTTTCTGCAGGGATAAAAGCAATGGCAGAACTGATTTCCCTCTCTGTGTAAATTTTTTTTTGCTCTGGGTTTTTTTCGGTCTTTGCTTTGTTTTTGGGTTTTTTTTTCCTCAGTTCCTCCTTTCTTTTTCTCACTGTGTATTATTTCTTTCTCTGGGTTTTTGCTTTGTTTTTGCTCTCGTTTTCCCTGTTTTTGGGTTCCTCTCCCCCTTTTGGAGCTGGGTTTCTTCTCCCTTTTATAAGGCCAGAGATCTTCAAAAACGATCTCCTCCATGACCGGGATCGCGGCAGAAGACATGGTCACGATTTGGATCGGATGCACTGTGATTTTCCTGTTGAATCAGCTGCCCTGGCGAAATGGACGGGATGACGAACAGTATTGCAAACGGCACCGTTAAACTATTTTCAATTTGGTCCCTAAACGTTTTAAATTCAACAATTTGGATCTCAATCAGTAATAATTAATTTCTAATTATGCCCTTAGATTACTTTCAATTGAACCCTCAGTTATAGTACCATTTACACAACAGTCCTGGGTTTCTGGACTATTTAATTTGGTCCTTGAACTTTAATTTCCTAGCAATTTTTCTTTGTATGAGCTCCAAATTTTGGTGTTTCTTCAATTGAACCCCTGATTCCTTTAATTAATTAAATCAAAGTTTAATTAAGTACTCAAACTCATCAATTCTTTAATTAAGCTCATGTTTTCATTAATTAAACTAATCCAAATTTTAATTAAATTCTCAAACTTATTAATTCTTCAATTTCTGACCAATTGACTCTCAAATTTTAAAAATTTCAACATTGAACTTTGAATTTGTGTTGTATTAACCCAATTCTCAACTATTATCATTTTTTTTAATATTTATTCAAAAATTGGATTATGACAAGCTCCATTAATGGGTTAAAGGAGGACATCAAACCAATGTTGAAGATATTGAATCCAGGAACATTGATGACAGCTTTTGATCAAGCTAAATGGTAAGAGGAATCAAATAATATATTGGCAAGAAAGAACAGATTCATGACCAAGCCAGTAGTTGGAGACCAGGTGGGGAGATCGTTAGGTAACCAACAAACCAATTATATGAGTAATAATCTGCAAACACAAAAGGTTCCAAGGACCATGTATGAGCAGAGACAAAGGTTGGGACAATGTTTCAAGTGGGGACAAATTTATGTCAGGGCATAAGTGCATTGTCAAGGGACTGCACACGATTGAAGGCCATGAAAAGAGGAATTTATGGATGTTGCGACAAAGAACAACGCTGAAGAAGTGGCTTCTGATAACAAGATTGAGGAATATAGCCTATCTTTGATTTAACACCATCAGAATTAGAGGCAGCTATCATGGCAAAGAACTGATCATTCTCATTGACAGTGGAAGCACACACAACTTCATTGATGAAAACGTAACAGGAGAGCTACAACTCTCTGTAGAGAATTCTTCAGTGTTAGCAGTAACGGTTGCTAATGGTAGTGTCATGCTATGTGATTCCTATACAGCGGGGTTTACTTGGTTTATGCAGAGCTATGAATTTGTAGCAAATTTAAGGATTTTGAAGCTGGGGAGGTGTGATATGGTGCTGGGAGTGGATTGGTTAAGGAAGTTTTCACCAATCCTATTTGATTTCATTAAAATAAAGATTACCTTTAAGAAGGAAGGAAGGATGCTTGAGCTTAAAGGCATCGTGGAAACAGCCAGTCTTCAACGTATGACAGTAGAGAAGGTTCAGAAGAATTTAAAAACTTCCATCATGGGATTTGTGGGGCAGTTTTTTCTGATAGAAGCAACCACAGTACCCCTTCCAATTCTGGCTAATACAGAAATAGTAGGGTTATTGGCAGATTATCGCGAGGTTTTCTAGGAACCTACAGCATTGCCACCTACTAGGAAGCATGATCATAGAATTCCACTTCAATCAAGAGCTCAACCTGTAAATTACAGACCATATAAGAGTTCCTTCTTTCAGAAGGAGGAGATAGAAAGGATGGTCAAGGAAATGCTACACAACAGCATAATCTAACCAAGTGTGAGCTTGTTTGCCTCTCCTGTACTTTTGGTGAAAAAGAAAGACAACACTTGGCATTTCTGTGTAGATTTTCGACAACTGAATGATGTCACTATCAAGAGCAAATTCCATATTCCTTTGATCAACAACCTACTGGATGAGCTACAAGGATCTAGTTTTTTTTTTCTAAACTAGATCTAAGGTTAGGATACCATCAATTTCATATGCATGAGGGGGATATAGAGAAGACAGTCTTTTGCACTCATCAAGGGCACTATGAATTCAGAGTAATGCCCTTCGGTCTCACGAATGCTCCCACAACCTTCCAAGCCCTAATGAATGACATACTAGAGCTGTTCTTGAGAAAATTTATCGTGGTATTCTTTGACGACACTCTCATTTATAGTTCTTCTCTAGAAGCACATATGAGACATCTGAAGCAAGTTCTGGAAACTCTAAAAACTAACCAACTGTATGCAAAGAGATCCAAGTGCACGTTTGCAGAGTCACATGTAGAGTACTTGGGGCATTTTTGCTGAAGGGGTAGCCATTGATCCTAAAAAGACACAGGTAGTACAGGAGTGGCCAGTTCCAAAGTCTATCAAGGAGCTAAGGGGATTCCTTTGCTTAGCTGGTTATTATCGAAAATTCATTAGAAAGTTTGGTATTATTAGCAAACCTTTGACAAAGTTGCTCAAGAAGAATAATTTCTTATGGCATAAGGGAGCACTGGAGGCTTTCCACAACTTGAAGCAAGCATTATGTGAGGCTTCAATCTTAGCCTTTGCCTGACTTTACCAAACCATTTGTGCTGGAAACAAATGCTTGTGATACTAGAGTTGGAGCAGTGCTTAGCCAGGAAGGAAGATCATTGGCATTTTTTAGCAAGGCCTTGGGAGTAAAACATTTGGGGTTGTCTATCTACGAGAAGGAATACCTTACTATCCTGATGGCAGTAGACAAGTGGAGGCATTACTTGGAACAAGATCAGTTTGTAACAAACTAACCATGAAAGTCTAACATACTTACTTGATCAAAAAATTCACACTCCTATTCAAAAGAAGGGGTTGACTAAGCTATTGGGGTTAAACTATCAGATCAAGTACAGGAAAGGGAAAGAGAACAAGGCTGCAGATGCCTTATCGAGGATTATGCAGAGTGATGTAGGCTGCCAAGGGAACGAAATGGCAGGGGGGAGGCTCACCGCCATAACACAAATAATTCCTTTTTGGTACGACCAAATTTATGACTCTTACAAAGACGATGCCATGTTGCAGGATATAATAAGGAGTAAGCTGGTAGATGCTACACAATCTTCCAGATTTACATGTATTAACAGGGTGGTGAAGTATAAAGGGAGAATTGTTATAGGAGCTTCAGGGTTATTAAGGGAAGAACTCATCAAGTCTACCCATGATTCCTACATTGGAGGGTATGCTGGGATCCAGAATACATATAGACGACTTAAGGCTCACTTCTACTGGCCTTTCATGAAGAAATTGGTGCACCAACTAGTTCAACATTGTGACATTTGTAAACAAGCCAAGACCGAAAGGGTGCCTTATCCTGGATTGTTACAAGCTCTTTCAGCTCCACATGGTCCCTGGCAAGATATTACCATGGACTTCATAGAAGGACTTTCAGAAGGCAAGGATACTATTATGGTCATTGTTGGTCGCTTTATAAAGTATGGGCATTTTATCACATTAGCCCATCCCTTCACAACTCAAGAGGTGGTTAAGTTTTTCTTAGATCATATTTACAAGTTTCATGGCTTGCCTACCATGATATTAACCTACAGGGATAAGATTTTCACAAGCTTGTTTTGGAGAGAGTTGTTCAAGCACCTAGGTGTTAAGTTGTTACTAAGTACTACATATCACCCTCAAACGAATGGGCAGATCGAGAGGGTAAATCAATGCTTGGAGACTTACTTAAGGTGTATCACTATGCACTGTCCAAGGAAGTGGCACTAGTGGATGTCGACAACACAATGGTGGTACAATAGTAGCTTCCATTCGGCTATCAACATGTCCTCATTCCAAGCTTTATATGGATATGAACCCCCAGCAAGGGAGATGGTGCTTACTGAGGTTACTCAAGTAGCAGCCGTGGAAGAATGGATGTAGAGAAGGATTAATATGGATCAGTTAATCAAAGGGCTATTGGAGGGGGCAAGGAATCGAATGAAACAGGTGGCAAATAAGAGACGTTCAGAAAAGACATTCCTGATAGGAAATTGAGTTTTCCTGAAGCTTCAGCCTTACAGGCAAGGCAATGTCATGTACAGGAAGAATTACAAGCTAAATCCTAGGTATTATGGCCCTTACCAAGTCATTGAACGTTTTGGAGCTGTAGCATACAAGCTTAAACTGCCAGAGGGAAGTGCAGTGAATCCTGTGTTCCATGTTTCGTTATTAAGAAAAAAAGTGGGGGAGGTTGCCATAGTTTCTCAAGCTCTGCTGATTGTAGATGAAGAAGGCAGAGTTAAGGTGTATCCAGTCATAATATTAGAGAGGAAACAGTTGCAATTTCCAGAATTCAGTATTGATACTTGAATTGTTAAAGCTGTAGATTCTTGGCCAAGAATCTTTTCGAGGACAGGGTACCATTACGTCCCTGGATTACAGAATTGGATGCATTATAGGAAAAGAAGAAGAATGCAGGAAGTGCAGGAATAATAGCGTCTGTAGCACGCAACCTACTGATGGTTGTTAAGATTCTGTTAGTTAGTTAGCATTAAGTCAGTGAACAGAGTTTGTTACAACAGTTAGAGTAATCAGTTAGTAGTCTTTATAATTACTTTAAAAGCATATGGCAGGAATCATATTGAATATAATAAGATTACAGCCAATTCAGTCTCATTTCTTCTTCCTTGACTCTTCTCTGCTAAAATCTTATGTTCTTGATCTCCTCTTCTTCTTCATTTGTTAAGAAACCTTAACACATTCTCGATCACTGATGCTGCTGTTTATTAGCTGATTCCTAGGAGTAGTGGAGGAATGAACTCCAATTTCCACTCTCCGATTTGACAATAAAGAAATTGAGGTGGAAACTGGATTGTTTGGTCGCAGGAAATAAAACGGGAAGGCTATTGTTAGGGGGGTCTATGACATGTGTCTTCTTCATTGTATTTACATACACGGCCCGTCATTGATCATCGCTGAATGCATTTATTGGTTCATTTTTTTAGTTGAATTGGGGGGCAGACATTCCATATTTAAATAAAAATAAAATATAGCAACAATTAAAGTTGTTGGATGTCTTGTAATGTTTTGTGTTCCAAATTAACAGTATTATAAAAAGGAAAGGAGAGAATAATTTTTTAGCTTTAAAATGATGCTTAAAAAGTGTTCGTAATCGCTTACTGTTGATGCAGAAGCCAACTTATGACTTGCATATCATGGTTTGGCTGACTCAATATGTTATGATATTACCCGATTGTTATTCATTAATTACATTTAAAAAAACTCACAAGCTGGACTATTCATCGAAGAGAGAAAATTCATTAAACCTACCAGTATGAAATTTTACCATGAGCAAATCTATTCATATCCATGGAGCAAATATATGAGTTCAATCAAGCTTTGTTTCTTCGGAGTACTAAAAGCATATGATCCTATTGGAATTTGAGTAAACCGTATGTTCAAACTGGGATATTCATGTTGAATTTCTTTACAAAAACAAGAAATGGTAAAATATCAAATGCAAACCCTGTTTTACCCATTTACTTTTATTTCTTAAAAAATAATAATCTAGAAACTCGTGTATTTACATATGGAAGATATACTCTCATTTTATCGAACCTGATACGATCTAGCCCGTTTAACTTTAGCTAGTCTAATTTGGAGATATAATAATAAATATAATAGAGAGTTCATGCTTGAACATCAACAATCCAACTTGTTGCAACTACAATGTCTCCGATGTAATTTCATTGCTCTCGCTGGTTACGTCCAGTGTAATTTCTCTCCTCGCTGGTTAGCTGCAATTACAACAAGATTCAGTTACATAAGCAACTCTACACTTAGCTAACCGTAGTAATATATATATAGTTTTTATGGGAAATAAATTTATAAAAAAATAGATTATTTTTTTTTATGTTTGGTAATGTTATAGAAAATAAGTTAAATAAATATTTTTCTTAAAAAATAATTTATTAATATTTTATTTTTATTTTTAAGTTTATTAAAATAATAAAAATCAAATCTAAAAAATAAAAAAATTAAAAGATGAAATTAAATAAAAATATAATTTACAAATTATTTTAAATAAAATAAAATAATTATTAAAATAATAAAAATTTTAAAAAGTAAAAAATTTTAAAATTAAAAAAATATAAAAATTGATAAATTATTTCAAATAAATAAAATAAAAATCAAATTTAATAAATAAAAATTTTCAATTACAATAATATTAAAAAATTTAAAATAAAATATATAACAATCAAAAAGTTGAAAACCAAGTTTAATATAATCAACAAATTAAAAAGTATTTTTTAAATTCTTTTTGCAATTTAAAAAAAAAATTCCACCCAACAATAATCCTTTAAATAAAACAAACAAGGCCTTAATAGTTTCCAGTTCTGTATGAGAATAACTTTTCATGCAAAACTTAATATATGAGCAAAGTATAAAGAAACAAAGAGGCATCAAGTTCAAAAATATTCCGAGTAGCAGGGTTCATTGCACCCATATCAGGCAACATGCAACAATTGCGGCATGTATTCAATTCAGGCAACAATGTCCGCATCTATCGATCTGTTTGATTATATATCTGGGATGGTAGGTAATAAGATAAAACCTTGACTAATCACTAATCACCAAGACAAACTGCACCTAGACAATTTTCCGACAGCCGTCCGACAGTTACTGTCAAAATAGAGACGTGACACTATTCACAGAATGGTACATCAACATCTAGTGAGATCCCAACACATTATTATGTAACAAAATAAGGGGGGGACTCCTACTCCAGCCTAAATTACAAATGCAGATCCTTTGACAGGCTTCTGGTGATTCCTCCTTCAATTTCATCAGGAGGTACGCCTGGGCCTCTTTGCAGCTTGCTGTTCATCTGATTCTACCATCATCACATCATCACCAATCCTTTGCATATCATTCTCAATGACCTCAGTCTTCTGCAAATCTTGATGCAATCCATTCTCTACCAAAGCGTGGTCTTCTTGCAATGATGCAGAGAATTTTTCCTGACAAGTGGCAATGTTGCCATTTTCTTTGTCATAGCTAATCCTGTCAGTGTCATCAATACCTTCAAGGTTATGTATACCTTCAATTGCTTGCATATTATCCCGAGTGACCTTTGCCTTTTCCAAATCTTGATTCAACACAATCTCTACCAAGTTGGGGTCTTCTTGCAGTGATGCTGAGAAATTTCCCTGACAAGATGCAAGGCTAACATGCTCATTGCCATCATGAATCTTGTCAATGTCCTCAGTACTTCTAAGGTTCCGTATACCTCCAAAGGCAGAATTCTCTTGCATCTCGACAGAGGCAGATGCGAGGCTTACGGTCAAACACCCTACATTTTCCATCATAGGAGATTTTCGTTGATCAAATTTCTCTTTCTGACAAATACCTGCATCTTCCTTAGCTGGAAAATTTTCAATGATTCCTACATCTGAATCATCAGAGGCAGAGTCTGATGTTTCTGAAGATGAATCATTGTCATCTGCTTGCAAAGAAATCCCTGGATTCCAAGAATCATCAGCTCCAAAACCTTTAAAAGAACATGATATAGAACCATCTTGAGGTGTTATTCCTGCAACTTGCTGAAAAACAGTTTCTCCAGAAGGGAAATGCACAAACTGCTCACCAGTTTCGGTATCATCCTGCTGAAAAACCGAAAATATGTCATGCATATAAGATCACAAGAGACTGTTGGTAAGACCTCTTTTTGGCTTTCAACTGGCAAAAACAAAGCATTATAAATCGCATACTAAAAAACAATTAGCTAGAATAATAGAAAATGCCAATACCTCTATCTGTGACCTAGTACCATTAAGGTGGTGATAAGACGATGGCTGGTCAAAGGATGGACACTGTGCAAGTAATGATCCAGCAGAAACTTCCGGATCAAAAAATTCCCTGAGAACCAAGCCAGGATCATTAACACAATGAGAATTCCTCATAGGTGATACTCCCAATAGAGTAATTTCAATGCCCTGACCATGGTCAGAGCTTGATAAATTAACACGACAAGCTCCATCAGGAGAGTATCTGTCTGAAACAAGCTCCAATCCAGATTCTTTCCCATTAATTTCAGGGAAATTAGACTGTTGTTCACTGCTGCAACCACTAGAAGAAACTTCCCGAGAACAATTTTGAAGCAGCTCGGAGATTAGCCTCTGGATAAGTGTACGCTTGAGAGAAGCTTCAGCAGGAGGAAACCAATCCCCATTAAGCTGTTCATTTGAGGAAAAAATAAGAAAAGGGAGGGAAGTAACTGTCTGACTAAACATCTGAAAGACCCAACAAACAAATACACAATTACAGCATCAATGTTCAAGTAAAGCAATCGATGCATATTTCAGGCCTTTGGGGTTGCATTGCTACATATAAATCAACAAAGGGTTAATTATCAACAGCATAGTCCAAGGCCTAGGAGCAAACCAACTCCCATGCATTGCCAAGATTTCTGTTCACTACTATCTTGCAGAATACAAAATGCACCTTTCTACCATGTGCAGAACGCTAGCTTTGGGAAAATAGAAATACAATAATATTCAGAGAAACAACTGATGGATTGAACTTACAAACTTAGTAAACCCGTTTATTCTGAATGGGCTAAAATTCACTGGGGCCTCTACCAAAAAGAGCTCCAGATAGTGAAGCAGGAACAGGCCACAGTCAAATGAATTTTCCTGCTGTGGCAGCTGACATGACCATGAACAAAACATCAGAACAATCACAATAACCCACCAGGATCACAAAAATGTGCGTCAGACAAACACATACATGCCAAAGCTTATAATATAACAGTGCGACAAATTACTGCACAAATACACACTCTATCTTATCACATACAGCAACACAAAATTGAAAAGAACTTCAACTGAATGAAATTTAGCCCAAGGAAATACTCTCCCCTACTTACTAGATATCATTTCCCATTTACAAGAACACAAGAGCAGTTCCATAAGCTTAAGTGTTGGACTCATCTGATTTTGCAAGTCAAATGAAAGGGAGATCATGATCTATAATGTATGTGCAAAGAGTTGGTGCTAATAGGACCTGTGAAATCAGCCCCTTCACATTTTCCCTTTTCTATGTGCCCGGGAAACTAAAGATAGCTTATATTGGAACAGCTCTGTAGCAATCCACTCTTGAGTAGTTAAATTAATTAACTGAGACTAGGCAAATACCTCAAGGGGGACAAACCGCAAATTCAAGAATTTTGAAGACATGTCTTCAGATGAGCCCTTCTGCCTCTCTTTCCACTCTTCCCATAAATAACTGTCATTTCAGTGCATGAAAGTGACATACAAATAACAAGAGGTTGCTTTCAGATAAATTGCAGGTTGTCAAGGAAAGGGATAATAGAGGATAACAAGAAAAGGTTTGCCATAAAACTTGTATTGTTATACATGACTAAGATGATGGATGAAAAAAAAATAACACCGCAGCATTATGGTTTAGCCATGTGTGACTGACTCGTGTGGGCAAGAAAATTAGCTTCGTTTGATGTGTTGAATGCTACAATCAACAGCAGGAATAGCCCAGCCCTTAAAGCACTTAACAAGGAAATATTTTGCAATTTCAGAAAGTACTAATCTGACAGAACACATCTGACATTGATAGCAATTTAGATAAAAGATTGGCATACAACTACCTTTGGCATTTGCAAGACAAATTGAAGCAACATGTCACCCAGTCTGATGGGGACTGAAGATGGACAACAATGAGAACTTGGGAATTAGTATTTGATTATTTAGGAATTTAAATTTGTAGGATTACTAAAAATTCCTTCAATAATCAAATGCCAATTCCCATTGTTATCCATCTTATTCCCCATCATAGTGTGTCTAAAAATATACATGTGCAGATATGTTGTCAAACAAAAGGCACAATCAAGTTAATTTATACCTTTGAACAAGATTTTTGAGACCTGCATGAGTTCCTTTGATAGGATCCATGTGCAATATACATGGTACTTTGACAGATATTTCTGTGTCTTCATCTGAAATATGATGCAAATATATAAACACAAGGCTGATGACCACTCAACATCATGCAATCCACCAAGAACTAACCTTTCACACCAGCTATTTCACCCGGATGGCATATTACTAATAAACTCCAGTGAAGACTGTAATTAAAACATGCATACAAATTACACCAGCGAAGGATTTATAAAATCACAATGTAAAAAAGAGAGGTTGTTTAACTATTTTCTTACTTGAAGTTTACAGGAATGAAAATGTAGTCTTTTCCAAACAAATCCACTTTTCTGGTCCATTTATGGACACGTAAAAAAGCAGCTTTGCCATCTTTCACATTGGATGGATCTTTGTCAAGATCAGCAAGCTTCCTAAAGAAAAAGCTATTGAAAAAATGGTATCTTTGCTTCTCCTCAGATGGAATCTGATTCTTCAAATACCTGCCACCCAATCATTTGATTTCCTTTAAATGCACATTTAAATGTAACCCATAATAAATTAAAACAGATGTGGAATTTTCAAATAGTAATGGATTTGCAAATATAAATAATCAATCCCTCTTCTTTTCAGAATTACCTCACAGAAACAAGTTATGTGACAACCTTTACATCCTAACTACTAGAAATTGACTGGTTGAAACTAAAAGAAAAAATTGGTGTATGCAAATAAAATGTTGAAACTAAAAGAAAAAATTGTTGTAAGCAAATAAACCTACTTAATGTAAAAGTCAATGATTGTATCATTGATGAAAGTCTCTGGTTGTAATAGATCAACATCTCTCTTACTAATAGAAACTGCATCCGAGTCCTCTTTTGGATAGATAACATCTTCGAACTCTGAATCAAAACTGCAAAATGCCAAATTATTCAGAAACTTACTATACCATAGATCATACACTCGTGCAGATGTGATGTATTTTTACAACTACACCATCTTTTTGTACTATCAGCAAAAAATTTACATACCCCAATTGTACAAAAGAAGCACAGATCCTCTTCTCTAAAGATTAAAAATCAATGGACATGCACACTACTACAAGCACATAAATAAATACTACAATTATAGAAATCTTGAATCTTCATGTAAGAGCACATTCTGGCAAAGTGGATGAACGCAGTTAGAAAAATCCATCAAATTTTTCTTACAGTGTTTTCATAGTAACATATATATCTCAAAGAACACTTCATTTGGAGGCTTTTGGGAAGAGCTGGCATTTAAATCCTCTTGAACAATAATAAATGTTTACATTGTGAAAGAAAAGAAGAACACTTGGGCCCAAGCGCCACAGATCTACTGCTTTAATGATCAAGACTAATATGTCTACCAGCAATAGAAACAAAACCCATCCCACTAAACCAAAGATGAATTTGTTTTGACTGAATCTTGAGATGATAGGAAAGATCAAGAACTGTACTACCTAATTTACCTTAAAAAGACATTAATTTGACCTACAGTTCAAGCAATTTGATCCACAAGTAGAGAACATGGAGATGTGAAACCACTAAGGAAATTAGAACTAGCAGATAAAAGAGGTTAGATTGCTAGAGAATCAAGAAATACATGTCATTGCCTAACACCTAGGGTTATCACACCTGGGGAAATAGCGCCTCTGTTGAAGTGAGTCTACTCCATTCATTGCAACATCCATGCTACAAGCAAATGGATAAAAGAACAGGCAAGAAGAGTTAAATGATAAGAAAATATAGGGCAATAACAAAAATTCACAAAAAAAAAAAATGGAGAGAGAGAAGACACTTCCAAGCCAGCCTTCCTCAACCTTTTGAACAAAGTAATTCTTAGCATACCAACAGGATGCAAAAATCCTAAGAGTTGTGGCCATACAACAAGCACGTTTTTAGCCAGTAACAACTGGCACCAAATGGAAAGCAAAAGAACTTATTTAATGGGTAAATCATATGTTAATTGGAGGCACTGGAAAAAGCCTCCAAAAGCAATTTAAGTATGAAGCATGGCAAATTATATGAAAGCTAAATTGTAATAAATGACATCACATGCCGGCAATTCAGAGAACTTACTCATGTATAACGCTCAGTAGAGCTGAGTACTTCACATTCAGAGATGTAATCTCTTCCCATTTCCTAGACCAATTTGGCTCAACAACCACAACCTCCAACTCCTCAACACCTACACAGACAAATTAAATAAGTAAATTAAGAGACTTAGATCCAAATAATAAAAGCAAAGGTATCTTCTAGAAACCGACCAGATCAAATATTGAAGCTAATAAAAAAATTTCTTCAGCAGAAATTTCAATACTAACATCGCTTCATATTCAGTATTTCTAATCAAAACTTCTTACGAGCTCACCATTGTTAAGAAATAGCGTAAAGAACTTTAGTCTTGTATGATATAATCATACCACAAAGCAATATGGAACTTATCTGATTGATGAGTTCAATATTGTGGCAATTCCACTGTATATTTATCACCAATTTTGCAAATTTGCAATTATGGCATTTGTGTGTAATATGTCTAAAATATCAGAAAAAAAGAAAGATGAATGTTTGCATAAAACTTGAGGGGGGAACTGGCAGGTCAGCACAAGTTGCAATTAGCTGGGGAACTTTTCAATACTTTTGGCTGTTGACATGAATTTCCATATGCATTAGGAATCAAATGATACAGCATATGAAAATGTTGCGACTCGGAGTTATATGAATTACAAAAATAAGAGAAAAATAATATGCAAGCACTATACCACTTCAAAGCGACTAACCTGACATGCCTTGTCTGTTATCAGCTTGTACTGCATCCTTTGAAAGTATGTGAAGCTTAATCATTACAGTTTCAAACTGAACACATGATAAATACAACTTAATAAGCATGCTTAAATATCACAAGTTATAATCCCATAAGGTTGCTAGAACTTACTCTTTGAATATTCTGAGACTCAATACTAACAATTTCATCAATTCCTGTTTCGAAGCTAAAGGTTCCTTCATCTCCATGAGCAGTTGTACCATTAATTTTAATGCCACAGTAAGAAAATGTCACCAGACACCCAGTACAATATTTACCCCGGTATACAACATAATCAACAACAATACCAATGTCACTCTGCAAATTGCACAAAAAACAATTAATTAGTAATCTTGAAGCTTTTCTTTCTGAAAAAATGTATACAACTGAATAGTAGCCATCTTGCTCACTGAACAAATACATAAATCAAGTAGGAAAAATATTTATCCCCACCAAGCCAAAAATGAAACAGATTGAAAGATTGATTTTGAAACATGAAGCACATATCAGAGGTTCAACTTCAATATGAACTGGTTAGTAATCCCTCCAGAATGCAATTAGCTTAGCTTAACAAGTAGAAGGAGAAACAAAACCTGGGTACAAGTTCAAAAAGGGTGGAATGGCCACAAGTCAAGCAGTAGCCACGGAGAAAGCTTTGTAATGTCTACCAATAGCAGCTAAACAAGTTAACCCCTCAGATTTCAAGACACTTGAGAAACAAATAAAACTCAAAATAGGAGTCCAGGTATTAGGAGGACAGAGCACATATTAGCTAATTCAAGAAAAATAACACAAGAATAAAGACCCAGACAGCCGTTTAAGAACAGACTAAAATAAGAAAACCTGCAACTGCTAAGCAACTCCAGTTACTGAACACCTTGAAGCAGGTATAATATGCAAGGATAACAAATAGAGGATCTTTAAAATTAAGAAAATAACAATCTGTCTCATTTGTAATTCAGTATAAACTTGATTAATTCATGACGGGGGAAATTTTGTACCATTTCTGAGTAGCTGAAACAATTGGTTGGTGTGAGGTCATTTAAAATAACTGTAATCATGCAGAAAAACACAGTTAAGTTTTCACTTGAATGCCCACAATATCCAGGAAAAGAATATCATGAGAAAATACCACCAGCATCTGCAATATCAGGAGTGGGGCTTGATGGACAACACTCCTCCATGTGTTCATCAACAAGCTCAGCCTGCAAAATTTTCAAACAAAGCAAAACGAGACTTCATAATCAATCTCATAACTGAAAACATAACCCAGAAGACAGGAGAAGCCAACATACACTGGACGGAGGACCATCTCTAAGACCACAGTTTAATTGGCTTTCCCCGAGTAAAGGAGCTTCATGGCATGAAATTCTTGTCACGTGTTCACTAAAAATCACTTTCGATTCAAAACCATCTACCGGAAAACAAGGGTCGTGTTCATGACTTAAAGAAGTTAAATGGGGAGCAGCAGAATTTCCTTCTTCAGTGGTTAAGTCCTCTCCAACAGTTCGAGGCCGAACACGAGTAGCAGCATTATCACAGTCAATAGCATCAGCATCTACACAAACTAAACTAGAGGTTTCGTTTTTAGGAATATCACATTCCTGGGTGACTGGAAACACAGATAAGAGGATCAGTGATCTTAAACCTAAAATTAATCATCCAAAACATAATTTTACTAACGCAAAAAAATTTTAACTCCCAATTTAAAATATTTTGTACCATAGCATAACTAATTTCTTCTTCGGTTACATGATTATTACTATAATTTTCTTTCAAAAGCGACCGCACTCGAGAAACTTGTACTTTAAAATGGCCGGATTGTCGAGGCTAGGGTTTTAGAACTTGCCTAATAATTGACCAGCTGCTAATTCAGCTATCTCGTCTTCTTCTTCTTTGAAATAGTTCTTCATCGTAGCGAGCGGGAGAGATCGCGATCAACAGCGAGTGAGTCAACAACCGAATCAGTTAATTAGAGAGATTTTTTGCGGACACAGTCACGTTTCAGGCTCCAAGGGTTTTTCACCTGTATCGAAGATCGACTGAAAGAGAGACCGAAATTTTGCTAAGAGAAAATAATACACCAATTAGAGGGGAAGGCTTGTGTTAGAATTGGGATTCGTGATTCACGTGCCAATTTAGAAAATGGATAGCACGCGTTAATCAGTGGGAGTTCTGTTTTTGTTTTGGTCTGGTGTATAATCCTGATGGCAAAGGGACTTCCAAACTATTAAAAAGAGCTTGTGTTCGAGCTTTGTAGCTAGTAAGAGCAGTTCTCCTGTTAAAAACGTGTGATCGAGAGTGAATTTGGTATTGGTTTAAAAAAATTTATTTTATAAAAATAATTTTGATTTTAATTAATTTGATATTTATTCAAAACTATAATTAAAATTAAAGTCAAATAAAAAATAATTTAATATATTTGGTTAATAATGCTTTTAAAATTGAGATTATAAAATAATTTTAAAAATATATATATTAATATTGATAGTTTTTAATTTAAATATTATAGATTTAATTATTGTTATTATATTATGAAATAAATAATGCTTTATATAAAATATTTTTTATTGTTCCATTAAACTATCTAAAATTCCATCACGTATAAAATATATCCAATAAGGACTACAGTTTTTTTGATTTCTTAAGCACACAACAACATCAGATAAAATATAATCAAAAATAAAATTGGAATTGCGATCAAATTCTGTAAATACTACGTCATCAAGCGATCTTTGTCTAATTTATGTAATGTCATTAAATAACTTAAACACTAGTTTTTGAAATAAAATTCAATTAAAAAATAATATAATTAAATTTTTTAATTATTTATATGAATAGTTCATGTAAAGAGTGCAGAGTGAATTGTCCCTAAACAACATTACTTTCCTCTTGTTACTCGCTCTCTTTCCTCTTCTCCTTTTGGGTTTGCCCAAACCGAACCCATCACCACCAGCAACAATCCCTGTATTCCTTGAACAATCCAACTTTGCTAGTTATCCATTAGACCTTCCTAGTGAGCTCTTTCATGGCATTAATTCAGCCTGTGACAGTGGCTCCTCTGCAACTGAGCACCTCCATAGGACTCGTTATTGTCCTGTTCTTGCAGCTTGGCTTGACTCTGCTCTAGTATCACGTTGTTTTAGGAAGCAGAAGAGAAGCAGGTCTCTTTCTAGCTTCTCCTGTACTGCGAAGTCTGCACCTCCCTATTTCTCAAAAACCCCAACTTTATCGTTCATAGTTAGAAGCATAGCAGCAATTAGGAAAGGGCTTTTCTTTATTAGTCTGGCTTCTGAAGCAAAAACCCAGTACAATAACGCAAAGGCAAGCTTTGTTTCCCTTAGTTCATGCTGCTTCCGGCTCATGCTACAGCCATACTACTTCTAATTCTTTCCTTTATCATTAGTTAAGCTAATAATAACTATAGGCATATTTTTTTTTCTTCTGTTATAATTCCCTCTCCACCTCTCAACTGTTCACGTGAATAGTTGAGCAGCTAAATTAATCCACTTAGAAGCTGAATATATTACCTCACTGCTTGTTTTGGGATTTTAAAAATATTTTAAAAAAACTTAAATTTTTTTATTTTTTATTTTAAATTAATATATTTTTAGTATTTTTTTAATTATTTTGATACATTAATATTAAAAATAATATTTTAAAAATAAAAAATATTATTTTGATACATTTATAAATCAAAAATACTGTAAAAAGTAACCGTACTCCCAAACAATTTTTAAAATTCAAGTGAAATTAAAAAAAAGTAAAAATCATCATTTATAAAATACACAAAAAAATCAGGATGAATTACTATATTTTAGCATTTTTTATACACGCATAAAATACAATGGATTTACTATTTATTTTCTAATAATTCATTTTCATCCTTAAAAACTCTTTTTTTATTTAATCTTAATTTAAAACTAATTATTTTTAGTTTTTTAGAAAATGATAAAATGAAAAATAAAAGGATTGAAATGAAAAATATGTCAAATATCAGTGGCATGCCAGAAATTTCACAAAAAATACACTTAAGTCTTCAATCTTAGAAAATAACATAATTTATACAATTAAATCCCTTTAAATTTCCAAAATTCACTTTTAGTATAGGTTATTGGATGAGAGAAAAAATCATCAATCACGTCATTTTTTACTACTAAAATAGTTTTTCTTAATGTTCACAAGTTCTATGTGATGGGAGGGACTTGATAGTAGTTTTTTAGAGTCTTAACATTATCTAAAAAACAAATCTAAGTTGAGGAAGCCAAAACTAACTCAATTTGATTTCTAGTTTTTGGAATTTTTTTGGGTATTTTGAGTTAATGGGTTCGTTTGCAGGTGTTCTAAGGATGTTGGCGAGGTGTTTTTGGGTTGAAATGAGTTACGAATTAAGTTTTTTAGGCAAAAACAATTGTTGGCCTAATTTTCCGGTTACAATAGTAGTGACAAAAATCTAGATTTGTAGATGACACGTTATCTATTTATTTTTTTCCTAAAAAAATAGGGGCAAATATTTAAAGAATAAAAAAATAAAACCAAGCTCAAGCTTATAGGTATGAGCTTGAAGGGCCACCTACTTGTCTAAGCTCTTCATTATAGTGGCCCAGACACACTGGACCATGGGCCTGGGAGCTTGGGCTCTTTTTTAAAAATGTATATAAATTTTAAAGAAAACAATTATCGAACTCGGTTGAGTCCACAACCTGAATCACAGGTTTGATGAGTTAAGTCACAACATGTGGGCTATTTGTTATTCTAATTTTGCTTTTTTTTAATTGATATTTTTTAATGTCTTTTTTTAAAATAATTTTGAAGCTTATGTTTCAATTAATATCCCTCCTCTGTGAATTTATTTTTGTTGCTTATTGAACCTTTTTTGGATATAGATTTTTTAATGGTGTTGTGTGTATTTAATATTTGAAAATATTATTATGAGAGGAACTTTATTTTAAAAAAATAATAAATATTTATTTTCACATAATAATTTTAAAATGTGCAGTCTTACATAAAATTTTTTATTTTATTTTATTCAATTAATTTAATATATGATTAGTACTTAAAAGTGCATTTTGTCAAGGTTTTATATCATCATTTTGCATTTAAAGTATCAATAACTCCTTAACTAAAGCATATTTTATAATAATAAGTTTGATACTATAAGATACCTTTAATTTATGGTAAATGTTCATCTTAAATGCAGGCATATCACATAAATCAAAGGATTGATTAATTGATGAGTTTAACTACTGAAATTCAAAAGATAAAGAGAGGGCTAAGCTTAGAAAATAGATGATGGTTCAATCCAAACTAGAACACTGTTCAGTCATTGGGTCATATCTGAAGCTTTAGATCTTGGATTTCAGTTTGGTGTATATGGCTAGAAAGCTAAGACATAGGCCGAAAATATTCATGAGGAGTCTAAGACTCAATTTTGTCATTTGGAAGTCCAAATCTTAGCATTAAAAGAGAAGTTTGAATCTGTCCTGCAGCCCAGACATTGTTCAGTGTTCAACCCATATCTCGAGTTCTAGAAGTCCAAATGCACCGATTCTTCTTTTTTTTTTGAAAGTTGAGACAATTTCTTAGAACTTTCATGATGTTTTGTTCAGAAAAGAAGATAAAAATTATCACCAAGTCAAGATGTGCCAGCCCATTTAACAATTAATCATCAAATCAATAGCTTCAAATTTTGGCCTATAAAATAAGGCATTTTCCATGCATTTAGGCATCTTGGTTTTCATATCAAGATAATGTTCTTACTCTCTCTTTTTATATTTTTGTAATGCTTAATTTTTGTTTGTATTAATTTCTTGTTTATCCTTTTCATTTCATTTCCTTTACTTAGTTAACTTATATCTTATTTATGTTCTTATCTTGTTTATTTATGTTTCTCTCTTTTATTATGTTTACCTAAGTTTATTATGTCAAGGTGAAAAGGTTACACTAATGGTGTAAGAATAAGTATAGTATAAACTCAACATGGACTTTAATGTTTGATAAAAACATGTTTTGTATTAGTTATCTTGTTCACTTTTAATACTTTGCTTGTTAAATGGTTAATCTAGATTTATATTGTATAACCCTTGATACAACAAATATTTGGCACTTTCATAATCCAACCGTATGGTATAATCGACACTTGTGCTATGAAAGGAACTTGATTTGTTGTTAATAGAAGTTATAATCATGAATACCTGACAATATTTACAAATATTAGCATTTTTTGAATAAAATAACTAATGTAATTATGTTAACAATGGAACCTCCTTTGTATGTAGTTTTCAGTTGAGTAATAAAAAGAGTTTATACTATACTTGTTTGAAATACCATTAGTGGATCCTCTAACCTTGACAATTATTTTATCCTTATTTAATCCTTATATCAATATCACATCTCAAAACTCTCTTCAACTCCTTTTCTGTTATTATCAATTTATTTATTTGTAGTTTATACAGTTAACCTCCCTGTGGTTCGACCCTGGTCTTGCTGGGTTATTTATTACTTCGACACTCCTACACTTGGGAGAAGACATCAACTCTTCGGTCGTGTTAATATATATGTGTCTATTTCTATTATCGTTTCATTGAAGAATAATTAATTTTAATAAATAAATTTAGGTTTAGTTTTTCCAATTTTATTTCCAATTTTATTTTTAGTTGTCGTTAACACTAGAGCATGTGGTTTTTTTTACTGTAGACAAAACATTATGTCGCAATGTTCACACACTTATAGATTACTATTAAAATGGGTGAAGGTCAATTGCTTATGATTTTTTAGGCAAAGACAACATAGAAAGAAGGAGGCTCTAAATGAAAAGGACAACTAAAATGGGTGATTGTCCAAATTTTAAAAAATACATTTTAGTCCTTAAGGCTTACAAATAATATAATTTAGGTCCCTTTGAACGTCTCAGATTTAATTTTGGTCCAAAACTTCAGCTTTCTTATATTTTAGTTTCTGCTTAGAGAGAAAAAAGAGACAAAGTCAGCGTTTACAATGATTTTGCCCATCAAAATTATCTATCTTGGTACTAACGGGTTGCATTAAGTGAGAGGTGTTCCACTTAGTCGTTTTTAAGCCTTATAATTGCTTGAAAAACTAGATTTAAGCTTGGGAAGAGTTTTTGTTTCGAGTTGATTTCATATTTTTAAAGATTTTAGGTGTTTTATAGACATTTATAAGCTTATCAAGGTGTTTAAGGGTTTTTTTTTCTAGGTGTTTTGAGTTAAAATGGGTTGAGAATTGGGTTTCTAATAAAAAACACAAGAACCCTAATTTTCTACCCACCATAGTGGCTAGAATCTAAGTAATTTCACACAACGCATCGTCTGTTTTATTTTTCCAAAGAAAATTAGGGTGGATGACATGTTGTCAACTTTATCAGCTTTAAAAAAAAAATTAACGGCTCGCACATAGGCCCTTTCCTTATAGGCCAGGTGCCTAGCGTGGCCTATTTCTTTCTCTTTTTTTTTAAATTTATACTTTTTATATGTTTTTTAAAAATAATTCTTAAATTTATATTTTCATTAATACAACCATTCTCTATGTTTTTTGTGTGTGCTTATTTAGCCTTTTTTAAACAATGATTATTTTTTAAATTATGTTGTGTGTATTTAAGTTTTTAATAGGTTAATATGATTTATATATACCTTATTTTTTGCATTTTATTATATAGATTAAATTTATTTTTAAAAATAAAAAATATTTTTAGATAATATTTCTAATATGTGCAGCTTTACATAATAATTTTTTTCTTTTATTTTTTTCAATAAATTTTATGTGTGTGTCGGTTTCTATTATCATTTGATTTAATAAAAAATTAATTTTAATAGACAAATTCATTAAATACAACTTGCTATATGGCTCGTGTTTTGAGATTAAATATCTTGATATATATTTGTCTCTTAATTTTTTCAATTTTGTTTTTATTTATCGTTAATGACTTTTTTTCATTTATTTACACAAATGGTTCTTGATTTATTTAATTAAATGTATACATAATTTTTTATTTATATTTCAAAACTTTTTTGTGTAAAAAAATGTGTTGTAAAGGTCTGCATGTTCAAATTTTTATTGGTATAAAAAACATTTGACCCCCAGCAAGTCATGGGTCAAATGGCTAGTACTTTTACAATGGCATGTAAAAAGAAGCACTATTCATTATAATTTTTTTTTTGTTTCTAGGAATTTTTACGCTTTGGTTCCTCAATTTATTTTCTTTTTATTTGGCCCTTTTAACATTGTTTTGATTTGTTATTTGTCTTGGTGACTTGTTTTTCATGCTTGAGTATAGGGATCTCAAGATGTTAAGGAAATGTTTCATCGCTTAGTCAATACTCGGTTTGGTGAAATAAAACTCAATCTCATTGATTGGAAATACTTAGAGCTTTGTCAACCGAAATTGAACCTTAAAAAATTGTTCGGTCCTTTTTTTTTTTGCCGATATCAAGGGCTAATTTGCATGGTGAAGGGAGTTCTTTTTTTTTTTTGATCTTCCAACTATTTTTTTTTATCTCTTCACATTGACTTTATTTGGAACTTGACTTAGTAGTTTATTTTGGTTACCTTAATACGAGGATCTCACAATATTAAGAGAAATGTTTGATGCTTGGTTTTACAAAATAAAATAAAACTCGATTGATTTAAAATAATTAATTATTAAGGGGCTAAAATTGAAACTAAAACATAAAAGGGGTTTGAGTAAATAGGTAAGACAAATTGACTAGCATGGGTAACACACATACAATAGGTAGGGGAAAGCCTTCTGCATTCCAATGACACATGCAACTTCCCTCAACATCACCTTCTTCTATGGTGGCGTTGGAAGTGGCTTGCAATGCTCTTCCCATTTCTCCAACGTGTGTAGGTAAAGGATCAATAGTAAGCCTTTGTTGTTCTTTGTTTTCCTCCTCTCTCTTTTCTCTATCATTTCATCAGGATGTGCATTGTCCTCCCAAAATTAATAGGTGCCTTATCATTTTATTTTTGGATCAAATTACATTCTCATTATTTTAATTTCTATTTGTTTTGTTTTGAATTCTTTTTTAAATTGATTTTTATTTTTATTTTCTTCCTTGGTATTTGGTTTCTTTTAGTTTTTTATTTATCAAATTTTATCTTCATTCTTTTGATTGTTATTTGTTTTTTTTTTAGATTTTGTTTTTTCAATTTCATCCCTCAACTTTTAAAGGATTGAGAATTTGGCTTTGTGATTTTTTGATCTTGTAATTTGTGGGGTCATCACGGCCTTTTGACCAGGGTCACGTGTTTGGATGATTAGCCCGATTGGACTTTAGTCTTTTTTAGGTTATTTTTTATTTTATTTTTAATTTCATCCTTTAATGTTAGGTTGGTTGAGAATTGAATTTCAACATTGGCCTGATTAGACTTCATGACCTAGGTCACGAGTTTAAAATGTTAACCCAAATTGACATAAGTCTTTTTCTTTGAACTTTTTTTTACATCGATTTTCTTTTTCAATTTCATCCTTTACCGTTGGGCTTGTTGAAAATTGAGTTTCATGATTTTTTTGCTTTGCTTTCTATGAGGTTATCCTAGTTTCATGACCTAGGTTATTGGTCTTGCAGATTAGTTTAGATTGACTTAGATCTTTTTTGAAGTCATTCTTTTAAGAGTGAATATTTTTTCGACTTCGCCCTTCAACATTTGGTTTGTTTAAGAATTAGACTTTATAATTTTTTTTTTCTATTAGGTTATTCTATTTGCATGACTTAACTCGTGAGGGTTGGTGGCGTTATTCTAGTTTGTTAGGGTTCTATTTTTATGGGGTTTTTTTGTTGACTAATTTGTTTTTTTTATTTCATCCTTCTATATTTGGATTGTTTGGAATTGTACATCGTTATTTTTATTATTTTCTTTTTTGTAAGGTTATCCAACCTCACAATCCTAATAGAAGGCAGGTTTGTCATACTAACTCAAGTTGACTTAAATAGTTTTTTTAACTTTTTTTTAAATTTTATCTTCTAGCTTTGAGTTATCTTGGAACTGTACTTCATACTTCTTTATTTTTTCTTTTGGCAAGCATTCTTTATATGCAGGTCATTGTGATTATTTTTTTGTTTTTAAATTTGGTCCATTCATTATTGTTGCTTTTTATCATATAATTTAATACAATCATCATATTGGACTCAACAAGATCTATGGCTTAAGTCACTTTTATTTTTGCTTCTTTTAAATATGATGACAACGTCTTAACATTGTTTTTTATGTTAAAAAATGAAATCAGCATAACCTATAGTGAAGCACGAGTCACCTATATAGTGTGTGTGTGTTATAAAATTAATGAATAATTATTATATTATATTAAAATAAATTTAAATAAATCATGTGGCCATTTCACAATACTTGAGAGAAAATATTATGGATTGTAATAGTATCTTTCTTTTTAGTCATTTAATTTTATTTTTACTTTAATCATCAATTTTTTTATTTCATCTTTTCACATTTTATTTTATAGGGTTATCGTAGTGTCAAAAATTTTTATAATATTGGATTGATGCTAAAGAATCTCGTTTCATTACTTATGAAAAAATAAAAATAAAGGGAACAAAATTGACAGTGAGGAAAAAATGGAGGCTTTTTTTCAACATTGTTAATGGGTTTTTTTTTAACAATTCTTTCCTTCAAAGTTTTGCTAATTTTATTTTTGGTCCTTTTAGATTGACACTTTTATATTTTGATCTAAAATTTTATTTTATTCACATCTTAGTCCTTGAGTTTGAGTGAGAAGAGAAAAAGTCTTTGAAAAACTATGGAGAAGAGTGCAGGTGATCTAACCAAAAAGGTTGTCAATAGATTTTATTTAACGAGAGGAGTTCCATTTAAGTTTTTTTTTTTATCATAATATTGTTGGAAAACATGGATTGGGGCTTATGAATGTTTTTATTTTTGGGTTCCTTTATGATTTCTTTGACCAGTTAAAGGTTGTTTTAATGTTAAATATGAGTTTATTTAGGTTTATAAAGTATTGTGTTTAGGTGTTTTCAGGTGAAAAATAGGTTAAAAATAGGGTTTTATAAGACCAATCGGACAAAATCCTATTTTTCTGGATGAAACTGAACTAGTATGCAACACGTCATCTAGAGTTATAGATGACACGTCACATACCAATTTAAGAAAAAAAAATAAAAAAAAAATGTTGGTCAATAGCACAATCCTGGGCTTGCAAGCCTTCATACCCCATCTTTTTTTACGAGCCAAACGCACTGCCCCCCTCAGACCTAGGTGTTGGACTTTTTTTTCCTTTATTTTTTTCTTTCTATTTTAATTGAAATTAATTAGGATAAACTAATCAGAATGTTTTTGGATATTATTTGATTAAATACCATGTTTTTTTTTATATATAAATAAGGTTATAGTATTCTTTTTATAACATTATTAAATGCCTTTTTTGTACATCCATTCGCAATAATTGTTTTCTTATATTTTTTGGGTGATTTTTCTATGTATATCAATTTTTATTGTTATTTAATTAAATATAAAATAGATTAAAAAGATATCAAACTCAATCGAGTCCATGACCCATGTCGCAAGTCTTACAAGTTAACCTAAGTCGATCCAAAATATTATTATCATATGTAAAAAGAAAGGGTTAAAACAACACCGTCTTGATTTCTTTTTTTCTTGAAATCAAACAAAGTTTTAAATAGATTGCATATGGACTTGCCAAATCGATCGAGTCATATGGGGTCATCTTTCACTTGGTTTAATTTGAAACTCAAGCTAAATAAAGTGTCAGTTATGGGCAGGATTAGTGACATTGCCAAAAAGTTTCCAATGGCAACATGTGCGGCATCGGATTATTCTTATATTTTTTTAATACATTTATGTCAATATTATCTATTTTTTACTAAAAACAAATATTTTGGAAATAAAATATCAAGTAAAAAATTGAGTGTATTGGCAAGATAAAAGATTTTTCAATAGCAAGATGTCTTTCTAGCGTGAAAAATATAGGTTTGATATTCAGATTAAAAAAGATTTGAATTGATTTTAGATGTAAAACATCGTTATATAATTAAGATACTTTTTTTGTTTTATAATGTATAATATTTTTTTTTTTACATTTATTAAGCATTTAATGTTGTGTTGTGGTCTTGTTGAATAAGTTACGAATATTGTTGTTGTTGTTATTTAATTAGGTTGGATATGGATTATAATCAATATATTTTTTTTTAACTTTACCAATGAAATTATCAACAGAAATAAAAAAAATTATAAATAATTATCGATGAATCCATTGGCAATTTACAATAATGGTAAATTACTGACAGACTTACCAATGGATGTTAAATGGTCGAGGAATTATAAAGAGTTTGGAAAGAAAAGAATGAAATTTAAAACGACTAATGAAGTGATTAACGACATGAAATCCATCATTGAAATTTATACTTACCAACGAACTCACCAACAAACACTAAAATGGTAAGAGAATTACAAAGAGTGTAGGAAGTAATTCATGAATTCTTTTACGTCGTCCGCTTCTCATTCATTTTCTTCCATTGCAATTGTGTCCTCATTGAGATTTGGTCATTCATTCTTAATGTAATGTACTCGTGATTTTGTGGACGATCTACTTTTAGGAAATTTGAAAGTGGAAGGTGTTTTGGTATAAATGTGTATTTTGGAAAGAGAAAAGAAAGTTTGCAAAAATTCATAATCTCATTGATAAAATAAAGACTCATCTACAATGAAAACTATATCTTGACATCTTAAGCCAAGATTGCCAACTTGGTATGAAAGTAAAGACGTGTACATAGACAAACACAAAAGGCACAAAAAGCACACTAGAACAATATCGTTATTTACTTTTTGAAGACTATAGGAGCCTTTTGGGTTACCTAATTTTGGAACTTTTCACCATTTGCCAGCTTACACACAAAGGTCTTTGTCGCTGTTTCCTCCATTGTATAGACAATTAGTTGTGGTAGCAACTTTTCTTCTTCCACAACCTTTCCTTTGTCGTTGTAGCTATTGACCTTTCTGTCATCTTATTTCAATTTGTTGATGTACTTACCAAAAAAAAAATTGTTGATGCCCATAGCAGCCAAGTTTTGGGTAGGGACATTCTTCATATCTTCGGAGTGCATTACATAAGCAACTTTGGGGAATGATACATGGATTAGATGGATAACAATCTCTTCTTTGTTAATTTACCTTTCTTTTAGCCTAACCAATATTTTTTCTCATTTGATATCGACAGCCAAAGAAGTCTTCCCTTCTAGGCTTAAAGTCGAGCCTAAATATTTGATTAGCGGTTTTCAACTTTATCAGACTTATCCTCTCAAGATTCATAGAGACAAGATTATACTGGAAAGGAAGTTTATTCTTTAAGAAATATTTGGTCACCATTCTTGCAGCTTTAGAAATTACTGGTTTTCTCAATTACTTCAACAATTTCAAAAGCATGAAGATTTGTATCTTTGCTCCATTCGGTTTCTATGTAAGGAACTGTTATATTTTGCATTATTGTCAAGGTCTCACTATCACCAATGTTTTATTCATAATGTACTTCAAACACTGATGCAAGGATGATGCCAACAACACTAATGACGTGTATCCAAGGTCTTTCTAATAACAAGCTGTATGATAGGTAGATGCCCATCACTTGCAAAATTACTAAAAAAACCTATAGGCCAATGGACAACTCTATTTCAATGGTCCCCATTACTTTCCTAGGGGAACCATCATAAGCCCTAGCTGTCATAATACTTGGCAGTATACGCGTTGAATCAACTAGCATTTCATCCACCACATGTTTTGAGAGTATATTTAAAGTTAAACCACACTAATACTTTACCAATGGTGCAATCCTTACACCTTACAGTGATGTATAAAGGTTTATTATGACTTGTTCCCCCAACATCGAGCTCATTTTTAGTGAAATATAGGTAATTTATCGCATGGATTCTTCTAACCAAATGCTTTATAGTTCTTTGGGCCATATTTTGGGTCACATATGCCTCGTTAAAAACTTTTTGTAGTACGTTGCGGTAGGGTTCGAAACTCAGGATAAAAGATATCATGAATATCCTGACAGGGGTTTTCTTCAGCTTTTCTATCACACTATACTGATTGCGCTTCATCAGCTTTAGAAATTCACCAGCTTCTTCTTCACTCATAAACTTGTTTACTTCCATACCTTTGATGGCATCTACAACTTTTTTGCCTTTGACTATTCATTGTTTTTCTAGTTCTTCAAACGTAAAACACTTGCCACATCTAGTTAATCCATCAATCTCGGTATGGAACACAAAAGTAGGTCCCTCAACATTGGGTGGATTACCGTAGTTATGAGGTAATGAATTATAGTTCTCATTATGGGTAAAGGCAAGCCTTGTTAGGATGAGCTTTAGTGGATCACTCTCAGTATGTTGGAGCCTACATACCTCTATTTTCTTCCCTTGAAAGCCTATTATGCCTATGAAATTGTCCTTTTCTTCCTTCTATTTCTTTCTTCCAAACTCCACAACATTTACTCCCTCATTATTGAAAGCATGATTATGCATGGGTTTGAATTGATATTGGGGGTAGATTCAAAGGTTATCCACCTTAATTTGAATAATTGCAAGAGCTTCCTCTTGAATGCTGAGCAAATATTAATATTGTGGCCAAGATTTCTAGCATGGTACTCACAGGTTAGCTCTGGTTTGTGCCAATTTAGAAATGGAGGTTTTAGTTATGGATATGAAAGTAAAGCCACATGATTTATGCTTAGTAATTTTGCATACATCTCTTTTAGGGGCATAGGTAGGGGCATGAGTTTTTAATTTCTTTGGTAGGATATTTTTGGATTGTTTTCAGCTTAGTTTTCTTCCAGGTTAATAAGTTGGTTTATTGGAAGAGGTTAAACAAAGTTGATAATGGATATTTGGAAAGACAAGGTTTGGAAGCTTTAATAGCTTTAGGTTTGGTAATTTTGGTTTTTGTAATTTGTTTTACCCTTATATGTTCCTTCTACATCGCCTACCTCAACATCCTTTTTCTTCATAGTCCTTCTTTGTTGCGATGTCGCGGTCGCACAAATTAATTACGCTAACTTCAAACACAACACACAAGATAGTATAGAGCAAGCAAGGGGTCGAACCCACGAGGAAGTTCAAGTCAGATTTTTATGCTAGATGATATGTAATTTGGGGGGGTTGGACGTTATCTAGGCTAAAGCAAAAGAAAACAGAAAACTATCAAACGAAATTTAATAAAATCAGAAAATTATCAAGAGAACAAACATTGGTCACAAGCACACATCCACCTACAGAAATCAGAACTGATCATGGAAACGAAACATCAATTTATATTCTGAATATTTATCTTTTCTTAACATTGGTTAGTTAACGGATCCGCCGTATAACTAACCCTAACCATCAAACAACCACAGTGTCCGCACTAGTAATTTAATTTAATGGCAGCCTTAAGAACTAGATAAGTTGATTAATCAAGAAAACATAACTATCCGCAGTCTATGTTTGATTTGATTGAATGTTCTTCCTAAGATTAATAACGTAGATCCGCCACAATTATTAAACTCAGTTGCTTCACAAGTTCATATACCACAACTCCGGTTTTGATATCAAACTTAGCAATAGATTGTCTACAATAATAACTTAGAGTCCGCTCTAGTAATTAAAATAAACAATCATAGGAAAAATAAGCATAGGAGAACAAACATATTCATCAAATAAACTAAAAAGAAAAGGTAAAATAAATCTCACAGTTCTTGAAATCCGAAGTTTTTCGTGTCCTTGCAACCAAGAAAAAGTGTTTAGCCTTGCATGTTTGTTGAACAACTAATCAAAAAGAAGGAAGAATGCATAATTTAGGGTTTCTTAGAGGAAGGGGGTATTTTTCTCTTCTTGGCTGGCTGCCCCCCTTCTCTTCTCTCATTCTTTTTATATCTTAGGAAACCCTAGGTCTCTATTTTACAAAATAGTCCTCCATTAAGTAGACTGTTTACATTTAAGTACTTCAATAACTATTTTCCTAAAAAAAGAGAAATAGCCTTGCATGAAATCTTCAAGTTTTGACTTAGAGGAGCTAAATTGCTGAAATAAAAACTTGGATATCGGTTTAGATGCTTCGGAACATAATTTGGACTCATTTCTTCACGAAACCTGTTTGCTGGCAGAATTCAGATGTCATCTTTGAAAAATCATATCTCCCTCATATGGCATTGTTTTTGGCTGAAATTTGTAGCGTTTATAGAACTATGAGTCATGAATCCAAAAAAATTGAGTTTGCATCAATTGGAATTTTGTAGCTCCAGATATTCAAGTTGGAATAGCCGAAGGTCAACACTGGCAGATTGCGAGATTTGAGTTTGAAGGCTGCGATTTTCATGCTCTTCCTTATTTTATTTTCTTGCCTTAAATTTACAGAAAGGTATGGATGTTAGCTTTTTAATGCCACTGGAATCACTTCATTTCAACCTTCAGAGCTCACGCTCTGCACAAAACATCGACTGAAGGTCAAATCTGCCAATTATCTCCAATTTACTCCTTTTTGCATCTTTCATCCAAAAGTGCCTTCAAAACATAAAAAAAAGAATATCAAGGCATTATATATATAAAACATAGGAAAACACTAGTTAAATGTGGGTGAAACTATTGAATAATATAGTTGCATCAAATACCCCCACACTTAGCTCTTGCCCGTCCTCAAGAAAGGATAAATAAAATTAAATTGAAAATAACTATGATCAATCTCTTAATCTCCCATCAATGTCCAAGAATATATGCATTATAAATAGGAATACAATCAAGAAGGATAAAGGGTATAAATTTTCATGAATTTATTTACATGCAAACTTCAAAACTCAATTAATCGTCGGGATTTAAATGAAATCTATGCCATGCCAAAGTGATAGGTCCTCTAATTGATATACACTCCAACACTCATGTGTTTAGGGCTTATGTGTTTAAATCTCTCAAATTCAATCAATGAATATGTTCTACCATAAGCTTGCTCTTCAATCTCATCTTCATTACTAACATATTTACAAGCAATGCATGAATCAAAAGGTCTTATTTTCCGGTTGTAATGGGGCTAAAGTTAAGGTGAGTTAAAAGAGAGTAAAAGAAAAGGTTCAAACCAAAGAAAGTAGAGCATTCTGAAAAATGATATTTCAAACAAGATATTTCATCAAAGCACATAAATTTTCCATCTTTAATCACCAATGCTTAGCTTCTTTTGATTTCAAGCTTTTTCAACATAAAATCTTAAGAACATAAAGGAACACTTTTTTTTTCTTTTTCTTTGTTCTTTTTTTCTCTCTCTCTTTCTTTTTTTTTTTTTTACCTTTGGCAACTTTGCCCATCTTTTCATCAAGCATCACTTCTTTTTCCTTTTCACATAATTTTCAACCATAATTCCATGAGATATCACAAATATATGCTCTACTAATCCTTGGCCAGGGGAAAAGGAAAACATATAAAAAGTTAAGGCTTATACATGGATAAAGCAAAGAAAAGATAAACAAGCTTAAAAGGGGCTCACTAAGGATAATATGCTTTAGGTTGGCTTTTTGGCTCAAGTGGTTAAAATTCCTAATGCCTTTATCATCTTCATGTATATATGTAATATGAATGTAATCTCAACAAGATATGAAGCAAGTTCTAAAGATACATATCATTGAAAGAAGGCACAATAAAGGAATATAATATTGAAGGCTCAAAAGCTTGCATTGGTATAACACTATAAAGTCAACATGGCATATTCTCAAAGTCAATTCCTAAACCAATTAAACCTTAAAACTTGCATGCACACTCCTTCATTTGATTTATATCTATCTCAACTAATTCTCATACATAATACTTATATTCTCAAAAACCAATGGGAGTTCAAAAGATCAAACATATTTTTTTTTGAAAAATAACAAATAAAACCAAAATTAGAAAACCAACATTCTCCCAATACCCCCACACTTAAAACAAAACATTGTCCTCAATGTTGAAATAAAAGAAAAGGAATATTGGAGAATGACAAAAATAAAGTAAAATGCAAAAAATAAAAGATAAGGGAAAAAGAAAGCAAATCTGTTTTTTTTTGTGCTGGGTTGCCTCCCAGTAAGCGCTTTTGTTTTATGTCATTGGCTCGACATGTTGCATGCTCATTCTTCATAGATTGGTGCAGCTAACTCCACAGAAGCGGTGAATTCTGTCGTCCAACCTTCATATAAAGGTTTCAAGCGATGCCCATTGACCTTGAGTACTTTGTTCGTTTCTAAACTTGTAATTTCAACTACACCATAAGGAAAAACATTAGAAATAAAAAAGGGTCCAATCCAACGAGAGCGTAACTTTTCAGGAAAAAATTTCAAACGCAAATGATAAAGGACTTTGTCTCCAACATTAAACTCTTTTCTTGTAATCAATCGGTCATGGAGACTCTTAGTCTTTTCTTTGTAAATCCTTGCATTCTCATAAGCATCATTTTGTATTTCTTCCAACATAATTCCAATCTTTTTGGGCACCAAAAAGATAGGCGCCACCCATTCACTGTCCATGATGGGGTGAATGACTCCTATATCATGGGGAACAGTTTGCAAAGCTTGCAAAGCCAATGCTGATTCATGCACGTTTTGGGAAACACATATATGCCTCTCCATCTCTTCTATCTTGGTAAAATCATAGCCATAGCTCAAAGCCACGCTTAATCCATCCTCACTATCAAAATCACAAACTTGCTGCCACATTTATCAACTTGGTCATAACATGTGATAGAATAAACATTGCTACAAGGATATGTCATTGCATCATGAAAATTAAATTCAATTTTTTCATCTCTTACCTCCATAAACAAAGTATCCTTACCACAATCAATTTTTGTATTGGCAGTTTTCAAGAATGGTCTCCCAAACAATATAGGAGTGTTGTTTGATGAATCACAAGAATCATGTTCCATATCAAGAATATAAAAGTCGCATGGAATGACCAAACTATCAATCTTGACTAGGACATCTTCTATCACACCAAGTGGGTAAACAAAACTACGATCCGCAAGTTGTATTACAATGCTAGTTTTATTCAAAGGCTTAAGACTAAGAGAATCATAAACATGCTTAGGCATAACACTAATGGATGCACCTAAATCGCACAAGGCCTTTTTGAAACCAGCATTACCAATAACACATGGGATAGTAAACGCACCTGGGTCCTTTTGCTTCAAAGGCCTATTCTTTTGAACAATAGCAAATACAACTTCACCCATACTTACCATTTCATGACCTTTCAGTTTGAAAGCTCTCTTGGTAGTACACAACTCCTTCAAGAATTTGGCATACTTGGGAATTTGCTTGATAGCATCAAGCAAAGGAATGTTGAATTCCACTTTCTTGAAAACCTCTAAAATCTCTTTTTCTTTGTCCTCTTTCTTTGACCTAGAAGAATTCACAGGAAAGGGTGGAATTGTTTTAAAACTAGAATTCATTGAGTGAGGAGTTACCTTTGGAGTGTTGGTCGATGTTTTAGTTTGTAGAGGAGGACGATGTTCCTTCTTTGTACTCAATTCGGTTTCTATCTCCTCTTCTTCCTCCATCTCAATTTGTTTCGACCTTTTCTCTTCAAGTTCTTTCCCACTTCGCAGCATGATCGCACTAACATTCTCTATTGGATTCAATGCTTGGGAGGGCAATTTTCCATTCATTTGTGCTTCCAATTTCCCCCACACTTGAAGCTACTTGCCCCATTTGCTTCTCCAAGTTGTGAATACTTGACCTTGTTTCCTGTTGAAAAGACATGACATTTTGTTGCAAGGTCACAGTGTTAGAAGCTAAAGTTTTCATCATCTCACGAAGATCATCATTGGATGACGACCCCATAACATTGGAGTTTGTGAATGGAGGGGGTTGTCTTGCTTGATAATTCTGTTGGGGCTGAAATCCATGGGGATGGATCTATCAGCCTTGATTGCCTTGTTGAGGTGGGTTCCCATAACATAAGTGTGGATGATCTCTCCATCCGGGATTGTACGTGTTGGAAAAGGGATCATATTTACGTTGGGACTGTCCGTTGAATCCTGCATCAACTGCATGAACCTGTTCAATGTAATCTTCTTGCATTGTTGGGCACATATCTGAGGTATGTCCTTGTAAGGAACATATGCTACAAACTTTCACCTCTTGTACATTTCCACAAGCCAAAGAACGCACAAGAGAAGTAAGATCATTAACTTTATTTTCAAGGTTAGAAATACTTACCTCATTTACTCGTTTGTTTACGAAGTCTCCACGCATGCCAAATTGTTTCGAGTTGGCTGCCATGTTTGAGATCAATTGGCGTGCAGCCTCGGGTGTCTTATCTACCAATGCCCCTCCACATGCAGCATCAATGATACTACGATCAATAGGCATCAATCCTTCACAGAAATATTGAATGAGCAGCTGATCGGGTATTTGATGATGAGGGCATTGAATGCACAGTTGCTCAAATCTTTCCCAATACTCGGAAAGTGTCTCTCCATGAGACTGTCGAATCCCATATATTTCTTTCCTTATGTTGGCAACTCGAGATGCTGGGAAATACTTTTCAAGGAAAATCTTCTTCATGGCCTTCCAAGTTCCAATGGAACCTGGGAGAATAGAGAAAAACCATGTCTTTGCTGCCCCTTTTAAAGAGAAAGGGAAAGCTTTCAACTTAACCTGTTCTTCATCAACTCCATTCGGTTTCATGCCAACGCAAACCATATGGAATTCCTTGAGATGAGTATGAGGATCTTCACCTGCAAGACCATTGAATGTTGGTAGAAAATGTATAAAACCAGATTTGAGCTCAAAGTTTACATTATTGTCGATGTTTATGCACAATGGCTGATTTTCCATGTTAGGAGCGGCAAGCTCCTTGAGTGTTTGTTGTCGTGCAACAGCCATGGTGTTAAGGCGAGCTTCCTTTCGTAACCTGCGTAAAGTTTTTTCTATTTCAAGATCCAACTGCACTTAACTTTGATTAGTAGAACGGGTTACTAGCATAAATCATCAAGAAAACTCAAAAGAAACCAACCACACAAGAGATCGAAAACAATGCAAATTGTACGAAAATCCTACGGTAGAAAATAAAAACTGCCTAAAAACCCTAGAAAACGGTGGAATTTGGCCTTATTAGGGTGGGGCTAGTGGCAACCATTAGTCTTGTTCAGAACGTCGTTTAACTTTAGGAAACAAAAGGTCGATACCTAATTCCATCAAAAAATCTGTAATGAACAGTACCGCTGTCGTAATGAACAGTACTGCAGCAAGCAAAAATTCTGTTTTTTTTAAGAAAAAAAATAACAATCACAGCAAATAAAAATAATAGCACAAGAATCAACTAAAATTACTTCCCCGGCAACGGCGTCAAAATTTGTTGCGATGTCGCGGTCGCACAAATTAATTACCCTAACTTCAAACACAACACACAAAATAGTATAGAGCAAGCAAGGGGTCGATCCCACGAGGAAGTTCAAGTCAGATTTTTATGCTAGATGATATGTAATTTGGGGGGGGTTGGACGTTATCTAGGCTAAAGTAAAAGAAAAGAGAAAACTATCAAACGAAATTTAATAAAATCAGAAAATTATCAAGAGAACAAACATTGGTCACAAGCACACATCATTCTTCTATCAAACGAAATTTAATAAAATCAGAAAATTATCAAGAGAACAAACATAGGTCACAAGCTCACGCTCTGCACAAAACATCGACTGAAGGTCAAATCTGCCAATTATCTCCAATTTACTCCTTTTTGCATCTTTCATTCAAAAGTGCCTTCAAAACATAAAACAAAGAATATCAAGGTATTTTATATATAAAACATAGGCAAAACACTAGTTAAATGTGGGTGAAACTATTGAATAATATGGTTGCATCATTCTTCTTAGTAGGTTATGATATTCTACTGACACGATCAAGGAGTTGATGTCTTATCCCAAGTGCAGGAGTGTCAAAATAATAAAGAACCCGACAAGACCGGGGTCGAACCACAGGGAGGTGAATTATATAAATTACAAACAATAAAATGATATTGATGTTGAAGAGAAGTTTGAGATGTAATAATGATGAAAAGATTAAATAAGGATAAAACAGATATCAAGGTTAGAGGATCCACTAATGGTATTTCAAATAAATATAATATAAACTCTTTTTATTACTCAATTGGAAACCACACACAAAGGAGGTTCCAATAGGATGATTTATCGCTAATGGCTCATTATAAAGTATTAACATGATCATATTAATTATCTTATTCAAGTAACACCATACTTATAAATATCATCAGGCATTCATGTTGTTAGCTTATGTTAACAGCAAATCAAGTTCCTATCAAATAACGATGTCGGCTGAAAACTATGAAGGATCAAGCATTTGATGTACCAAGTGTTATACAACACAAATCTGGATTAACCATTTAACAAACAAGGTATTAAGAATTAGTAAGATAAAAAGATAAAACATGTTAATAACAAACTTTCTTGGATATAAACATTAAATTCCATGTTGAGTTTATATTATACCTATTCTAACACCATTAGTAAAACCTTCTCACATTGACATAATTAACTTAGTTAAACATAATGAAGAAGAAAAACATAAATAAACAACATAAGAACATAAACATGATATAAGTTAACTAAGTATAGGAAAGGAAATGAAAAAGCATAAACAAGAGATTAATATAGCATGAAAGAAAACTTGAACATTACAAAGATATAAAGAGAGAAATCAAGAAGATGATTTTGATCTGAAAAATAATATATGACTAAATACATGGCAAATGCCTCCTTTTATAGGCTAAGATTTAAAACTATTGATTGGTAGGCTACCATTGATTTAGTGGCTGATTGATGACATTGTTGGCTGCTGGTTCTTGATATTGTTGGCAGAATTTTGATATTGTTGGCTGGCCAAAACATCATTGCTAACATCAGAATTTGAGCCCTTTGTTCCATGAAAGCTGTGGGCAATTGTCTCAGCTTTCCAATAAAAAAAACCAGAGCTTATTTGGACTTCTAGAACTCAAGATATGAGTTGAAAACCGAACAGTGTTTGAGCTGCAGGACATGTTCCAACTTCTTCGTTCTTGCTAAGATTTGAACTTGAAAACGGCAGAATTGAGTCTTGAACTGTTCATGAAAGTTTTAGGTCTATGTCTTATCTTTCCATCCATATAAAGTGGACCTAAATCTGAGTTCGACAACTCCAGTTATGATCAAATAACTGAATGGTATTCCAGTTTGGAATTGAACCAGCATCTCTTCTTTTAGCCTAGTCCTCTTTTTGTCTCTTCACTTTCAATAGTTAATCACATTAATCAATCATTTAAATTGTGAGATATACCTGCATTCAAAACAAGCATACTTGTTATCATACTTGTTATTATAAAACATGCTTTATTTAGGGAATTTAACGATACTTTAGTGCAATACAATGATATAAAGCCTTAATGAAAATGCACTTTTAAGTACTAATTACACCTCCCAACTAGTTTATTACTAGTCCCTAGTAATCAAAGCGTTAAAATATAAAAACAATTTGCAAGTTCCACAAAGCAAGGTATTCATCATTTAACTTCCATTAATCTATCCAAATAAAGAAACTCTCAGTAAATTTATATATATTTGCTTCATACTTCTTAAACAAGATATTAATAAACCTTCTTTTTATGCTCAATAAATGAAAACATAGCTATGGAACTTTTCATGTAAGAAAACAAAATTTTGTTTCAATGTTTAAGGTTAACTTCCTTGGGTTGGGATTATTATCTTTTTTAGCATAAACAAGAATTTATAACATAATGTATCTTGAACCCATGTAACGAGCTTTTAGCTAATGACTCCTAGTCCAGTTGATCTTAGGGCATCAGGTGTTAAAACACCCCTACGAGCTTAGTAACTCGGGTTGCAGATACTGATACGTAGATAATGCAACATTTGATTCCCTTAAGCTTTTCTCCTTAACCCATGTAACAAGCACTGGGCCAATAGCTCCCAAGTCAGTTGACTTTAGGGTACTAGGTGTTAAAACACTCCTTTGGGCTTAATTGCTTAAGTCAAGGAGGCTACGAAACCAAACTTATCTACTTTTTTTATTATTTATTCAATTTGTTATTATTATTATTATTATTTTGTTTTTTTTGTTTTTTTTTTTTTTGCATATTATATAATATCCATTTCCCTTAGTTGTTACCTTTAACAAAAGAACATGAATAATGTAATAATCCAATTTGCAACCCACAATCATATGTTAAAGTGTGTGTGTGAAAATGAAGGTTTAAGAATACTTGTTAAATGAGTATATCAGCAGAATCAAGTGATAACAATGTGAGAGTTTGTAAACCTGAATATTTCAAGAAGTATTATGATAGACCTTGTTAAAAATGTTTAATAAGATTCATCTCAAGAGTCACTAAAGTTCTTCCTTTACTCTGCCATCCTAGTAACAACAGGTTTGCAAATGGTTGTAATAATAGAAAACACAGTTAGTTAATTTTTTTTTAAATATCAACTACTACCCTCTCCCCCCAACCAAAACGAGACATTGTCCTCAATGTTCTAAGGCAGAAAGATAGAGTATAGAAGACATCACCTGAAACAGCGACTATTAACAAACCTGAAACACACTTAAACAAATATAAGAAAGAACTAAACACAAATATTATACGATTAATAAAACCAAAAGACACAAGTTTTCACAAACTAAGGCTCAAATCCAATCTAAGCTTTTTACGACATTCCGTGATTGGCCAATTGAGTCGACTCATAGAGGAATCAACTACAGGGATGAAAGATTAAAGTTTATCAATCAATTATTCAGCAGTAGCAGCAGAGATGAGGATTTGTCACGCTAAAAATGTTAGAAATTGTTGTTCCACAGCATAATCAAGAAAAGACAGTAAAGTATTATAAAAACCATTAATATTTAGCAAACCTATATGTTTCTGGTAAATGTTCAGTTGAGCCCAAGAAGACATATGAAATATCTCTTCTAAAGTGCCCAGACCACCTAGTAAAGCAATGAAGGCATCAGCATGGTTAAACATTACAGATAGTCGTTCAGACATTACAGATGATGTCCCTTTTGGCTAAAGCTTTGGGGATGACCCCCAAAACTTGACTGCCTCCTAAAAATGCTGCTATTGAAACACTCCCCATTAACCCAAGGCTGTATCCTTCATACACTAAATGAATCTTTCTATCAGCTAGTACCCAACTAAGATGATTTGCTGATTTTAAAAACTCTTGTTCTTTCCCAAGACTGGATCCACCAAAAATATAAATATTTTTTATTTTAGGAAAAAAGAAACCTGCCATTTCTACATGCTTCTATATCTGTTAAATGAATGGGTAGAGTAGAAATGATGGGAAGGAAGAGAAGATTTTATAGATGAGAAATTGAAAATGCAATCATACCACCTATATATAGGCTAGCTGGAGTCTCACTTTCTCTATGTTTTTTTTTTGTAAAACATGTGTATGTACAAGCATTTGTGATTGTGGCTCACATCTTCCCTTGGTTTTACATCCAAGACCGGCTTAAACGCCCTCTATGGGTCGGGGATAGGCTTCCCATCCAGTTTTCTTAAAAACTGACGAACAAGGTCTTTTTTAGTTAGATTCCCAAGACTAAGTCGATCATGTTCTTTATGAAAATGAGACCATAAATCATGAATTGTACGATACACATCTTCACTAGGATGCGTCTCAAGAGTTAATAGAAGATTATCTAAAGACTCCTTACTCAGGCCATCATTAATGAATTGTATTTTATTTTCACGGTTTATAGATACCATTCATAAAGAATGACATTTTGCATTACAAGTCCATCTGGCACATCGGTGACAGACTTTCAGTCGTTTTGCACGACATTTCTTTGCAAAAGTGCTTTTACCTGTTCCAGGCATGTATGAAATAAAAGTATTGGAAGACTCACCTGATAATCGGACCTTTACTTCAATTAGCCAGCGAATATCTTCAGGAATTCCATAGTTCATTAACAACCTCAATCTTTCACACCTAGCACGGTAAATTTTTGTAATCGCATTCTGAGGCAGAGCGGGAAAATACTTTTTTTAATTTTTCAAGAGTGGTGTCCATTTTTCAAAAGAGAAGTGTAAAAGAGATGCAAAGAAAAGAGAAGGAATAAGGAATTGAACAAATATATACACAGATATCAGTTATCATGGGAAGCTGGAAGAATCGACTTAAGAGTCACAGACTACCGTTATCCGCCATTTGACCGGGATTGGAGAAAGACTAGCAAAACAAGAGTCACACTAAAAAGAAACACAAAAACAATGTGAGAAAAACAATATAATCAACCTTTATATACAGGATCATTCAAACCAATGGATTCAATTTCACTAGGAAAATTATCAAAGTAAGCTTTCAAATGATGTCCATTTACCTTAAAAACATTGTCATTCTTTGGATTCTCAATATCAAAGGCCCCATAAGGATATACATGTTTCACAATAAATGGACCGCTCCATCTTGATCTTAGCTTTCCAGGAAATAAATGGAGTCGAGAATTATAAAGCAAAACTTTTTGACCAACATCAAATGTTTTTCTCAAGATTCTCTTATTATGAAACTCTTTGATTCTTACTTTATGAATTTTTGAATTTTCATATGCATCATTTCTTATTTCCTCAAGCTCATTTATTTGCAACTTACGCAGATGGCTAGCATCATCCAGGTTTGAATTGAAAGCTTTAATATCCCAATAAGCTTTGTGTTCAAGTTCCACAGGGAAATGACAAGGTTTTCCATAAACCAACCTATAAGGTGACATACCTAATGATGTTTTAAAAGCAGTGCGATAAGCCCAAAGTGCATCATTAAGTCTTAAAGACTAGTCCTTCCTATTAGGGTTCACTGTTTTTTTCCAAGATTTGTTTGATCTCCCTATTAGTAAGTTCTACTTGTCTATTTATCTTAGGGTGATAAGGGGTGGAAACTTTGTGTGTGATTCCATATTTTTTCATTAAAGACTCAAATGGCTTGTTACAGATATGTGTTCCACCATCACTTATCATGACCCGAGGGATTCCAAATCAACTCAAAATATTTTCTTTCAAAAACTTGATCACTATTTTATGATCATTGTTACGACTTGGAATTGCTTCTATCCATTTTGAAACATAGTCTACTGCAACTAATATGTACACAAAATCAAATGATGGAGGAAATGGACCCATAAAATCTATACCCCAACAGTCAAAGATTTCAATGACAAGAATAGTATTTAAAGGCATCATGTGACGTTTTGAAATAGATCCAAGCTTTTGACAATTTTCACAAGTTTTGCAGAATGCATGCGTGTCTTCGAACATGGTGGGCCAATAAAATCCACATTGTAAGATTTTTGCAGTTGTCTTTCTTGATGAGAAATGACCCCCACATGCCTTAGAATGACAAAATTTAATGACACTACTTACCTTATTGTTGGGAATGCATCTTTGAAATATTTGATCAGGACAATATTTGAACAAGTAAGGGTCATCCCAATAAAAGTTCTTCACTTCGTTCAAGAACTTTGTTTTGTCTTGGGTACTCCAATGAGTTAGCAAGTGTCCTGAAACAAGAAAATTAACAATATTAGCAAACCAAGGCATTGTAGAGACAGAAAGTAAAGATTCATCAGAAAAATAATCATTGATTGGTGTGATGTCAGATCTCGAATTAGTTGTCAATCTTGACAAATGATCCGCGACAACATTTTCGGTGCCTTTCTTATCCTTGATTGTGATATTGAATTCTTGAAATAACAAAATCCACCGTACTAATCTAGCTTTAGAATCCTTCTTAGAAAGAAGATATTTCAACACTGCATGATCGCTAAAAACAATAACAGGTGAGCCAACAAAATAAGATCTGAATTTTTCACATGCAAATACTACTGCAAGTAATTCCTTTTCAGTGGTAATGTAATTCATTTGAGCAGTATTTAAAGTTTTACTTGCATAGTAAATCACATAGGGTTTCTTGTCTTTTCTTTATCCTAAAACAGCACCCATGGCATAATCACTAGCATCACACATTATTTCAAAAGGTAATGACCAATCAGGAGGTTGAATGACAGGAGCAGAAGTAAGCAAGTTTTTAAGTTTAATAAAGGCTTATTTACAATGTTCAGTCCATTCAAAAACATTATCCTTTGGTAGAAGGTTACACAATGGCTTAGATATTACACTAAAATTTTTGATGAACCTTCTATAAAAACCAGCATGTCCTAAGAATAATCTAACATTTTTAACAGATTTTGATGTTGGCAAGTTGGCAATTAACTCAATTTTAGATTTGTCAACCTTAATTCCTATTGATGAAACAGTGTGACCAAGTACAATGCCGTTTGTTACCATAAAATGACATTTTTCCCATCTCTTTGTCCTTTCAATTTCAGTACTTCAACTCATCAATCAATTCTTTCATTTATGTGATAGGCCTGCATTTAAGATGAACATTTACCATAAATTAAAGGTATCTTATATTATTAGATATGTTATTATAAAACATGCTTTAGTTAAGGAGTTATTGATACTTCAAGTGCAAAATGATGATATAAAACCTTGATAAAAAATGCACTTTTAAGTACTAATCACACCCCCCAACCAGCTTATTACTAGTCCCTAGTAATCAAAGCGTTAAAATAGAAAAACTATTTGCAAATTCCACAAAGCAAGGCATTCATCATTCAACTTCCATTAATCTATCCAGATAAACAAACTCTCATTAAATTTATATATCTGCTCAATACCTCTTAAACAAGATATTAATAAACCTTTCTTTTTATGTGTTCAATGTATGAAAACATAGATAATGGGGCTTTTATTGGAAGAAAACAATATTCTGTTCTAATGTTTAAGGTTAACTTCCTTGGGTTGGGATTATTATCTTCTTCTTTTTTCTTTTTTTTCTTTTTTAATATATATATATATATATATATACAATGCATTTTTAACCCATGTAACGAGCTTTCACTAATGACTCCCAGACCAGTTGGTCTTAGGGCATTAGGTGTTAAGACACCCCTACGAGCTTAGTAACTCGGGTTGCAGATACTGATATGTAGATAATGCAATGTTTGATTCCCTTAAGCTTTTCTCCTTAACCCATGTAACAAGCTTTGGGCCAATAGCTCCCAAGTCAGTTGACTTTAGGGCATTAGGTGTTAAAACACCCCTTCGGGCTTAATTGCTTAGGTTAGGGAGGCTACGAAATCAAACTTATCTACGTTTTTATTATCATCATTTTCTTTTTTTCTTTTTTTTTGTTTTTTTTGTTTTTTGTTTTGTTTTTTTTTTTGCAAATTATAGACTATCCCTATCCCTTAGTTGTTACCTTTAACAAAAGAACATAAATAATGTAATAATCCAATGTGCAACCCACAATCATATGTTAAAGTGTGTGTGTGTGAAAATGAAGGTTTAAGAATACTTGTTAAATGAGTATATGAGCAAAATCAAGTCATAATAATGCGAGAGTTTGTAAACCTGAATATTTCAAGAAGTATTCTAATAGGCCTTGTTATGAATATTGCAAATAACCATTGGAAAATGTTTACTAAGATGCGTCTCAAGAGTCACTAAAATTCCCCCTTACTTTGCCATCCTAGTAAGAACAATTTAGCCAAATGGTTTTTTTTTTTTAATTACTACTACCCTCTCCCCCCAACCAAAACGAGACATTGTCCTCAAAGTCCTAAGGTAGAAAGATAGAGTATAGAAGACATCACCTGAAACAACGAACACTGACAAACCTGAAACACACTTAAACAAATATAAGAAATAACAAAACAAAATAATTTGCTAATAATAAAACCAAAAGACACAAGGATTCACAAACGAAGGCTCAAATCCAATCTAAGCTTTTTACGGCTTTTTGTAGTTGCCCAATTTATACGACTCATGGAAGGATCAATTACCGGGGTGAAAGATTGTAGTTTGTCGATCAATTGTTCAGCAGTAGCAGCAGAGATTATGATTTGGCGTGCCGAAGATGTTAGAAATTCCTGTTCCACAGCTTGATCAAGAAAAGACAACAATTTATCATAAAAACCATTAACATTGAGCAAACCTATAGGTTTATGGTGAATATGAAGTTGGGCCCAAGAGGAAATATGAAAGATCTCTTCCAATGTGCCCAAACCACCTGGTAAGGCAATGAAGGCATCAGCATGGTTAAACATTGTATTCATTCGATCAAACATTGTAGAGACCTGTAGTTCCTCTCCAATTGTTCTTCCAATGATGTCCCCTTTTGTTAAAGCTCCAGGGACGACCCCCAAAACTTGACTACCTCCTAAAAATGCAGCTATTGCCACACCCTCCATTAACCCAAGGCTGCCTCCTCCATACACTAAATGAATCTTTTTCTCAGCTAGTACCTAACCAAGATGATTTGCTGCTTCCAAAAAAGCTATTTCCTTCCCAGGACTAGATCCACCGAAAACACAAATATTTATTATGTGATAACTTGAGGGACCTGCCATTTCTACACACTTCTATATCTGTCTAATGTAAGGGTTGAGTAGAAATGAGGGGAAGGAAGAGAAGATTTTATAGATGAGGATTTGAAAATGCAATCATATCACCTAGATATAGGCCAACTGGAGTCTCACACTCTCTCTCTCTTTATGTATTTATTTATTTATTTATTTTGAAAAGCATGTGTATGTACAGGTAGTTGTGATTGTGGCTCACATCTTCCCTTGGTTTTACGTCCAAGAACGGCTTAAATGCCCTCTATGGGTCGGGGATAGGCTTCCCATCCAGTTTTCTTAAAAACTGGCAAACAGGGTCTTTTTTAGTCAGATTCCTAAGACTAAGTCGATCATGTTTTTTATGGAATTGTGGCCATAAATCATGAATAGCACGATGCACATCTCCACTAGGATGCGTCTCAAGGGTTAATAGAAGATTATCTAAAGACCCCTTACTCAGGCCATCCTTAATGAATTGTATTTTATCTTCACGGTTTATAGATACCATTCCTAAAGAACGACATGTTGCATTACAAGTCCATCTAGCACATCTGTGACAGACTTTCAGTCGTTTTGCACGACGTTTCTTTGCAAAAGTGCTTTTACCTGTTCCAGGCATGTGTGAGATGAAAGAATTGGTGGACTCACCTGATAATCGGACCTTTGCTTCAATCAACCAACGGATATCTTCAGGAATTCCATGATTCATTAACAACTTCAATCTTGCACACCTAGCACGGTAAATTTTTGTAATCGCATTCTGAGGCAGAGCGGGAAAGTACTTTTTTAGTTTTTCAAGAGTGGTGTCCATTTTGAAATGAGAATTGGAGAAGAGAGTCAAAGAAGGGAGAAAGAGCAAAGAATTGTACAAATATATACAGATATCAGTTATTATGGGAAACTGAAAGAACCGACTGAAGTCACGGAGTACCGTTATCCGCCACTTCACCGGGGTGAGAGAGACTAGCAAAACAAAATTCACACCAAAAAGAAACACAAAACAATGTGAGAAAAACAAAATAATCAACCTTTATCTATAGGATCATTCAAACCAATGGATTCATTTTCACTAGGAAAATTATCAAAGTAAGCTTTCAAACGATGTCCATTTCCCTTAGAAACATTGTCATTCTTTGGATTTTCAATATCAAAGGCCCCATAAGGATACACATGATGTGCCGTGAATGATTCGAAATCCGGCAACAATGAATCTGATGAAAATGGATGAAGGATGGGTCTGGTTGTGTTGTCTTTCTTTTGGTGTTTAGGCTGGATTATAGTGATTATAAGGTAAATACGATGGGGGATAGACTAGAATGATACTTTGATAAGTCGATCTGGACGCCACAAAGATCAATCTAGGATTTCGACGCCACACTTTTTGTGATTGAAGAGTGATAAGTCAGGTAGGGTTCTTCACAAAATTAATTTGGAAGAACAACTCGTAATTCTGTGAATTAAGTTTCAAATATTGGCTAAAAGTGCTTTATTACATATTCTGATACTATATTTATAACTGGAACATCCCTCCAAAGTTAGGAAAAATTCAACATGGCAGAAGTCAAGCCCAAAAAAATAGACTTTGACAAACTAACCTAGACAAATTAACTAGCACATGTTTTTTGACCTTTCTAACATAAACAGACCAAATTTAAAACAACCATATTTCTTACACAAAAGTCCAATGCAATGATGGTTGGACAATCCAGAAAGAACATGTTCTGAACTTGAAATCCACCTAGATTAGTCTTGTTTTCACATGCAATGGATGACTTCAAATTCAGGTTCAAATTCATTTGCTGTTCTGACCATAAACAGCATCAATTCCTTCACTTATTTGCATATCAACCCAAATTCAAGTAGCCCAGCATCAAAAGAACCATTAAGGGCTTTTCCCATCTCCAAGTTCCAATTGTAGGCAAATAAACATCCTTGAACCAATTTCAAATTGATTGCTAATTTTTAACTCCGACAAAGCTTCAATCATTCCAATTTAACTCGTCAAGGCCCTTTGTAGTTGTTTCACTCTTGCTCTTGTCATTGGACCATCTGAATCCTCTTGCATATTAGTTTTAGCTTTACAAGATGGATTATAATTCCCATGATGCACATCATCAGCCCCGGGTTGAAAATGATTTGTCCTCAAATCAGAATCGTCATCGTCATCCAAGTATGGAGTCAAGTCTTTCACATTAAAAGTAGCTGATACGTTGTAATCACCAGGAAGATCTACCTTATACGCATTGTCATTCACCTTCTCTATAATCCGAAATGGACCATCAGCTCTTGGCATCAACTTGGACTTACGTTTGCTTGGGAATCGCCCTTGCTAATATGAATCCAAACAAGATCTCCAAGTTCAAACCTAACCATTTTCCGCCCCTTGTTAGCTTGTTTAGCATACTTTGTCGTTTTCTCCTCAATATGTAATCGAACCTGCTCATGTAGTTTCTTCATCAATTCGCCTTTCTAATTCCATCCATAGATGTCCTCTCATCAATTGGAATATGAACAAGATCAATAGGAACACAAGGATTAAAGCCATACACAACCTCAAATGGTGAAAATTTTGTAGCCCCATGCACACTACGATTATATGCAAACTCCACAATAGGCAAACAAGTATCCCAACTCTTCAAATTCTTATGTATAACAGACGTAACAAGGAAGATAAAGTTCGGTTTACTACCTCGGTTTGTCCATCGGTTTGTGGATGACATGCCAGTCTTGAAAAGTAACTTCGTTCCAAGCTTCCTCCAAAGAGTCTTCCAAAAGTGGCTTAAGAACTTTGTATCACGATCAGAGACAATGCTTTTAGGAACTCCATGCAAACGAACAATCTCTTGAAAGAACAAATCAGCAACATGTGCTCGATCGTCAGTTTTGTTGCAAGGAATGAAATGAGACATTTTGGAGAATCGATCAACCACGACCATTATTGAATCCTTTCCACGCTGTGTTCTTGGGAACCCAAGTACAAAGTCCATGCTAACATCCATCCATGGTTGCTCTGGAATAGGCGTTGGCATATCAGATCCATATGCATTCTCTTTACCCTTAGCTTTCTTGCAAATAGCACATCTCTCAATCACCTTGTGCACATCCCGTAACATGCTAGGCCAAAAGAAATGTTTTTTCAGCAGCTCATAAGTCTTCTTCTCCCCAAAATGACCACTAAGACCACCACCATGAGCCTCTCGCACAAGCAACTCCCGTAACGATCCTGAAGGAATACACATTCTGTCCATTTTGAACAGGTAACCTTCATGCATAAAGAACCCATCACAAGCTCCCTTTGCACATTCGACAACCACATTAGCAAAGTAGGAATCATTAGCATACTGTTCCTTTACTTGTTCAAAACCCATCAGCTTTGCATTCAACATAGAGATCAGTGCAAACCTCCTAGAAAGAGCATCAGTAACCACATTAACTTGCCCTTTCTTGTACTTTATGACATAAGAAAATGACTCCATAAACTCCACCCATTTAGCATGTCTACGATTCAGCTTGCTTTGGCCCTTCAGATACTTCAAGGATTCATGATCAGTATGTATAACAAATTCTTTAGGCAACAAGTAGTGCTGCCATACCTCTAGAGCCCGAATCAAAGCATAGAACTCCTTGTCGTAAATAGAGTAGTTCAAACGTGCTCCATTTAACTTTTCAGCGAAGAATGCAATCGGCCTCTTTTCTTGCAGCAAGACGACCCCAATTCCAACTTCGGAAGCATCACACTCTATTTCGAATGTTTTAGCAAAGTCTGGAAGTGCTAAAACTAGAGCAGTACACAACTTTTCCTTAATTAGCTCAAAAGCTTTCTGCGCATCTTCACTCCATCTAAACTCGTTCCCTTTTTCAAGCATTCGTCATAGGAGCAACAATAGAGCTGAAGTCTTTCACAAATCGCTTAGAAAGAAGCTAAACCATGGAAACTCCTCACATCAGCGATACTAGTAGGTTTTGGCCAGTCCCAAATTGCCTTAATTTTCTCCTCATCAACCTTAACTCCCCTGCTAGAGATAATATACCCAAGAAACACGACACTTTCTTTCTGAAGTAACACTTTGTGAGTTTCCCATACAACTTAGAATCTCGCAAAGATTCAAACACAACTCTGAGATGCTTCATATGATCATCAAAGGTCTTGCTATACACCAGGATATCGTCAAAATATACTACAACAAACAGCCCAATATACTTCCTCAAAACATGATTCATAAGCCTCATAAATGTACTAGGCGCATTAGATAACCCAAACGGCATTACCATTCATTCATATAACCCCTGTTTAGTTTTAAATGCTGTTTTCCATTCATCTCCTTCTTTCATTCTAATTTGGTGATAACCACTCATTAAATCGACTTTAGAAAACAATGCAGCGCCATGCAACTCATCAAGCAAATCATCAAGTCCGGGTATAGGAAATCGATACTTAACTCGTTATTTTGTTGATAAGCGACTGTCCATACACATCCTCATGGTACCATCTTTCTTGGGTACAAGCAAAGTAGGTACGGAACATGGACTAAGTGATTCTCGCACATAGCCCTTCTCTAAGAGCTCACCAACCTGCCTTTGAATCTCTTTTGCTTCCTCTGGATTACATCGTATCTTTGAGCGGTTAGGAAGTGAAGCTCCCGGCACCAAATCAATTTGATGCTCAATTCCGCGAATAGGTGGTAACCCTTTAGGTAATTCATCTGGAAACACATCTTTAAATTCGTCAAGCAATTCTTTAATCTGTATTGGTAAGTCCAATCCTTCTACTTGTAGTAATTGCTTTGCCCCGATCATGAAAACGACCCGCTGAAGCTAATGCTTGTTTGATGTCTCCTTTTTTGGCTAACAACAGCCCCTTACTTGATTTCACCTCCTTCTGTTGGCTTCGTATCTGATCCTCTCTAACCTGTTGAGAACTCAATGGTAACAAGTTCACCTTCTTTCCATTCAGCATAAAAGAATAAGTGTTCTTTTCGTCCATTATAGGTCACCTCCTTATCAAACCGCCATGGACGACCCGAGCAACAAATGGCTAGGCGATATCGGGCAACGCGTCACACAAAACCTCGTCATGATAGGTTTTAATGGAAAAAGGTACACGGACTTGCTTTGTCACCCGAATCTCCCCATTCTCATTCAACCATCGCGAAACCGCATGCGGCCTGGGATGTGGAAGGGTAGTTAAACCCAATTTCTCCACCAAGGTAGTTGACGCAACATTAGTGCAACTTCCATTATCGATGATCATCCCACACACCTTATCTCGAATTTGACATCGAGTATGGAAGATGTTCTCGCGTTGCTCATCACTAACGTCAATTTGTGCATTCAGAACCCGTTGCACAACCAACAAATCTCCCTTCACTGGTTCGAAATCCTCTTCTTGTTCAGCCACTTGTACCTCATCTTCATCTTACTGTTTCAACCTCATCTCCACTGATCAGCTCTCCATGATCCCCGTGCAAAATCATCACCCTTTTATTTGGACATTCCGAAGCAATGTGCCCATGTCCTAAGCACTTGAAGCACTTGATGTCCCGAGACCTCCTAGGATGTTGAGATTCTGTCACCTTCTCCTTTCCCTTCAAAGAATCAGAACTGGTATTCCCTTTAGTAAACTCCACCTTCTCATCTCGTTTAGGTGTGCTCCATGTTCGTGTAGGTGTAGAAACAGCCCTTGTTGTGCTTGACGTAGTTACACCAGTTCGCACACCTCCTCGTTTCTGCTGCCTCTCTACTCGAGTTGCAAGCTTTATAACTTCCTCAAGGAAGATATACTGGCTGTAATTCAACAACATTAGCTATATCCTTCCTCAACCCTCCAAGAAATCTAGCTATTGTTTGCTCTTGGGGTTCCATCAATTCACATCGAATCGGGACAACTCAAACTCTTTCACATACTCTTCCACGCTCAAAGATCCTTGTCGCCAAAGTCCGAAGTCGATGTATAGCTCCTGTTTATAGTAATCGGGAACAAATCTCTTCTTCATCACTCTTTTCATTGTTGCCCACGTTGTAATCTCCTCTTCTCCATCCCTTCTCGTCTGAATCTTTAAGTTTTCCCACCATAAAAGAGCATAATCCGTAAACTCAAGTCTTGCCACCTTGCATTTCCTTTCTTCAGAATATTCATACCATTCAAACACCTTTTCAACCTTCCGGAGATCCACTCCAAGTATTCCTCGGGTGAACTACTTCCTCTAAATGGTGGAATCTTAAGTTTGAGACCATTAGGAGGATTATAATTCCGCCTTCAGTGCGCCCTTATCGTCGGCCTCATCATCCCCATTTGGATCTTCGAAACTTACTATAATATCATTTCGTGGTACCCTAAGTGCTTGCCTCTGTTGGGGTTGCAAATTATTTCTTTGCATCATTTGCATAAGGGTATTCAACTGTTCACGAATTCCAGTCATTTCATCCCGAATCTCAGCATGAGATCGTTGTAAGCCCATAACCTGTGCCTGTTCCAAACTTAACCCTCTTGGCAAATCTTCTTTATCTCCAGCCATAATTAAGTTTATCAACCTTAATTCCAGCAAGCCTTTATTCTATTTTTTTTTTGCTCCCGCCTTCGATCTCAACTGATGCTCTGATACCAGATGATGTGCCGTGAATGATTCGAAATCCGGCAACAATGAATCTGATGAAAATGGATGAAGGATGGGTCTGGTTGTGTTGTCTTTCTTTTGGTGTTTAGGCTGGATTATAGTGATTATAAGGTAAATACGATGGGGGATAGACTAGAATGATACTTTGATAAGTCGATCTGGACGCCACAAAGATCAATCTAGGATTTCGACGCCACACTCTTTGTGATTGAAGAGTGATAAGTCAGGTAGGGTTCTTCACAAAATTAATTTGGAAGAAAAACTCGTAATTCTGTGAATTAAGTTTCAAATATTGGTCAAAAGTGCTTTATTACATATTCTGATACTATATTTATAACTGGAACATCCCTCCAAAGTTAGGAAAAATTCAACATGGCAGAAGTCAAGCCCAAAAAAATAGACTTTGACAAACTAACCTAGACAAATTAACTAGCACATGTTTTTTGACCTTTCTAACATAAACAGACCAAATTTAAAACAACCATATTTCTTACACAAAAGTCCAATGCAATCATGGTTGGACAATCTAGAAAGAACATGTTCTGAACTTGAAATCCACCTAGATTAGTCTTGTTTTCACATGCAATGGATGACTTCAAATTGAGTTCAAATTCATTTCTTTGTTCTGACCATAAACAGCATCAATTCCTTCACTTATTTGCATATCAACCCAAATTCAAGTAGCCCAGCATCAAAAGAACCATTAAGGGCTTTTCCCATCTCCAAGTTCCAATTGTAGGCAAATAAACATCCTTGAACCAATTTCAAATTGATTGCTAATTTTTAACTCAAACCACGCTTCAATCATTCCAATTTGACTCGTCAAGGCCCTTTGTAGTTGTTTCGCTCTCGCTCTTGTCATTGGACCATCTGAATCCTCTTGCATATTAGTTTTAGCTTTACAAGATGGATTATAATTCCCATGATGCACATCAACACATGTTTCTCAATAAATGGACCGCTCCATCTTGATCTTAGCTTTCCAGGAAATAAATGGGGTCGAGAATTATAAAGCAAAAATTTTTGACCAGTATCAATTTTTTGACAATTTTCACAAGTTTTGCAGAATGCATGTGTGTCCTTGAACATGGTGGGCCAATAAAATCCCTTTTGTAAGATTTTCGTAGCTGTCTTTTTTGACGAGAAATGACTCCCACATGCTTCAGAATGACAAAGTTTAATGACATTACTTACCTCATTGTCAGGAATGCATCTTCGAAATGCTTGATCAGGACAATATTCGAATAAGTAAGGGTCATCCCAATAAAATTTCTTCACTTCGTTCAAAAACTTACCTTTATCTTCGGTACTCCAATGAGTTAGCAAATCTCCTGTCGCAAGAAAATTGATATTTTTAGCAAACCAAGGCATTGAACTAAGAGAAAGTAAGGATTCATCAGGAAAGTAATCGTCGATTGGTGTGATGCCGGATGTCGAATCTGTTGTCACTTTTGACAAAAGATCCGCATCAATATTTTCGGTGTCTTTTTCATCCGTGATTTCTTCCTGAGAATAAATCATTTGCAAATCTGCAGATTCATCAAACTCAATTTGACTCAAAGTAGATTCAAGTTGATCATGAACTAATTCTTCAATAATATCTACTTCTTGTAAATCATTATCATCTCCAGGTTGCTTACAAATGTTGAAAATATTCATCTCCAATGTCATGTTCCCAAATGATAGCTTCATCAGTCCATTCCTACAATTAATCAATGCATTAGACGTTGCAAGAAACGGACGTCCTAAAATAACAGGAAATGAATTACATGCTTCAACAGGTTGTGTGTCCAAGACAATAAAATTCACAGGATAAATGAACTTATCGACTTGTACTAACACATCTTCAACTATTCCTCTAGGCACTTTTACAGATCTATCGGCAAGTAAAAGAGTTGCAGAAGTTGGTTTTAACTCACCTAGATTGAGACTTTGAAAAACTGAATATGGAAGTAAATTCACACTAGCTCCAAGATCAAGTAAAGCTCTTTCAATTTTATGTTCTCCAATAAAGCAAGAAATTGTAGGACAACCAGGGTCTTTATATTTCAATGCATTATTGTTCTGAAGAATGGCACTTACTTGTTCGGCTAAAAAGGCTTTCTTTTTCACATTCGGTTTTCTCTTCACGAAGGCACAGATCTTTCAAAAATTTAGCATAAGAAGGAACCTGTTTCATAGCATCCAACAAAGGTATATTGATCCTTACCTGTTTGAAAGTTTCAAAGATTTCAGAGTTGTGATTAACTTTCCTTTGTTTGGTCATGGCATGAGGAAATGGAAGTGCTGGCGGGGAATCAGTCTTTTCTTTGTAATGATCGGATTCAACCCCTTCCTTACCCTCGAGATTGACTTCGTCATCTTTCTCACAAGGTTCAAGAATGGGTTTTTCAATAACCTTACCACTACGAAGAGTGATGACTGATTTGGCTTGATCCATGTAGTGGCTTCCAGAACTACTTGCATTTGCATTGTATTGCCCCTTTGGATTTTGCTGAGGTTGAGATGGAAACTTACCTTTCTCTTGGAAACTAAGAGCAGTTGTGAACTTTGCAAGAGTATCTTTAAGATCTGTCATGCTTTGAGCAAGTTGAGTGTTAATTGTCTCTTGCTTTTCCATGAATGCATGCAATGTTTCCTCAAGATTTCTTCTAGGAGGCGGAGCATAAGGAGGTGCATATCCATGAGAATTTTGGAAATTATGGTGTGCTTGAAACGGTGGTTGTGAAGTTTGCGCATTATTGTTATCACTCTTCCAATTGAAATTTAGGTGATTTCTTCAACCAGGGTTGTATGTTTGCGAGTATGGGTTATGATTGGGCCTTTGGAAACTATTTAATGCATGGGCTTGTTCATGGAGACATTCTTTAAAAGAAGGCAAGGTTGCACAGTCATTAGTTGAATGTTCGTTGGTTTCACAGATTTGACACGCAATGTCTTGAACAGATTTTAGGTGACCACTCTTTTTTAATTCTAATGCCTCGACTTTTTTAGCTAAAGATGCAAACTTGGCTTGGAGGTCATGATCTTCCCTAAGGTTGTACATACCTCCACTAGATGTATGAGGTTGGGATTTACTTGGTGCCTCATAAGTTCCTGTAGTGTCCCAATTTTGCGCATTTTCAGCTAGCAAGTCTAGGTATTCCATGGCTTCATTAGGGTCTTTATCCTCAAAAGTTCCATTACACATCAATTTAACCATTTGCCTATCTCTAGGAGTTAACCCTTCATAAAAATGTGACACCAATCTCCATGTTTCAAAACCATGATGGGGGCAAGTATTAAGCAAGTCTCGATATCTATCCCAACAATGGTAAAATGTTTCTCCTGGTTTTTGAGTGAAAGTAATGATTTGTCTTTTGAAAGAGTTTGTTCTGTGGGATGGAAAAAACTTCTTTAAAAATTGTTGTTGCATATCATCCCATGCACGAATGGATCCAGGTCTCAAATTTTGTAGCCATGTTTTAGCTTTATCTTTTAATGAAAAAGGAAAAAGCTTTAACCTAATGGTGTTCATGCTACAATTTGACTCATTATAGGTGTTACAGACCTCAAATTCCCTTAAATGCAAGTATGGATTTTCTAAATCTAAACCATGAAAAGAAGGTAAAAGTTGAATAATGCCTGGCTTAAAATTAAAATGAGATGCATCAGGGGGAAAAACTATGCATGAGGGTGCACTTGTTCTTGTGGGATTCATGTGGTCCCTAAGTGTTATAACCCGAATATTCTCATTATTCTCATTATGAAGCGATTGGTTATCTTCTTCGGCCATATTTTCTGAAAATGATGAGGATACTCTACAAAGTCTACCACTTAATGTACGTGACCACACTCTCATGCACGTGCGGGAAGAGAATAAAAAGAAAGAAAAGAAAAAAATAGAAAAAGAAACAAAACAAAAAGAAACAAAGTTAGATACAAGAAAAGAGAAAAGAGAAAATAAAATAAATACTATAATTTGTACAAGAATTTACCTCCCAAGAACCGGCGCCAAAAAACTTGACACGACCAAAAGATTGATGTCTTCTCCCAAGTGCGGGAGTGTCGAGTAATAAATAACCCGCCAAGACCGGGTCGAACCACAAGGAGGTTAATTGTATAAATTATAGTTAACAAAGAACACAATAACAACAATAATAATAATAATAATAATAATAATAATAATAATAATAAAGAAGAAGAAGAAGTTGATGAGAACTTTGAGATGGAAGATTAACGTAAAGATTCAACAATGATAACAACACATGTCAAGGTTAGAGGATCCACTAATGGTATTTCAAACAAGTATAGTATAAACTTTTATTATTCAATTGGAAACCACACACAAAGGAGGTTCCAATCGGATTATAAATTGTTAACATGATTACATTAGTTATCTTATTCGAATAATGCTAATACTTGTAAATGTTGTCAGGCATTCATGATTATAACTTATGTTAACAACAAATCAAGTTCCTTTCATAGCTCAGGTGTCGGTTATACCATACAGTATGGGCTATGAAAGTGCCAAGTATTTGTTGTACCAAGTGTTATACAACATAAATCTAGATTAACCATTTAACAAGCAAAGTATTAAAAGTGAACAAGATAACAAATATGAAGCATGTTAATATCCAACATTAAGGTCCATGTTAAGTTTATATTATACTTATTCTTACACCATTAGTGTACCCTTTTCACCTTGACATAATTAACTTAGCAACACATAATGAAAGAAAGAAACATAAATAAACAAGGAAAGGAAATGAAAAGCATAAGCAAGAAATTACTATAAGCAAAACTTAAGCATTACAAAATATAAAGAAAGAGCAAGAGCATGATCTTGATCTGAACACCAAGATGCCTCAATACATGGCAAATGCCTCCTTTTATAGGTCAAAATTTGGAACTATTGATTTGTTGACTAATTGATGAGTGAGTGGCCACATCTTGACTTGGTGACAATCCTTATCTTCTTGTCTACCAAAAACGTCATTGATGACGTCATAATTTGAACAAACTTAAATCATGAAAGTTTTAGAGAATTGTCTCATCTTTCCAGGGTAAAAATTTAAGATCATTTGGACTTCTAGAACTCGAGATATGGGCTAAACACTGAACAGTGTCTAGGCTGCAGGACAGATTCGGACTTCTTTGTTGTTGCTGCAATTTGGACTTGAAAACGACCTTTTTAAATCTTGGGCTTCACATGAAAGTTGTAGGCCTATGTCTTATCTTTCCATCCATATAAAATGGACCTAAATCCAAGATCTACAGCTCCAGATATGACCCAATTACCGAAAAGTGTTCCAGTTTGGACTGCACCAGCATCTCTTTTCTAAGTTTGGTCATCTCTTTGTCCTTTCAATTTCAGTACTTCAACTCATCAATCAATTCTTTCATTTATGTGATAGGCCTGCATTTAAGATGAACATTTACCATAAATTAAAGGTATCTTATATTATTAGATATGTTATTATAAAACATGTTTTAGTTAGGGAGTTATTGATACTTCAAGTGCAAAATGATGATATAAAACCTTGATAAAAAATGCACTTTTAAGTACTAATCAATCACCAAAAAACAGAAAAATCATCCTTAAAAATCTCAAGAAAACGTTCAACCATATCATTGAATATGCTAAGCATGCATCTTTGAAATGTGGCTGATGCATTACATAATTCAAACGGCATCCTACGGTATGCAAATGTACGAAATAGACATGTGAAAGTAGTTTTCTCTTGATCTTCAAATGCAATTTCAATTTGGTTATAACCTGAATAGCCATCTAGAAAACAATAAAATTCATGACCTGCAACTCTTTCTAGAATTTGATCCATGAAAGGTAAAGGAAACTGATCTTTGATGCAACCATATTATTCAATAGTTTCACCCACATTTAACTAGTGTTTTGCCTATGTTTTATATATATAATGCCTTGATATTCTTTGTTTTATGTTTTGAAGGCACTTTTGGATGAAAGATGCAAAAAGGAGTAAATTTGAGATAATTGATGATTTGACCTTGGTTGATGTTTTTTGTAGAGTGTGAGCTCTAGATGTTGAAATGAAGTGATTCCAGTGGCATTAAAAAGGTAACATCCATACCTTTCTGGACATCTAAGGCAAGAAAATAAAATAAGGAAGAGCATGGAAATCGCAGCCTTCAAAGTCAAATCTCGCAATCTGCTAATGTTGACCTTTGGCCATTTCAACTTGAATATCTAGAGCTACAGAAGTCCAATTGATGCAAACTTAATTTTGTTGGATTCATGACTAAAAGTTATATAAACGCTCAAAGTTTCAGCCAAAAACGATGTCATATGAGGGAGATATGAGTTTTCAAAGATGACATCTGAATTGTGCCTGCAAACAGGTTTGGAGAAGAGCGATTCCAAATTACGTTTCGAAGCATCGGAACTGATATCCAAGTTTTTATTTCAGCAATTTAGCTCCTCTAAGTCAAAGCTTGAAGATTTCATGCAAGGCTATTTCTCCTTTTTTAGGAAAATAGTTATTGAAGTTCTCAAATGTAAACAGTCTACTTAATGGAGGACTATTTTGTAAAATCGAGACCTAGGGTTTCCTAAAATATAAAAAGCATGAGAGAAGAGAAGGGGAGCAGCCAGCCAAGAAGAGAAAAACACCCCCTTCCTCTAAGAAACCCTAAATTATGCATTCTTCCTTCTTTTTGATTGGTTGTTCAACAAACATGCAAGGCTAAACACTTTTTCTTGGTTGCAAGGACATGGAAACCTTCGGATTTCAAGAACTGTGAGATTTATTTTACCTTTTCTTTTCAGTTTATATGATGAATATGTTTGTTCTCCTATGCTTGTTTTTCCTATGATTGTTTATTTTAATTGCTAGAGCGGACTCGAAGTTATTATTGTAGACAATCTATTGCTAAGTTTGATATCAAAACCGGAGTTGTGGTATATGAACTTGTGAAGCAACTGAGTTTAATAATTGTGGCGGATCTACGTTATTAATCTTAGGGAAAACATTCAATCAAATCAAACATAGACTGCGAACAATTATGTTTTCTTGATTAATCAACTTATCTAGTTCTTAAGGCTGCCATTCAATTAAATTACTAGTGCGGACATTGTGGTTGTTTAATGGTTAGGGTTAGTTATACGGTGGATCCGTTAACTAACCAATGTTAAGAAGAGATAAATATTCAGAATATAAATTGATGTTTCGTTTCCATGATCACTTCTGATTTCTGTAGGTAGATGTGTGCTTGTGACCAAGGTTTGTTCTCTTGATAATTTTCTAATTTTATTAAATTTCGTTTGATAGTTTTCTGTTTTCTTTTGCTTTAGCCTAGATAACGTCCAAACCCCCCCCAAAATTGCATATCATCTAGCATAAAAATCTGACTTGAACTTCCTCGTGGGATCGACCCCTTGCTTGCTCTATACTATCTTGTGTGTTGTGTTTGAAGCTAGGGTAATTAATTTGTGCTACCGCGACGTCGCAACAAATTTTGGCGCCGTTGCTGGGGAAGTAATTTTAGTTGATTCTTGTGCTATTATTTTTATTTTCCGTGATTGTTATTTCTTTTTCTGAAAAAAAACAAAATTTTTGCTTCTTTGCTAGTCGTTTTCATTATGGCGTGATCTTGTTCAAAACAGATTTTTTGGTGAAATTAGGTATCAGCCTTTTGTTTCCTGAAGGGAAACGACGTTCTAAACAGGACTAGTGGTTTACCACTAGCCCCGCCATACTGGGGCCAAATTCCACTGTTTTCTAGGGTTTTTAGGCAGTTTTTGTTTTCTACCGTAAGATTTTCGTATAATTTGCATTGTTTTCGATCTCTTGTGTGGTTGGTTTCTTTTGAGTTTTCTTGATGATTTATGTCAGTAACCCGTTTTACTAATCAAAGTCAAGTGCAGTTGGATCATGAAATAGAAAAAACTTTACACAGGTTATGAAAGGAATCTCGCCTTAACGCCATGGCTGTTACACGATAACAAACACTCAAGGAGCTTGCTACTCCTAACATGGAAAATCAGCCATTGTGCATAAATATCGACAATAATGTAAACTTTGAGCTCAAATCTGGTTTTATACATTTGCTACCAACTTTTAATGGTCTTGCAGAAGAAGATCCTCATACCTCAAGGAATTCCATGTGGTTTGTGTTAGCATGAAACCGAATGGAGTTGACGAAGAACAGGTTAAGTTAAAAGCTTTCCCTTTCTCTTTAAAAGGGGCAGCAAAGGCATGGTTTTTCTCTATTCTCCCAGGTTCCATTGGAACTTGGAATGCCATGAAGAAGATTTTCTTTGAAAAGTATTTCCCAGCATCTCGAGTTGCCAATATAAGGAAAGAAATATGTGGGATTCAACAATCTCACGGAGAGACACTTTCTGAGTATGGGGAAAGATTTGAGCAACTGTGCATTCAATGCCTTCATCATCAAATACCCGATCAGCTGCTCATTCAATATTTCTATGAAGGATTGATGCCTACTGACCGTAGTATCATTGATGTTGCAAGTGGAAGGGCATTGGTAGATAAGACACCCGAGGCTGCACGCCAATTAATCTCAAACATGGCAGCCAAGTCGAAACAATTTGGCACGCGTGGAGACTTCGTAAACAAATGAGTAAATGAGGTAAGTATTTCTAACTCTGAAAATAAAGTTAATGATCTTACTTCTCTTGTGCGTTCTTTGGCTTATGGAAATGTATAACAGGTGAAAGTTTGTATCATATGTTCCTTACAAGGACATACCTCAAATATGTGCCCAACAATGCAAGAAGATTACATTGAACAGGTTCATGCAGTTGATGGAGGATTCACCGGACAATCCCAGCGTAAATATGATCCCTTTTCCAACACGTACAATCCCGGATGGAGAGATCATCCAAACTTATGTTATGGGAACCCACCTCAACAAGGCAATCAAGGTTTGTTCTCTTGATAATTTTCTGATTTTATTAAATTTTGTTTGATAGTTTTCTGTTTTCTTTTGCTTTAGCCTAGATAACGTCCAAACCCCCCCAAATTGCATATCATCTAGCATAAAAATCTGACTTGAACTTCCTCGTGGGATTGACCCCTTGCTTGCTCTATACTATCTTGTGTGTTGTGTTTGAAGCTAGGGTAATTAATTTGTGCGACCGCGACATCGCAACAATATTTTCTAGTCATTGAATTAAGTTTCCTATAGTCAATGCACATGTGCCAACTAGTAATAGTCCTAGTTGGAATTAACTCATTCTTCTCATTTGTTATCACAGTAACTCCAGACTTTTTAGGTACAATTTGGGTAGGACTTACCCATTTGCTGTCAGAAATAAGATAAATGATTTCGTTATCTAGAAACTTAATGACTTCATTCCTCACTACTTCTTTCATATTAGGATTAAGCCTTTGTTGCATTTCTCTGGAGGGTTTAGCATTTTCCTCCAAATAAATCTTATGTGTGCAAATCAAAGGACTAATTCCTTTTATGTCAGCTATGGTCCATCCTAATGTATTTTTGTGCATTTTCAGAGTCTGTAATAACTTACCTTCTTGATGAACATCAAGTTTGGAAGAGATTATTACCGGAAAAGTTTCATTTTCTCCCAAAAATGAGTATTTGAGATTAAATGGTAATAGCTTCAAATCGGATTTTAGTGGTTGAACACTTGAAGGTATGGACTCAATTGATCGTGGTGGCAATTCCTTAATTTTTGGTCTCCAACTATTTGCCTTCAGCTCTTCTTGAAAATAAACCATTTGCAAATCATCAGATTCATTAAACTCAGTTTCACCGGAAGAATTTTTAAATTGATCATAAATTATTTTTTCAATAAAATCTACTTCCTGTAAATCATTATCATCTTCAGGTTGCTTGCAAATGTTAAAAACATTCATCTCCAATGTCATGTTTCTAAAAGATAACTTCATCACTCCATTCCTACAATTAATCAATGCATTAGAAGTTGCAAGAAATGGACGTCCTAAAATAACAGGAATTGAATTACATGCTTGAACAGGTTGTGTATCCAAGACAATAAAATCCACAGGAAAGATGAATTTATCAACTTGTACTAACACATCTTCAACTATTCCTCTAGGCACTTTTACAGATCTATCAGCAAGTAAAAGAGTTACTGATAGGTTTTAACTCACCTAGATTGAGACTTTGAAAACTGAATATGGAAGTAAATTCACACTAGCTCCAAGATCAAGTAAAGCTCTATCAATTTTACGTTCTCTAATAAAGCAAGAAATTGTAGGACAACCAGGGTCTTTATATTTCAAAGCATTATCATTCTGAAGAATGGCACTTACTTGTTGGGCTAAAAAAGACTTTCTTTTTCACATTCAATTTTCTCTTCACAAAGGCAGCGATCTTTCAAAAATTTAGCATAAGATGGTACCTGTTTAATAGCATCTAACAAAGGTATATTGATCTTTACCTGTTTGAAAATTTTAAAGATTTCAGAATTGTGATTGACTTTCCTTTGTTTGGTCATGGCATGAGGAAATGGAAGTCTTTGGTGGGGAATCAGGTCTCCTCCTTGCAATGTTCAGGTTCAACCCTTTCCTTACCCTTAGAGACTAACTCATCTTCTTTCTCACAAGGTTCAGGAATGAGTTTTTCAATAACCTTACCACCTGAGAGTAGTGACTGATTTGACTTGATCCATATGTTGGCTTCTGGAACTAATTTTGAAAATTATGTTGTGCTTGAAATGGTGGCTGTGAAGTTTGTGCATTATTGTTACCAATCTTCTAACTGAAATTTGGGTGATTTCTCCATCCAGGGTTATACGTTTGCGAGTATGGGTTATGACTTGGCCTTTGGTAACTATTTAAAGCATTGACTTGTTCATAGAGACATTCCTTAAAAGAAGGCAAAGTTGGACAATCATTGGTTGAGTGTTCATTAGTTTCACAAATTTGACACACAATTTCTTGAACAGATTTTATTTGACCATTCTTTTTTAATTCTAGTGCCTCAACTTTTCTAGCTAAAGATGCAAATTTGGCTTGAAGGTCATGATCTTCCCTAAGGTTGTACATGCCTCCATTAGATGTATGAGGTTGAGTTTTACTTGGTGCCTCACACATACCTGTAATTTTAAGCATTTTCAGCTAGCAAGTCTAGGTACTCCATTGCTTCATCAAGGTCTTTATCTTCAAAAGTTCCATTGCACATCAATTCCACCATTTGCCTATCTTTAGGTGTTAACCCTTCATAAAATTGGGAGACCAATCTCCATGTTTCCAAACCATGATGAGGACAGGTATTAAGCAAGTCTTTATATCTATCCCAACACTTGTAAAATGTTTATCCTGGTTTTTGAGTGAAAGTGGTGATTTGTTTTTTGAAAGAATTTGTTCTATAAGACAGAAAAAACTTTTTTTAAAAACTGTTGTTGCTTTCATCCCAAGCACGAATGGATCCTGACCTAATATTTTATAGCCATGTTTTAGCTTTATCTTTTAATGAAAAAGGAAAAAGCTTTAATCTGATGATGTTCATGCTATAATTTAAGTCATTATAGGTGTTACAAACCTCTTCAAATTCTCTTAAATGCAAGTATGGATTTTCTAATTCTAAGCCATGAAAAGTGGGTAAAAGTTGAATAATACATGGCTTAAAATTAAAATGAGAAGCATCAGGAGGAAAAACTATACATGATGGTGCACTTGTTCTTGTTGGATTCATGTGATCTTTAAGTGTTCTCACACGATTATTCTCATTATGAATTGACTAGTTATCTTCTTCGGCCATGTTTTCTAAAGAAAATAAGGATTTCCTAGAAAGTCTACCACTTAATATACATGTCTAAACTCTCATGTAAGTGCAAAAGAAAAGAAAAGAAAAAGAAAAAGAACAAAATTAGAAAAACAAATAAAAGTGAAAAGAAAAGAAAATAAATGAAAAATATAATTTAGACAATACTTACCTCCCAAAGAACACGGCGCTAAAAACTTAACATGATCAAAGAGTTGATGTCTTATCCCAGGTGCAGAAGTGTCAAATTAATAAATAACCCGGCAAGACCAGGGTCGAACCACAGGGAGGTGAATTATATAAATTACAAACAATAAAATGATATTGATGTTGAAGAGAAGTTTGAGATGTAATAATGATGAAAAGATTAAATAAGGATAAAACAGATGTCAAGGTTAGAGGATCCACTAATGGTATTTCAAATAAATATAATATAAACTCTTTTTTTATTACTAAATTGGAAACCACACACGAAGGAGGTTCCAATCGGATGATTTATCGTTAATGGCTCATTATAAAGTATTAACATGATCATATTAATTATCCTATTTAAGTAACACCATACTTATAAATATCATCAGGCATTCATGTTGCTAGCTTATGTTAACAACAATCAAGTTCCTATCATAATAATGATGTCGGCCGAAAACTATGAAGGATTAAGCATTTGATGTACCAAGTGTTATACAACACAAATCTAGATTAACCATTTAACAAGCAAGGTATTAAGAATTAGTAAGATAAAAGATAAAACATGTTAATAACAAACTTTCTTGGATATAAACATTAAAGTCCATGTTGAGTTTATATTATACCTATTCTAACACCATTAGTAAAACCTTTTCACATTGACATAATTAACTTAGCTAAACATAATGAAGAAGAAAAACATAAATAAACAACATAAGAACATAAACATGATATAAGTTAACTAAGTATAGAAAAGGAAATGAAAAAGCATAAACAAGAGATTAATATAGCATGAAAGAAAACTTGAACATTACAAAGATAAAAAGAGAGAAAGCAAGAAGATGATTTTTATCTGAAAAATAATATATGACTAAATACATGACAAATGCCTCCTTTTATAGGCTAAGATTCAGAACTATTGATTGGTAGGCTACCATTGATTTGGTGGCCTTCTTGATATTGTTGGTTGCTGGTTCTTGATATTGTTGGCAGATTCTTGATATTATTGGCTGGCCAAAACATCATTGCTAACATCAGAATTTGAGCCCTTTATTCCATGAAAGCTGTGGGCAATTGTCTCAACTTTCCAATAAAAAAACCGAGCTCATTTGGACTTCTAGAACTCAAGATATGAGCTGAAAACCGAACAATGTTTGAGCTGCAGGACAGGTTCTGACTTCTTCGTTGTTGCTAATATTTGAACTTGAAAACAGCAGAATTGAGTCTTGAACTCTCATGAAAGTTTTAGGTCTATGTCTTATCTTTCCATCCATATAAAGTGGACCTAAATCCGAGTTCTACAACTCCAGTTATGATCAAATAACCGAATGGTGTTCCAGTTTGGAATTGAATCAACATCTTTTCTCTTAGCCTAATCCTCTTTTTGTCTCTTCACTTTCAATAGTTAATCACTTTAATCAATCCTTTGAATTGTGAGATATACTTGCATTCAAAACAAGCATTTACCATAAATTAAAGATATATTATATTATCATTCTTATTATAAAACATGCTTTAGTTAGGGAATTTAACGATACGTTAGTGCAATACGATGATATAAAGCTTTAATGAGAATGCACTTTTAAGTACTAATCATCTACCAGCTTTTATCTCTTGTTCTATTCTCTCAAAGAATAATAACAACATCATAAAAATATCGGGTGGAGCTACTCATCATATGCTCATAATATGGGGACTTAAAAGTGTTGGCAAATAGAGTCACCATCTCATTTTCTAACAAAGGTGGTTGTACATACATCGCTTTATTTTTCCACTTATGAGCTTTCTCCCTAACAGTTTCCTTGTTGCTTTTCTCCATCACCATCAAACTTGTCTAGTTCGGAGCAATGCCAATATTGAACTTGTATTGCTTTAAGAAAGCATTAGCACGATCACTCCATTTCTTAATCCTTATGTTATCTAATGTCTTTTTTTTGGTAAGTTGACGTATGTATTAAAAGAAGAAGATACAAACATTATAAGGGGCATACCCCAGATTTACAATGATAACAGAAACATAAAACAACAGATGGCTACAGGCTAGCCACCAACCCTAAAACTGAAACCTCACTAGATTCGTGAGGGAAACCAATACAACCAGCTAACTAACAAATTAAGAATCTATGGTATTCACCCTCCAAGCTCGTTGGATCCTTTTGTTTTCATTTGTTGGTGCGACATTCCTCATCAAATCAAGCTTATCACGAATGATACATTCGATTTGATTGAAGACCAAATTCGAAGTTCTAGACATTCCAGCAAAGATCCTTGCATTCCATTCTTGCCATACATGATACCATCGGAGTGCAAAACTCAGTTTACGAGAAGTCATGTACTAGCTTAACATAGAATCGAGCAAACTTTCTTGGAAAAAATGAATGGGCATTTCAGTCCCGTGTACTTGATAATTTTGGCACTCTAAACTTCTTTGGCACCAAACATATCTCAACTGCTCTAACCGGGTCATAGAAGTCAAAAACCTCAACCCTTAATCTTTCCTCCAAGGTAGCCCACTTATCTTGATTGGAATGATCATGAGGTTTAACTCCATGGGGTTCCTCTATTGTTAGATCTATTATGGCTGACATTTGAGCAAACATAATCGGGAAAGTAATTAAAATGCTCGTTGTTTCTTGTGGTTTAGCCGCGGGATTTGCCCCCAAGTTTTGTGAGTCGAGGATAATTAAAGCTATTAACATCAGTAGTATGGTTGCCAGCTAACTGGATGTCCCTTCCCTAGACTGTGCTTGCAGGAGTTACTCAAGTAAACTAGTCATTCAAGCCATATTATTATTAACGTGTCTAAACTCTCTTTGGTAGTGGACCTCCAAGTGAGCCATCTCTTCATTCTATATCTTTTTGTGAAGCCTAGCATTGTAGATTCTAACAAAAGGACCTATATTTTGAATACTTGCCATGCACATTCCATAATTAATAAATGTAGATGCATATGAATGCATGATTATGCATGATGATGTATGTTGGATATGGATTAGTTATAACCAGTCGATATATGGCCACCATTCCTTTATAAACGGGTGAGGTTTTAATCCTTTCGTAGTTGTCGAGACAATTTAATTTGAGCTAATACTTAATAAAAATACACTCATCATAAAAAGATATTGTTTATAAGGATAAGTCTAAGCCCTTTTCATTAATACTTGATGAAAACTTTTACATTTAAAATCTAGTTTACTCATCATCATCATTTACAGGGAGAAAGGCAAAGCCTTTGTTTTCTATGTCCCTAAGAAAAGCATCAGTTTTAGCCATGCTTTGTTGATATAGGTGGACATCCCTTCCAACTTGCTAGACATTGTGGCGAATTCTTTGGGTATAGACAAAGGCCCAGTAAATCTACTCATCTATGTTTCTCATCTTCTCTAAGAGGAACATGTTGTTCCTATTTGGTTTATTGTTATTAGTGTCAATCATCTAGTTATGATGCTCGAGCAATTCATTCTTTTCTTTCGAATGCTTTTCCTAGGTATTTTCTTTGTCGAGCTGCTTCTCTAGCAGGTTAATCTCATTTCTCATTTTATCCAAATCAATTTTTAAGACCCCAATAGCCTTTCCTTTAGCTTTTGCTTTAGCCAGCTCACTTTCCAATATCACATGGTTCTTGTATAGCCTTTCATACTGCTCAATCCGACTATTTATTTCAACTTGGGTTTTTTAAAGACATATCAACCATTTTTAGGTAATTGTTGAAATTGGTTTTCAAAACCTTTAGCTCAGTAGTGGTTTGCATCTAATGTGTTCCCAATCTCTAAAGACATGATTTTCTTGTCTTTTTCCTCCAGTTGTTGCTCTGCAAACTTTCTCAATTTCTTTTCAATGAGAATTTGCTCATCGAGGGATATCCCAAGGGCTTTACTGGTGCCCACCTCTATTTGGAGTCTTTCTAATTATTCTTTTAACTCTTCCTTGTTGTTAATCCTTTTTTAATCAGTTCAACAACTTGTGAAGTCTCGGCTTCAAATCCAAAAGTAATGGGGATGGTGGCTAATGATAGATTTCTCCACATTGGATACTTTTCACTAGTAACTAGATCTCTCAGACCATCTAATTCCTTCTTGACCAATACTATAAGTTTTCAGTCCTACTTGATGTTCTTCACAACTTCCAAAGTAGATTGATCCTTGAATAACCTAGAGAATTGGGATAATCTGGTCGTCCTTGGCATATGTTGCACGCCCCCAAACTACCTCACGACCAAAGCAAGGGTGTAGCTAACATATCTAGTCACTCCCATCAGAGGCATTCATCGTCTTTGCCCACAACTTATTAAGCAATCTATTGATCTCATCCTCGAGGCTTTCAACTTCACCTGTCCTTGCAGGCAATTTTACTTTTTAGTTTTCCTCACTCAGGTCCTTCCATTAATCTTTTTTAACTATCTCTAATGTTCTTTGACTAAACCACTAAAAGTTGTTAAATATCGGCCTCTCAATTTCTATATGGTTAATCAGCCATATATATAACAACTGTTCACAACATCTCATTGATCCCTTGTCAACCCTCCTATAATGGTTGAATGTTAAGATAGTTTATGCTAGTATCACCATAGTGAGATTTATCTGAGTGTTTTCATACACAACAAAAGTTGTAGTCGCCTCTAAACTGATTATTCCAGTGAGGTTTGGAAATAACACCAACCTAAAGATTCCTAAAGCAAGTATTCTGCCCATTTCTTTAACAAATCTAGATTTATTCTTTCTCTTTTTTAATACCTCTTCAATCATTTTCCACTTTAGGCCAGTAACACTTTTCTCTAATATCTTATGGAGATCTAGAACTTTGATCAATTTAGCCAATTCAATTAGCACTTTGTCTCTCCTTTGGTGGAAATAGACTTTATATAGATTTTGAGAGAATTTGGTTAGTAAACCATATTCTTCCAAAGTAAGACACATCTCTACATTTCTAAAAGTGAAGCACCGATTTCGAGGTCCTAAAAATGCATCAAGGCCTTAATTGCTGAATTTTGCATAGACACCTTCGTGATTTCCACTATCCTTCCATATTTCTTTAAAAATCATCCTTATGGATGCTTTTCATGTGTGAGATGAGCCTTTTCAAGTCATTTCCAAAGCAACTCACATTTCGATTGGTGACAATTTACTATCACCTAGCCTTACATAATCCCTTTCTAACAATTGTAGGGATTCAAAATCCAACTCATATTCAACAGAGGTCATTTCTTTAATGGTTGTCATGTTATCAGTCCTAAGTCTTGCAATTCAAGATGCTTTTTAGGGTTAAACATGTCTTAATGCAACTATGTTTATATGTAGAACATACTTCCAAACGGTAGGTTTTATGTCTTTTTACGTGAGATATTGAGGTATGCACTATCTAGTTTTAAAAAAGTCTCGTTTTGTTCTAGTGATTACCCTCGTGAAGGTAATATGGGGGCTTAGTAAGTAGTCAGATGGTATGTATACCAATCACTACCAGTCTAAGTATTCAACAAAGAGTTTGATGGTTTTTATAAACACTTAAAAAAAAAAAAAAGAAAAGCCGAAATGACTCCATCATCTCTACCGATTTCTGAATTGGCAGCGACACAGTTTTTATGTCAATTTCTGAATCAACAGCGACAAAGTGTTTGGTCACAATTTCGAATTAGCGATGCATAGTTTTTAGCTGCCGATTTCTGATTCGGCAATGACATAGTTGGCTACCAATTTCTGAATCGATAGCGACGTAGTTTCACTATTGATTTCTGAATCGGCAGTGACGTAATTTTTTTTGTCGATTTCTAAATTGGCAGCGACAGTGTAAAACGTAACAAAAATTAGAGTTGGAACGACCTATCCTAGGGGAGAATGGGAATAAAAACCAGCTTAAGATAACCAATCTCAGTAATCGAGAAGACCAAGAGGGATGAAACCATCCAGCAGTAGGACACAAGAGAGAAGCGCAGTTGCATGGAAAGAAAAGTAAACCTCATAGCCGAAGTACAACGTCTAACCATCTGCAGAAGACATCCAAAATCCAAACCAAAACCCATGTCTCAAAGAAGACATGGCTGAACGAACTAAGGCTAACGAGAACCCGACAACAATTTTCTAATAAACAACAACCACCAAGATGCTGCTAATATGACATGAGAAGCGGCTTGATAACCACCAAACTAGCAAGGTCAACCGAGTAATAGAAAACTTGATAGAGACCATTTTTATTAGAAAAGCCGATAAAGACCAATAAGCGCTAGCAAGAACAAATAGGAACTTGATCATATGGCCAAGAACTTAAAATCCTCCCACTAGCAACCAAGGAGAAAAGGCCGAAACCGCACCTAAGAAAGATCATAACAAGAGCAAAGATCCAAGAGAGGCCACCTTCCGAAGTAGCCAAACTGCAGCAAGTTGAAACAGGACCCGGGTTGACAAAAGTACTCTAGAGCGAGCAATTAGCGAATAAGGCATCTCTGCGAGCAGCGGCTCTGCTCGCAACACTCTACGCCTTCTTCCCCGCATCCCTTTTTTGTTTGCAGTGAGGCCCTTAATAGCACTGCTTAAGGTAGGCATTTTTCTGTTGATCCTTAGCCAACACTTAATCTTACTCCATAACTGGGATGTCCATTCACAAGCAAAGAAGAGGTGACTTTGAGTCTCCTCTTGTTGCCGACAGTGTGTGCACCGAGTGTCGGCAAAGGGATCTTGAATCTGTCTCTAGTTTTCGTTTTCCAAGTCTGACTAGCCATAAAATGAGACTATGCCTAGGCAGTGTCCAAACCTCTCATACAACATTACTCCAGTGAATAATCTCACTCTTGAGCCTGAAATATTCATAAGTGTGAGCAGAGAAGGTCTATTTTGTCCTGCCAACTTTGCATCACGCTTATTGCTTCATTTAGTACCACTACATTCGCTAATTAGCTGCTCTTTCACTTGAAAGATGGACTTTCGAGAGACGGGAAGTTGATTTCGGAAACTAGCGGGAACATATCTCATTGTGATGAGAAAGGTAGTAATGGTGGATCCAATGGATCTAGAGAGAATCCGTTTTGAGATGGATATTCCACATATGCTTGGCTAAAAGGTTTGTCAATTTGGATGAATGACCTCAAGTCGGGCCGATTGTGAGTAACATGATGGAACAATAATAGTGGATAAAGTAGCGAGAAAAACCATACCGATCGAGAGGATGAGATACTCGTGAGAGCGATGAAGAGTAGGCTGATGAGTAAAAGGCTCAGAAGCAATCTGAGGAGTAGTATCAGGTGGTGGGTCAGTCTTAAGAAGTGACAAAGTTGGTCGACGTCTTTCATACATAATTTTAGGCTTGAATCGCTCAAAAGATGACACATCCTCAAAATGAGGAAGAATAGGAGCAACAGAGGAAGATGCGACATGAGTAGGGAAGAAATATTTATTTTCAAAGAAGACAATATTTCTAGAAATACAAAATTTGCTATAGCTTAGATCATAACAAACAAAACCTTTGTGAGAATACTATAACCTAAAAAGACACATTTAATAGACTGAGCAGAAAGTTTGTGTCGTTCATGAGAAGGCAAATGAACAAAGCAAACACAACCAAAAGTATGCAAGTCATGATAGCTAGGAGACTTATTATGTAGACGATAGTATGGGGAATCAAAATTTAACACCTGTGATGGCAATCGATTGATTAAATAAATTGCAGTAGACAAGGCTTCAATCCAGAATTTAGATGGTACAAAAGACTCAAGCAATAAGGTTTTAATGATATCCAAAAGATGACGGTTCATACGCTTAGCACCCCATTTTGTTGTGGTGTATATGGACAGGAACGATGCGAGACAATACCTTTCTGCTGTAAAAAATCATGAAATTCATGTGACATATATTCCCCACCCGAATTAGATCTTAATACCTTAATACCAGTAGAAAATTGAGTCTCAATATAGGCAAAAAATGACTTGAAAACAAAAAATACCTCAGATTTGAAACGAAGGAAATACACCCAAGTAAACCGACTGTAATCATCAATAAATATCACAAAGTACTTGTAATGAGCATGAGAAATAATTGGTGTAAGACCCCAAACATCACTATGAATAATATCAAAGCATTTTGTAGCACGACTGCTATTGTTATTTATTTTTGGACCCCACATGCTGGAGACGGTGTATACCTCGTTTGAACTGAGTATAGGAGTTTAACTCATGTTTGTTGGAAGATTGACAAAAGCAGAGAAAGAGATATTTTTTCGAAACCCTGTTTGAGCTGTTTTCTGCTCTCTTTGTCCTTCCCCTTTGTTGCCAAAATCGTCAGGTTTTCTTAGATTGATCTAGAGTCTTCATAATGCTAAATTTGTTCCTTCTTTATCTTGTTTTTAAGGTTGGATAAATCCTTTAGAATTTGCATTCTAAAAAAAACTGGTTCTGTTGCTGTCGTAATTTTTGGTTCCAACTTAAGCTCTGATTCTGACTTGGTTTCGTATGATATCTGACCATCCTAGCTATATTCTGTCACTCATGACATGTTGAAAAATTGACCTACACCTTTATCATGTCCTAGGGATCACTGTTCTTAGGGCAAGCTCTCAGTCAGATTTGGATGCTTAGCATTGTCAGATCAAGAACTTGTATATGATTTATTTTCCTTTGAGATCTTACAAGATCATCCCCGAACTTTCAAAACTGCTTAGAATCGCCAACTTGGAAAAGTTTTTGGAAAAGAATGCTACTGGTCTGAAATGGAGGATGCTAGAAATTGAACTGGAAAAGAAGTCAGGATAAAAAAAAGGAGAGAGATTGATTGCCTTGGGCATATTTGGCCTTGTGTTGTTCCCAAGTCAGACGGGTGTAGTGAGTTTGGAGGCCGCTGCTGCTTATGTAGAGTATAAGAATACACAAATCAATCCAATGGCTGCAATTTTAGCTGAAACCATCTTGACACTTAATCATTGTAGGAGGACCTGAAAAGGAGCAATGAGATGCTGCACGTAGTTGTTGTATATCTGAATGGTTAGCTATATCGAAACAAAAAAAAAACCTGTCTTCAATAATTTTTGGTGGTTCACCCAAAGACCCCTAAAGTTGGTAGAAGAAGAAGAATGGGGAGATCTAGACAACCAAGGTTGGGTTGAAAAATTAGAAGGTTTGCCTAATTGTGATTTCAAGTGGAGAGCTTGTTGCGATGTCGCGGTCGCACAAATTAATTACCCTAGCTTCAAACACAACACACAAGATAGTATAGAGCAAGCAAGGGATCGATCCCATGAGGAAGTTTCAAGTCAGATTTTTATGTTGTACGTTATGTAATTGGGGGGATTTGGTTTGTGATTATCTAAACTATGACAGCAATTAAACTAGCAAACACAATCAATTAAAACCGAAACTTATCAAGAAAACAAATCTTGGTCGCAAGCACACATCCACTTATCAAGAAAAGTTGTGCTCTCGTTGGATTGGACCCTTTATTGTTTCTAATGTTTTTCCTTATGGTGTAGTTGAAATTAAAAGTTTAGAAACCAACAAAGTACTCAAGGTCAATGGGCATCGCTTGAAACCTTTTTATGAAGGTTGGACGACAGAACTCACCGATTCTATGGAGTTAGCTGAACCAATCTATGAAGAATGAGCATGCAACATGTCGAGCCAATGACATAAAACAAAAGCGCTTACTGGGAGGCAACCCAGCACAAAAAGAAAAAAAAACAGATTTGCTTTCCTTTCCCTTATCTTTTATTTTTCGTATTTTACTTTATTTTTGTCATTCTCCTATATTCCTTTTCTTTTATTTCAACATTGAGGACAATGTCGTGTTTTAAGTGTGGGGGTATTGGGAGAATGTTGGTTTTCTAATTTTGGTTTTCTTTGTTATTTTTCAAAAAAAAAATTATGTTTGATCTTTTGAACTTCCATTGGTTTTTGAGAATATGAGTATTATGTATGAGAATTAGTTGAGATAGATGAAGATATAAATCAAATGAAGGAGTGTGCATGCAAGTTTTGAGGTTTAATTGGTTTAGGAATTGACTTTGAGAATATGCCATGTTGACTTTATAGTGTTATACCAATGCAAGCTTTTGAGCCTTCAACATTATATTCTTTTATTGTGCCTTCTTTCAATGATATGTATCTTTAGAACCTGTTTCATATCTTGTTGAGATTACATTCATATTACATATATACATGAAGATGATAAAGGCATTAGGAATTTTAACCACTTGAGCCAAAAAGCCAATCTAAAGCATATTATCCTTAGTGAGCCCCTTTTGAGTTTGTTTATCTTTTCTTTGCTTTATCCATGTCCTTCTTAACGCAAATGATAAAGAAGGACTTTGTCTCCAACATTAAACTCTTTTCTTGTAATCATTCGGTCATGGAGACTCTTAGTCTTTTCTTTGTAAATCTTTGCATTCTCATAAGCATCATTTTGTATTTCTTCCAACATAATTCCAATCTTTTTGGGCACCAAAAGGATAGGCGCCACCCATTCACTGTCCATGATAGGGTGAATGACTCCTGTATCATGGGGAACAGTTTGCAAAGCTTGCAAAGTCAATGCTGATTCATGCACGTTTTGGGAAACACATATATGCCTCTCCATCTCTTCTATCTTGGTAAAATCATAACCATAGCTCAAAGCTACGTTTAATCCATCCTCACTATCAAAATCACAAACTTGCTGCACACACTCATCAACTTGGTCATAGCATGTGATAGAATAAACATTGTTATAAGGATATTTCATTGCATCATGAAAATTAAATTCAATTTTTTCATCTCCTACTTCCATAGACAAAGTATCCTTACCACAATCTATCTTTGTATTGGCAATTTTCAAGAATGGTCTCCCAAACAATATATGAGTGCTGTTTGATGAATCACAAGAATCATGTTCCATATCAAGAATATAAAAGTCGCATGGAATGACCAAACTATCAATCTTGACTAGGATATCTTCTATCACACCAAGTGGGTAAACAAAACTACGATCTGCAAGTTGTATTACAATGCTAGTTTTATTCAAAGGCTCAAGACTAAGAGAATCATAAACATGTTTAGGCATAACATAAATGGATGCACCTAAATCGCATAAAGCTCCTTTAAAACTAGCATTACCAATAACACATGGGATAGTAAACGCACCTGGGTCTTTTTGTTTCAAAGGCAGATTCTTTTGAACAATGGCAGATACAACTTCACCCATACTTACCGTTTCATGACCTTTCAGTTTGAAAGCTCTCTTGGTAGTACACAACTCCTTCAAGAATTTGGCATACTTGCGAATTTGCTTGATAGCATCAAGCAAAGGAATGTTGAGTTCCACTTTCTTGAAAACCTCTAAAATCTCTTTTTCTTTGTCTTCTTTCTTTGACCTAGAAGAACTCACAGGAAAGGGTGGAATTGTTTTAAAACTGGAATTAATTGAGTGAGGAGTTACCTTTGGAGTGTTGGTCTTTATTTCAGTTTGTGGAGGAGGAGGATGTTCCTTCTTTGTACTCAATTTGGTTTCTATCTCTTCTTCTTTCTCTATCTCAATTTGTTTCGACCTTTTCACTTCAAGTTCATTCTCACTTCGCAGCATGATTGCACTAACATTCTCTATTGGATTCAATGCTTGGGAGGCCAATTTTCCATTCATTTGTGCTTCCAATTTCCCCACACTTGAAGCTACTTGCCCCATTTGCTTTTCCAAGTTGTGAATACTTGACCTTGTTTCTGTTGAAAAGACATGACATTTTATTGCAAGGTAACTGATATGAAGCCAAAGTTTTCATCATCTCACGAAGATCATCATTGAATGAGGACCCCATAACATTGGAGTTTGTTAATTGAGGAGGTTGTCTTGCTTGATAATTTTGTTGGGGCTGAAATCCATGGGGATGGAACTGTTGGCCTTGATTGCCTTGTTGGGATGGGTTGCCATAGCATAAGTTGGGATGATCTCTCCATCCGAGGATTGTGCGTGTTGGAAAAGGGATCATATTTCGTCGGGGTAAGTTGGGATGATCTCTCCATCCGAGGATTGTACGTGTTGGAAAAGGGATCATATTTACTGTTGGGGCTGTCCGTTGAATGTTCCATCAATTGCATGAGCTTGTTCAATGTAGTCTTCTTGCATTGTTGGGCACATATCTGAAGCATGTCCTTGTAAGGAGCATATGCTACAAACTTTCACCTGCTGCACATTTCCACAAGCAAAAGAACGCACAAGAGAAGTAAGATCATTAACTTTACTTTCAAGGTTAGAAATACTGACCTCATTTACTCGTTTGTTGGAGAAGTCTCCACGAGTGCCAAATTGTTTGGAGTTGGCTGCCATGTTTAAGATCAATTGGCGTGCAGCCTCAGGTTTCTTATCCACCAATGCGCCTCCACTTGCAGCATAAATGATACTACGGTCAGTAGGCATCAATCCTTCATAGAAATATTGAATGAGCAGCTGATCGGGTATTTGATGATGAGGACATTGAATGCAGAGTTGCTCAAATCTTTCCCAATATTCGGAGAGTGTCTCTCCATGAGATTGCCGAATTCCACATATTTCTTTTCTTATGTTGGCAACTCGAAATGCTGGGAAATACTTTTAAAGGAAAATCTTCTTCATGGCATTCTAAGTTCCAATGGAACCTAGGAGAATAGAGAAAAACCATGCATTTGCTGCCCCTTTTAAAGAGAAAGGGAAAGCTTTTAACTTAACCTGTTCTTCGTCAACTCCATTCGGTTTCATGCCAACGCAAACCATATGGAATTCCTTGAGATGAGTATGAGGATCTTCTCCCCGCAAGACCATTGAAAGTTGGTAGCAAATATATAAAACCAGATTTGAGCTCAAAGTTTACATTATTGTCGATATTTATGCACAATGGCTGATTTTCCACGTTAGGAGCAGCAAGCTCCTTGAGTGTTTGTTATCGTGCAACAGCCATGGTGTTAAGGCGAGCTTCCTTTCATAACTCCAGTAAAGTTTTTTCTATTTCGAGATCCAACTGCACTTGACTTTGATTAGTAAAATGGGTTACTGGCATAAATCATCAAGAAAACTCATAAGAAACCAACCACACAAGAGATTGAAAACAATGCAAATTGTACGAAAATCCTACGGTAGAAAACAAAAACTGCCTAAAAACCCTAGAAAACAGTGGAATTTGGCCTCAATAAGGTGGGGCTAGTGGTTTACCACAAGTCCTGTTTAGAACGTCGTTTCCCTTCAGGAATAAAAAGACCGATACCTAATTCCACCAAAAAAACTGTTTTGAACAGTACCGCTGCCGTAATGAACAGTACCACAGCAAGCAAAAATTCTGTTTTTTTTAAGAAAAAGAAATAAAAATCACAGCAAATAAAAATAATAGCACAAGAATCAACTAAAATTACTTCCCCGACAACGGCGCCAAAATTTGTTGCGATGTCGCGGTCGCACAAATTAATTATCCTAGCTTCAAACACAACACACAAGATAGTATAGAGCAAATAAGGGGTCGATCCCACGAGGAAGTTTGAAGTCAGATTTTTATGTTGTACGTTATGTAATTGGGGGGATTTGGTTTGTGATTATCTAAACTATGGCAGCAATTAAACTAGCAAACAAAATCAATTAAAACCGAAACTTATCAAGAAAACAAATCTTGGTCGCAAGCACACATCCACCTACGAAAATTAGAACCGATCCTTGAAACGAAAATTGCAGTTTATGTTCTGAAATTTTATCTTTTCTTAACATTGATTAATTAACGGATCCGCCAGTATAACTAATCCTAATCAACAAACAATCAAAGTGTCCGCACTAATGATTCAATTTAATTGTAGCTTTAAGAACTAGATAATTTCATTAAGATTAACATACAAGCTGTCCGCAGCTTGTATCACTTTGTTCAAATGTTCTCCCTAAGTTCAATAACGTAGTTCCGCCACAATTATTAAGCTTAGTTGCTTCACAAGTTCATATATCACAACTCCGGTTTTGATATTAAACTTAGCAATAGATTGTTCACAACAATAACTTAGAGTCCGCTCTAGCAATCATCAACAACAATCATAGGAAATATGCATAGGAAAACAATCATACTCATTCATAACATAAACTAAAAATAAAAGGAAGAATAAATCTCACGGTTCTTGAAATCCGAAGGTTTGTTGTGTCCTTGCAACCAAAAAAAAGTGTTTAGCCTTGCATGTTTGTTGAACAACTAATCAAAAAGAAGGAAGAATGCATCATTCTTTTTATATCTTAGGAAACCCTAGGTCTCTATTTTACAAAATAGTCCTCCATTAAGTAGACTGTTTACATTTAAGTACTTCAATAACTATTTTCCTAAAAAAGGAGAAATAGCCTTGCATGAAATCTTCTAGCTTTGACTTAGAGGAGCTAAATTGCTGAAATAAAAACTTGGATATCGGTTTAGATGCTTCAGAACGTAATTTGGACTCGTTTCTTCACGAAACCTGTTCTTTGTGCGAAATTCAGATGTCATCTTTGAAAAATCATATCTCCCTCATATGACATCGTTTTTGGCTGCAATTTGGAGCGTTTATGAAATATGAGTCATGAATCCAAAAAATTGAGTTTGCATCAATTGGACTTCTGTAGCTCTAGATATTCAAGTTGGAATAGCCAAGGTCAACGATGGCGATTGCGAGATTTGACTTTGAAGGCTGCGATTTCCATGCTCTTCCTTATTTTATTTTCTTGCCTTAAATGTCCAGAAAGGTATGGATGTTAGCTTTTTAATGCCACTAGAATCTCTTCATTTCAACCTCCAGAGCTCACGCTCTGCACAAAACATCGACTGAAGGTCAAATCTGCCAATTATCTCCAATTTACTCCTTTTTGCATCTTTCATCCAAAAGTGCCTTCAAAACATAAAACAAAGAATATCAAGGCATTTTATATATAAAACATAGGCAAAACACTAGTTAAATATGGGTGAAACTATTGAATAATATGGTTGCATCAGAGCTCCATGGGTAACGGTAGTGAAAGTCCTAATGAGTTGTGGACAGAGACGTTGGGTGCCATTGGTGGGGATTATAGGCTATGTGAGTTATGCTCCTGCCCTGGTGGTAAGGCAACTTGGGGGCATGCAATTTGTTCCAAGGACTATGGGAATTGCTCAATTCTTTGTTTTGTTCAAAGATCCCATTGCACAAGAAGTTTTGGAGATCATCAAACAAGATTGGAAACATCTGGTTTTGGTTGAGATATAAGGTTTAAAGGATCCAAGTGCAAGTGAAGGATATGCAAGATGGAGAGACCTAGCTGTTTCATCCATACCTTGTGTAAGAGTCAAATCTCCCCAAATTATAGAAGAGCCTATTAAGAAGAAAAGGGTCAATAAGGAAGAGGAGTTGAGAAGACAAGTGGAAAAACTTCGGATAGAGTTGAGCAAAAGCCGAAAAGACAAGACAATGTTGGAAGAAATAATGCTAGAAGGGGATAAAAAGAGAGCATTTCTAGATGAGAAAATACAATCTAGAGATGCGATAATAACAAAGCTTGAGTTAAAACTAGGTGAGGAGAAGATTGCTAGGGAAGAAAGTGAGAAGGAGCTAGGAGGGATGAGTTTGGATTGGATGCAAAGTTGCTCTGAACTTGAAGCAATGGAGATTGATTTTAACAATTGCTAAGTGCAGAATATTACCAAGAAAAATTTGCACAAGTTCAGTTCGAACTGATGGATAGGATTGGGAAGTGTGAGGATTTGAACAAGAAATATATGGAGTTGGAAAGTCGTTCGATAGGGATTGCAAAAGAAGAAAGTAAAAGGAAGGGTTTTGAGGTTGTTGAAACAGAATTAGCGGTTAAGAAGAATGAGATAAAAGTTATGAGGATAAAACTTAACAAGGAACGTGAAAAGGTGAAGTATTTGGATGAGAAGCTAGCAGTAATGGAAAAACACAAGGATCAAATCGATGCCAACAACGCTGCTTTAAACAAAACCAATATGTTGCTCATAGAAAAGATGATCAAGACAAATGAGCAAATGGACGAAGCTGCTGCACATGCTCGAATTATTAAAATCAATGCGCGAAATGTGGGAGGGGACATCGTTCGCTATCGCCGAAGCGTAGCTGAAACCGATGCCTTTCTAGGGAAGATTGAGAACCGCGGCTTTGCCTTTTTACCTTTGGCTAGAGAGTTTGTGGAGGAAAGGGATTAATATATTTTGTATTTCTTTTTTATTTATAAATTTAATAAACATATCAAGCATTAATAAAAAGGGCGTTGACCCATCTTCTTATGCAAAATCTGTCTCTTGGTGAATATGATTCAAGCAAACGACTTGAAAGGCAGTACTCCTAGCAATGTGACAAGAGAACCTATGTTTATAAGGTGGTGGCTATTATTCGTTCACAAGAAGGCTGCATCCATACCTAATATACAAAGCATTCTCATCACAATCATGCATTTTCTCATACATCTATACACGCATCTGCAGACTAAGAAACATAGGTCCCCATTCTAGAATCCATAACACTCAACAAAGAAAAAGGATGGAAAACGAAGAAAGGTCACAACCAGAAGCTCAGTACCAAAGAGAGCTTGAAGGAGTTCGAAGTGATGTGGTGCACCAACCAGTTTGCTCGAGCAAATGTTGAGAGCCAAAGATGGAGAGGGAACGTCTACTTAACCTGATGAAGCACCATCAGCAGCTCAAATCCCTGTCGCACCTATAAACACGGAGGCAAATACACCAAATAAGCAGTATCCTAATCCCACTCGGCCCATCCAAATCCCTATTACAATGGATTTAACAAACGAGGATCCACAGGACATCATATTCTCTGATAATATAGGGTATGATAAGTGGACTGCGCTAGAAGAGAGGCTAAAGGCAGTTGAAGGAAATGATTTATTTGACCCAATTAGGGCCGCTAAAGTATGTTTGGTGCCTAACATCCTAATTCCAAAGAAGTTCAGAGTGCCGGAGTTTGTTAAGTATACCAGAATGGAATGCCTAAAGACCCATCTTCGTTCCTACTATAACAAGATGGCAGAAGTTATTCACGATGATAAATTGCTAATTTACTTCTTCCAGGATAGCTTGACAGGATCAGCCCTCAGCTGGTATATGAGTTTGGACACCGTTAGGATCAAGAAATGGATAGATCTGACAGATGCTTTCTTAAAACAATACAAGTTTAATCTTGAGATTGCTCTTGATAGGACCAGTCTGATTACATGGAGAAAGGAACTCAAGAGTCCGTAAGGGCTCATACTCAAAAGTGGCGAGACCAAGCTATCAATGTCCAACCTCCACTAATAGAGACGGAGATGGTAACACTGTTTGCCAATACTTTTAGGGCCCCATACTACGAACATCTTTTGGGTAGCTCAACCCAGCATTTCTATGATGCTGTGTGAATTGCTGAAAGAATTGAGCAAGGAATCCGAAGTGGGAGAATTGCGGAATCTATAGAGAAGAGGGGTTTTGTTGGGAAGAAGAAGGAAATTGAGGTGAATAACCTAGAAGACGATTACAAAGGGAAAGGCAAAAACTACCAAAACTACCAAACACCTACCTCCCAAATCACCAGCATCAACTTTTCCAAACCCTTCGTCCCAAACCAACCCCATCAAACAAAATTCCCTACCAATAACCAAAACAGTTACCAAAGGAGCCGATAACTAGAAGAACAATTACCACCTTTGCCAATAACCCTAAATGAGTTATATACAAGTTGCTAAGTATTGGGTAGATAGCTCCCCTACCATTACCTCCTATACAACCGCCTTTCCCTACGGGTCACAGCATCGAAAACTACATAGCTTTTAAAAAGAGGGTATCGTAGCTGATCAAAATCGGATGGGTCACATTTGAAGATTCGCCTAATGTGAATTCGAACCCTCTACCCAAACATGCTATAGGTGGTAGTAGAGTGAATGCTATGGAGGTCGGTAGCAAAGAGAAGGTGCTAAGAGTGACCATGGTGAGGTTTTACGAAATGTTGGTACAATCTGGACATTTGGAGAAACCATCTTAACATTGATTGAGGGAAGATGATTTTGCCTATTCTATAAAAAGAAAGGGCATCACATTGATGAATGCATTGAGTTTCATCAAAAGGTTGTGAGAATGCTGACTTTAGAAGAGCTAAGGATTGAGGCTGTAAAAGATAATGAAGAGATAGAGATGATAGAGAATCGGGGGAAATAAAGAGTCCAATCAACAGCTAATGGGCTCTCGAAATTGGTATTAATTAAGCCCTCATATGCAAACAAAGTAGATTATGGAGCGATGCCTGGAGATTATGGTTATACCTCGAATATCGAAACTCCTTTGTCGTTGTTCCAAAATGAGATAAGTGGGCTAACTCGGAGTGGTCGTTGTTTCACATCTGAAGAACTAGAAAAGCAAAGAAAGGGTAAGGGCAATGAGGTGTTGGACCTCGACAAAGAGCTTGAGGTAAATAAACCTGTGACTGAGGAAGAAACAAATGAGTTCCTGAAATTGATGAAGCATAGTGAGTACTATATAGTGGATCAATTGAAGAAAACCCCTGCTAAGATCTCCATCATGTCATTAATACTCAGCTCCGAGCCGTATTGTAATGCTTTGCAAAAAGTACTAAATGAGGCCTACGTACCCCAAGATATTGAACAAAAGACTATGGAGCATCTAGTAGGGAGGATCCATGCTGCTAATTACTTATATTTCACGGAAGATGAACTTGACGCTGAAGGAACGGGACATAAAGGTATGTCACGGTCCGATGCAAAGATTATCTCATCGGTAAAGTTCTCGTTGATAACGGCTCAGCCCTTAATGTGTTACGAAGGCATATGCTAGATGAAATGCCGGTAGATCCCTCCACATGCAACCCAGTGTGATGACGGCTATAGCATACGATGGCTCGCCAAGGCAAGTGATAGGGACAATTGAGGTCGAACTAGCTGTGGGTCCACAAGTCTTTCTAGTAACCTTTCAAGTGATGGATATCCACCCTTCCTATAGTATGTTATTAGGAAGGCCATGGATACATTCTGCGAGAGCTGTCACCTCCTCGCTGCATCAATGTTTGAAGTACATTGCCAATGGTGTTCTGGTTACTGTTAAGGCTGAGAAGACTATATCAATGGTAAGAAATGTGGCGGTTCCATTCATTGAAGCTGAAGATTGTAAGGATGGAAACCTTCATGCATTTGAAGTTGTGAATACCGAGTGGGTGCCCGAGAACACTATGGTGAGGAAACCATAAATCTCGGAGGCCACCAAAATGGCCGCTAAAAGCTTTTTGAAGCACAAAATTCCTTTCCCATATGACATCGACAAAGGAAGACTTGAATGGATTGATATAATCAAGCTGAAAGCTACAGAACAAAGGTTTGGGCTTGGATATAAGCCCAAGAAGAAGGATTACATGTGAGCTGCTGGTGCAAGAAGGGAGAAAAAAATGGCTAGGATTGAAGGAAGGAAGCCTGAAGAAGAAAGCTTAGCTATCCCTCCAATCAGGATTTTGTTTCCAAAGGCTGCATGTGTGATGCAACCTGATAAGGGACATGGAAACCTTTTTCAAAAGCTTTCTTCAATGAACATAAACACTCTGGACGAAGATCAAGTCGAGGACATTGCTGAGAAGATTGAATCCGGAAAAAGGGATGAAGAGCTGCCGCAATTAACCATCTACAATCTGGAAGAATTTACTGCCAGGACTTTCATTCAAAGCTGAATGAGAGAAGTTCCAGAATTGGGAGACCCAAGAAGCTCCATTGGTTTTCAAAATGTAATCAACAATGATTGTTGGATTATAATTTTATCTATGTTGTTTGCCTTTTTTTTGTTTTGTTTTGTTTTTATTCATTGACAATCGAAGCTCAAGATGTCAATTGGATTTTATTTCTGTTTTTGAGCCAATCTTTTCCTTTTAATGAGATCATGCATTTTCAAAATTCATCTTGATGTCTTACTGTGCATTTACACATCACTTCTCGCTTTTAGGAACCCTGAAAGCGGATCCTCCACAACTACACCTGCAATTCACATTGAGAATGAATGACCAAACTTTAAAGAATACATAGTAGCTGTAGAAGATGAGGAATGTGAGGAGAAAAACATATGGGAATTCACAAAATTAATAGAACAACATGAACAAGCTTGGAGGCCCGCTAAAAAGGAACTTGAAACCATAAATGTGGGTAATGAAGAAACCAAGAGAGAGCTGAAAATAGGGACTTTGATCACCCCTGAAGAGAAAGAAGAGTTGATTGCCTTTGCTCTGAGATTACATAGATGTCTTTACCTGGTCCTACGAGGATATGCCTAGTTTGGATACGGGTATCATAGTACATAGGATACCACTGATGGAAGGATGAAAGCCGATTAAGCAGAAGTTGAGAAGAACTGATCCAGAGGTCTTAATCAAAGTAAAGGAAGAAATTGAAAAACAATGGAACGCTGGTTTTTTGGAAGTAGTCAAGTATCCACAATGGGTGTCGAACATAGTGGTGGTACCCAAAAAGGAAGGTAAAATCAGAGTTTGTGTGGACTTTAGGGACTTAAACCAGGCTAGCCCTAAAGACAATTTCCCTTTACCACACATAGATATGTTAGTTGATAATGCACAGACACACTCCACATATTCCTTTATAGATGGATTTTCGGGCTACAATCAGATAAAAATGGTGCAAGATGATAAGGAGAAGACAACCTTTATAACACCATGGGGAACCTTTTGCTACAAAGTCATGCCATTTGGTTTAAAAAATGCTGGGGCCACTTACCAAAGGGCTATGATGACTTTGTTTCACGACATGATGCACAAAGAGATTGAAGTATACGTGGATGACATGATTGCTAAATCTAGAGAAGGAGATAATCATGTCCAAATATTAAATAAATTGTTTGAAAGACTAAGGAAATATAAGTTGAGGCGTAACCTAGCGAATTGTTCGTTTGGGGTGAAATCTGGGAAGTTTTGGGATTTATGGTGAGTGACAAAGGGATAGAAGTGGATCCCGACAAAGTAAAGGCTATTTAATCTATGCCACCTCCCAAGACTGAGAAGGATGTGAGAGGTTTCTTAGGAAGGTTAAATTATATTGCTCGGTTTATATCCCAATTTACCACGACTTGTGACCCGATCTTTCATTTGTTAAGGAAGAAGAACCCTGGAATTTGGAATGAAGAGTGCGAAGAGGCTTTTAAGAAAATCAAGCAGTACTTGCTGAACCCACCCCTGCTTGTTCCTCTTGTACAAGAAAGGCCATTGATATTGTACCTAACAGTAACTGAAACAGCAATGGGATGTGTGCTTGGGCAACACGAAGAAACCAGAAGGAAGGAAAGGGCCATTTATTACCTGAGTAAGAAATTCATGGAATGTGAGTCTAGGTATACTGTGATTGAGAAGTTGTGTTGTGCACTAACATGGGTTGAAAAGAGATTACGTCAATATATGTTGTATCACACTACGTGGTTAATTTCCAAATTAGACTTGTTGAGGTACATTTGTGAAAAGCCCTATCTATCGAGTCGAATTACAAGATGGCAAGTTTTATTGGCTGAGTATGACATAGTATATATGACAAGGAAAGCTATGAAAGGGAGTGTTATTGCCGATCACTTGGCTGACTATTGCGATGTCGCGGTCGCACAAATTAATTACCCTAGCTTCAAATACAACACACAAGATAGTATAGAGCAAGCAAGGGGTCGATCCCACGAGGAAGTTTCAAGTCAGATTTTTATGTTGTACGTTATGTAATTGGGGGGATTTGGTTTGTGATTATCTAAACTATGGCAGCAATTAAACTAGCAAACAAAATTAATTAAAACCAAAACTTATCAAGAAAACAAACCTTGGTCGCAAGCACACATCCACCAACGGAAATTAGAACCGATCCTTGAAACGAAAATTGCAGTTTATGTTCTGAAATTTTATCTTTTCTTAATGTTGATTAATTAATGGATCCGCCGTATAACTAATCCTAACCAACAAACAATCAAAGTGTCCGCACTAATGATTCAATTTAATGGTAGCTTTAAGAACTAGATAATTTCATCAAGATTAACTTACAAGTCGTCCAGGCTTATGTCACTTTGTTCAAATGTTCTCCCTAAGTTCAATAACGTAGTTCCGCCACAATTATTAAGCTTAGTTGCTTCACAAGTTCATATATCACAACTCCAGTTTTGATATTAAACTTAGCAACAGATTGTTCACAACAATAACTTAGAGTCCGCTCTAGCAATCATCAACAACAATCATAGGAAATATGCATAGGAAAACAATCATACTCATTCATAACATAAACTGAAAATAAAAGGAAGAATAAATCTCACGGTTCTTGAAATCTGAAGGTTTGTTATGTCCTTGCAACCAAGAAAAGAGCTTAGCCTTGCATAACTATTGAACTACTACTTCTAAAGAATGAAAAGAGCATGATTTTTGGGTTTATAGAGGAGAGAATGTGTGTTTATTCTCTGCTGGCTGCTGCCTCCTTCCTCGCTCTCCCTCTTTTCTCGTTTGCTGCCTCCTTCTCTCTTTCTTTTTATATGCTAAGAAACCCTAGTCTCTATTTTACAAAATAGTCCTTCCTTGAGTTGTCAGTTTACATTTAAGTACTTCAATAACTATTTTTCCTAAAAGGAGAAATAGCCTTGCATGAAATCTTCAAGCTCTGACTTAGAGGAGCTAAATTGCTGATATAAAAACTTGGATGTCGGTTTAGATGCTTCGGAATGTAATTTGGACTTGTTTCTTTACGAAACCTGTTTGCTGGCAGAATTCAGTTGTCATCTTTGAAAACTCATATCTCCCTCATATGAAATCTTTTTTGGCTGAAATTTGGAGCATAGATAGGTCTTTGAATTAGGAATCCATGAAAATTGAGTTTGCATCAATTGGACTTCTGTAGCTCCAGATATTAAATTTTGAATGGCCAAAGGTCAACATTGGCAGAATGCGAGATTTGACTTTGCAGGATGTGATTTCCATGATCTTTCTCTTTTTATTTTTCTTGCATTGCATTTCCAGAAAGGTATGGATGTTAGCTTTTTAGTGCCACTGGAATCACTTCATTTTGATCTCTAGAACTCACGCTCTGCACAAAACATCGACTGAACATCAAATCTGCCAATTACTTCCAATTTACTTATTTTTGCATTTTTCATCCAAAAGTACCTTCAAAACATAAAACGAAGAATATCAAGGCATTTTATATATAAAACATAGGCAAAATACTAGTTAAATGGCGGTGAAACTATCAAATAAAATGGTTGCATCAAATACCCCCACACTTAGCTCTTGCTCGTCCTCGAGAAAGGATAAATAAAATCAAATTGAAAATAACTATGATCAATCTCTTAATCTCCCATCAATATCCAAGAATATATGCATTATAAACAAGAATACAATTAAGAATGATAAATGGTATAAATTTTCATGAATTTATTTACATGCAAACTTCAAAACTCAATTAATTGTCGGGATTTAAATAAAATCTATGCCATGCCAAAGTGATAGGTCCTCTCATTGATATACACTCTAACACTCATGTGTTTAGGGTTTATGTGTTTAAATCTCTTAAATTCAATCAATGAATATGTTCTACCATAAGCTTGCTTTTCAATCTCATCTCCATTACTAACATATTGCAAACAATGCATGAATCAAAAGGTCTTATTTTCTGGTTGTAATGGGGCTAAGGTTAAGGTGAGGTAAAAGAGAGTAAAAGAAAAGGTTCAAACCAAAGAAAGTAGAGCATTATGAAAAAATGATATTTCAAACAAGATATTCCATCAAAGCACATAAATTTTTCATCTTTAATCACCAATGCTTAACTTCTTTTGATTTCAAGCTCTTTCAACATAAAATCTTAAGAACATAAAGGAACACTTTTTTTTCTTTTTCTCTGTTCTTTTTTTTTTTTTTTTTTCCCTTTGGCAACTTTGCCCATCTTTTCATCAAGCATCACTTCTTCTTTCTTTTCACATAATTTCCAACCATAATTCCATGAGATATCATAAGTATATGCTCTACTAATCCTTGACCAAGGGAAAAGGAAAACATATAAAAAGTTAAGGCTTATACACGGATAAAGCAAAGAAAAGATAAACAAGCTCAAAAGGGGCTCACTAAGGATAATATGCTTTAGGTTGGCTTTTTTGCTCAAGTGGTTAAAATTTCTAATGCCTTTATCATCTTCATGTATATATGTAATGCGAATGTAATCTCAACAAGATATGAAGCAAGTTCTAGAGATACATATCATTGAAAGAATGCACACTCAAAGAATATAATGTTGAAGGCTCAAAAGCTTGCATTGGTATAACACTAAAAAGTCAACGTGGCATATTCTCAAAGTCAATCCCTAAACCAATTAAACCTTAAAATTTACATGCATACTCCTTCATTTGATTTATATCTTCATCTAGCTCAATTAATTCTCATACATAATACTCATATTCTCAAAAACTAATGGGAGTTAAAAAGATCAAACACAATTTTTTTTTTTTAAAGAACAACAAAGAAAACTAAAATTCTTCCAACATCCCCACACTTAAAACACAACATTGTCCTCAATGTTGAAATAAAAGCAAAGGAATATAAGAGAATGACAGAAAATAAATTAAAATGCGAAAAAAATAAAAGATAAGGAAAAGGAAAGCAAATCTAATTTTTTTTCTTTTTGTGCTGGGTTGCCTCCCAGTAAGCGCTTTTATTTTATGTCATTGGCTTGACATGTGGCATGCTCATTCTTCATAGATTGGTTCAGCTAACTCTACTGAAGCGGTGAGTTCTGCCGTCCAACCTTCATAGAAAGGTTTCAAATGATGCCCATTGACCTTGAGTACTTTGTTGGTTTCTAAACTTGTAATTTCAACTGCACCATAAGGAAAAACATTAGAAACAACAAAGGGTCCAATCCAACGAGAGCGCAATTTTCCAGGAAAAAGTTTCAAACGCGAATGATAAAGAAGGACTTTGTCTCCAACATGAAACTCCTTTCTTGTAAGCATTCGGTCATGAAGATTCTTAGTCTTTTCTTTGTAAATCCTTGCATTCTCGTAAGCATCATTTTGAATTTCTTCCAACTCTTGTAGTTGCAGTTTTCTTGCAATCCCAGCAGCATCATAATCCATGTTACATTGTTTAATGGCCCAAAAAGCTTTGTGTTCAAGCTCCACTGGTAGATGACATGCTTTCCCATAAATCATTCTATAAGGTGACATTCCTATAGGTGATTTATAAGCAGTCCGATAAGCCCAAAGTGCATCTCCAAGACGTAGACTCCAATCTCGCCGGTTAGGTTGCACTGTTTTGTCCAAAATGGACTTGATTTCTCGATTTGAAATTTCAGCTTGGCCATTCGTTTGAGGATGATATGCTGTGGAAGTTCGATGAGTCACATGATATTTGCGCAGTAGCATTACTAATGATTACAGAAATGAGTGCCACGATCACTAATGATAGCTTTAGGGATTCCAAACCTGTCAAATATATGAGTCCTGACAAAATCTAAAACAACCTTAGCATCGTTAGTTTGTGTGGCTTTTGCCTAAACAGCAAGAAGAATATAAAGATTGCCAAATGAAGAAGGAAATGGACCCATAAAGTCAATACCCCAAACATCAAAAATTTCACTTACAAGAATATTCGTTAAAGGCATTTGCTTCTTATGAGTGATATTACCTGTTCTTTGGCATTTTTCACATGATTTGCAGAAGTGATATGCATCTTTAAAAATAGAAGGCCAATAGAAACCACTTTCAAGTACCTTGTGGGCTGTTCTTTTTGCTCCAAAATGCCCACCACAAGAATGAGAATGACAAAAAGTGAGAATGGAATGAAATTCATCTTGTGGTACACACCTCCTAACTATTTGATCCGCACAAAATTTCCAAAGGTAAGGATCGTCCCAAAAATAATATTTAGCATCAGTTCGTAACTTATCTTTTTGGGGTTTAGACAAACCTGGAGGGAATTCTTTGGTGACTAAATAGTTTACCAAATCAGCATACCATGGTCTTGTAGAGGAATGCAACATATACAACTGCTCATCGGGGAATGTCTCTCTTATTGTTTCGATCTGTATATCCTCGGTCCTCAGTCGGTTCAAGTGATCAGCCACATGGTTTTCAACACCTTTTTTGTCTTTGATTTCAAGATCGAATTCTTGTAAAAGCAAGATCCACCTAATCAGTCTTGGTTTGGACTCCTTCTTCTTCAAAAGATACCTGAGAGCTACATGGTCAGTAAAAACAATGACTTTTGTACCAAGTAGATATGACCTGAATTTTTCAAGAGCAAACACCACCGGCAAACACCACCGAAAAGTTCCTTTTCAGTTGTATGGTAATTGCATTGTGCTCCATCCAACATGCGAGAAGCATAGGCGATAACATGCAAATTCTTCCCAATTCTTTGCCCAAGCACAGCTCCTACTGCATAGTCACTCGCATCACACATTATCTCAAAAGGTTCATCCCAATTTGGTGGTTGGATGATAGGGGCAGATGTGACACGTCTTTTAAGCTCATCATGGGCATCTTTACATGCTTGATCAAACATAAAATCCACTTCTTTGGCTAATAGTCTGCACAAGGGTGCTGTAATCTTCGAGAAATCTTTGATAAAGCGTTGATAGAAACCTGCATGGCCTAGAAAAGAACGAACTTCCCTCACGCATGAGGGCTAAGGCAATGATGAAATAACATCTATCTTAGCTTTATCAACCTCTAATCCACGTGAAGACACAACATGCCCAAGAACTATTCCTTGTTCTACCATAAAATAACACTTTTCATAGTTCAAGACAAGGTTAGTTTCAATGCACCTTTTCAAGATCAAAGATAAATTTTCTAGATATTTATCAAAAGAATCACCATACACCGTGAAATCATCCATAAAAACCTCGATTATTCTTTCAACATAGTCAGAAAAAATACTCATCATGCATCTTTGAAAAGTTGCAGGAGCATTACAGAGACCAAAAGGCATTCTCCTATATGCATATGTATCAAATGGACATGTAAATGTAGTCTTTTCTTGATCCTCAGGATTAATAACAATCTGATTGTATCCACTATATCCATCAAGAAAGCAATAAAAAGACTTACCTGCTAGGTGTTCAAGCATTTGATCCATGAATGGTAATGGGAAATGATCTTTGTGTGTAAAAAGATTGAGTTTTCTGTAATCAACACACATTCTCCATCCACTCGAGATGCGAGTAGGAATGAGCTCATCATTTTTGTTTTTCACCAACGTGATTCCGGTCTTTTTGGGCACCACATGGATTGGCGCAACCCATTTACTGTCAGTGATGGGGTAAATGACTCCTGCATCTAACAATTTCAAAATTTCAGCTTTCACTACCTCCATCATAGGCGGGTTCAACCTCCTTTGCATTTCCCTTGTTGGTTTTGCGTTGTCCTCCAATAGTATGTGATGCATACACATTGAGGGACTAATGCCCTTGATGTCGGCTAAAGTCCATCCAATGGCCGTCTTGTGATCACACAACAACTTCACAAGTTTTTCCTCTTGCATATTTGTTAAACCTTTTGCTATGATAACGGGAAGTGTATTGTTGTCGCCAATGAATACATACTTCAAATTATCGGGCAATGGTTTTAATTCTAACTCGGGGGCCTGTAAAATAGATGGCAAAAGCTTTTTATGTGAGAGTACTAAATCAACAAAGAGATTACCATGGGGAACGATTTGCAAAGCTTGTAAGGCTAATACTGATTAGGCGCTTTTTGGGGAACACACACGCGTGCCTCTCCATCTCTTCTATCTTGGTGAAATCATAGCCATAGCTCAAAGCTATGCTTAATCCGTCTTCACAATCAAAATCACAAACTTGCTGCACACACTTATCAATTTGATCATAGCATGTGATAGAATAAACATTGCTATAAGGATATTTCATTGCATCATGAAAATTGAATTCAATTTTTTCATCTCTTACCTCCATAGACAAGGTATCCTTACCACAATCAATCTTTGCGTTGGTGGTTTTCAAGAATGGTCTCCCAAACAATATAGGAGTCTTTGGTTGATGAATCACAAGAATCATGTTCCATATCAAGAATATAAAAATCACATGGAATAACCAAACTATCAATCTTGACTAGGACATCTTCTATCACACCAAGTGGGTAAACAAAACTACGATCCGCAAGTTGTATGACAATGCTAGTTTTATTCAAAGGCTCTAGACTAAGAGAATCATAAACATGTTTAGGCATAACACTAATGGATGCACCTAAATCACATAAAGCTCTTTTAAAACTAGCATTACCAATAACACATGGGATAGTAAATGCACCTGGGTCTTTTTGTTTCAAAGGCAGATTCTTTTGAACAACGGCAGATACAACTTCACCCATACTTACCGTTTCATGACCTTTCAGTTTGAAAGCTCTCTTGGTAGTACACAACTCCTTCAAGAATTTGGCATACTTGAGAATTTGCTTGATAGCATCAAGCAAAGGAATGTTGAGTTCCACTTTCTTGAAAACCTCTAAAATCTCTTTTTCTTTGTCTTCTTTCTTTGACCTAGAAGAACTCACAGGAAAGGGTGGAATTGTTTTAAATCTAGAATTAATTGAGTGAGGAGTTACCTTTGGAGTGTTGGTCTTTATTTCAGTTTGTGGAGGAGGAGGATGTTCCTTCTTTGTACTCAATTCAGTTTCTATCTCTTCTTCATCCTCCATCTCAATCTGTTTGACCTTTGCTCTTCAAGTTCTTTCCCACTTCGCAGCATGATTGCACTAACATTCTCTTTTGGATTTAATGCTTGGGAGGGTAACTTTCCATTCATTTGTGCTTCCAATTTCCCCACACTGGAAGCTACTTGCCCCATTTGCTTTTCCAAGTTGTGAATACTTGACCTTGTTTCCTGTTGAAAAGACATGACATTTTATTGCAAGGTAACAGTATTAGAAGCTAAAGTTTTCATCATCTCACGAAGATCATCATTGGATGACGACCCCACAACATTGGAGTTTGTGAATGGAGAAGGTTGTCTTGCTTGATAATTTTGTTGGGATTGAAATCCATGGGGATGGAACTGTCGGCCTTGATTGCCTGGTTGGGATGGGTTGCCATAGCGTAAGTTGGGATGATCTCTCCATCCGGGATTGTACGTGTTGGAAAAGGGATCTTATTTACGCTGGGGCTGTCCGTTGAATGCTCCATCAATTGCATGAGCTTGTTCAATGTAGTCTTCTTGCATTGTTGGGCACATATCCGAAGCATGTCCTTGTAAGGAGCATATGCTACAAACTTTCACCGCCGCATTTCCACAAGCCAAAGAACGCACAAGAGAAGTAAGATCATTAACTTTACTTTCAAGGTTAGAAATACTTACCTCATTTACTCGTTTGTTGGAGAAGTCTCCACGAGTGCCAAATTGTTTTGAGTTGGCTGCCATGTTTGAGATCAATTGGCGTGCAGCCTCGGGTGTCTTATCCACCAATGCGCCTCCACTTGTAGCATCAATGATACTACGGTCAGTAGGCATCAATCCTTCATAGAAATATTGAATGAGTAGCTGATCGGGTATTTGATGATGAGGACATTGAATCTGAGTTGCTCAAATCTTTCCCAATATTCGGAGAGAGTCTCTCCATGAGATTGCCGAATCCCACATATTTCTTTCCTTATGTTGGCAACTCGAGATCTTTGGAAAATACTTCTCAAGGAAAATCTTCTTCATGGCATTCCAAGTTCCAATAGATCCTGGGAGAATAGAGAAAAGCCATGCCTTTGCTGCCCCCTTCAAAGAGAAAGGGAAAGCTTTCAACTTAACTTGTTCTTCATCAACTCCATTCGGTTTCATGCCAACACAAACCATATGAAACTCCTTGAGATGAGTATGAGGATCTTCTCCTGCAAGACCATTAAATGTTGGTAACAAATGTATAAAACCAGATTTGAGCTCAAAGTTTACATTATTGTCAATGTTTATGCACAATGGTTGATTTTCCACGTTAGGACCAGCAAGCTCCTTGAGTGTTTGTTGTCGTGCAACCGCCATTGTGTTGAGGCGAGCTTCCTTTCTTAACCTGCGTAAAGTGCTTTCTATTTCAAGATCAACCTGCACTTGAATTTGATTAGTAGAACGGTTCACAGGCATAAATTGCTAAGAAAATTCAAAAGAAAGTAACCACACAAGAGATCAAAAACAATGCAAATTGTACGAAAATCCTACGGTAGAAAACTAAAACTGCCTAAAAACACTAGAAAACAACGGAATTTGGCCTCAATAGGGTGGGGCTCGTGATACATCACCAGTCCTGTTCAGAATGTCGTTTCCCTTCAGAAAACAAAAGGCCGATACCTAATTCCACCAAAAACTCTGTTTTGAACAAGATCACGCCGCATGAAGTGAACGATCCGCCGCAAGCAAAAATTCTGTTTCTCTTTTTTTTTTAATCACAGCAAATAAAAATAACAGTACAAGCACAAGAATCAACTAAAATTACTTCCCCGGCAACGGCACCAAAATTTGTTGCGATGTCGCGGTCGCACAAATTAATTACCCTAGCTTCAAATACAACACACAAGATAGTATAGAGCAAGCAAGGGGTCGATCCCACGAGGAAGTTTCAAGTCAGATTTTTATATTGTACGTTATGTAATTGGGGGGATTTGGTTTGTGATTATCTAAACTATGGCAGCAATTAAACTAGCAAACAAAATTAATTAAAACCGAAACTTATCAAGAAAACAAACCTTGGTCGCAAGCACACATCCACCAACAGAAATTAAAACCGATCCTTGAAACGAAAATTGCAGTTTATGTTCTGAAATTTTATCTTTTCTTAACGTTGATTAATTAATGGATCCGCCATATAACTAATCCTAACCAACAAACAATCAAAGTGTCCACACTAATGATTCAATTTAATGGTAGCTTTAAGAACTAGATAATTTCATCAAGATTAACTTACAAGTCGTCCAGACTTATGTCACTTTGTTCAAATGTTCTCCCTAAGTTCAATAGCGTAGTTCCGCCACAATTATTAAGCTTAGTTGCTTCACAAGTTCATATATCACAACTCCGGTTTTGATATTAAACTTAGCAATAGATTGTTCACAACAATAACTTAGAGTCCGCTCTAGCAATCATCAACAACAATCATAGGAAATATGCATAGGAAAACAATCATACTCATTCATAACATAAACTGAAAATAAAAGGAAGAATAAATCTCACGGTTCCTGAAATCCGAAGGTTTGTTATGTCCTTGCAACCAAGAAAAGAGCTTAGCCTTGCATAACTATTGAACTACTACTTCTAAAGAATGAAAAGAGCATGATTTTTGGGTTTGTAGAGGAGAGAATGTGTGTTTATTCTCTCTTGGCCGCTGCCTCCTTCTCCTTCTCTCTTTCTTTTTATATGCTAAGAAACCCTAGTCTCTATTTTACAAAATAGTCCTTCCTTGAGTTGTCAGTTTACATTTAAGTACTTCAATAACTATTTTTCCTAAAAGGAGAAATAGCCTTGCATGAAATCTTCAAGCTCTGACTTAGAGGAGCTAAATTGCTGATATAAAAACTTGGATGTCGGTTTAGATGCTTCGGAATGTAATTTGGACTTGTTTCTTCACGAAACCTGTTTGCTGGCAGAATTCAGTTGTCATCTTTGAAAACTCATATCTCCCTCATATGAAATCGTTTTTGGCTGAAATTTGGAGCGTGGATAGGTCTTTGAATTAGGAATCCACGAAACCTGTTTGCTGGCAGAATTCAGTTGTCATCTTTGAAAACTCATATCTCCCTCATATGAAATCTTTTTTGGCTGAAATTTGGAGCGTGGATAGGTCTTTGAATTAGGAATCCATGAAAATTGAGTTTGCATCAATTGGACTTCTGTAGCTCCAGATATTAAATTTTGAATGGCCAAAGGTCAACACTGGCAGAATGTGAGATTTGACTTTGCAGGATGTGATTTCCATGATCTTTCTCCTTTTATTTTTCTTGCATTGCATTTCCAGAAAGGTATGGATGTTAGCTTTTTAGTGCCACTAGAATCACTTCATTTTGATCTCTAGAACTCACACTCTGCACAAAACATCGACTGAACATCAAATCTGCCAATTACTTCCAATTTACTCATTTTTGCATCTTTCATCCAAAAGTGCCTTCAAAACATAAAACAAAGAATATCAAGGCATTTTATATATAAAACATAGGCAAAATACTAGTTAAATGGCGGTGAAACTATCAAATAATATGGTTGCATCACTGACCATGCTATGGAAGATTATGAGTCATTAAACTTTGACTTTCCCAATGAAGATGTGCTTGCAATCGAGGAAGAGAAATTAGATTGGTGGATTATGTACTTTGATGGTGCTGTAAATGTATGTGGTAACGGAGCAGGTGCAGTGATAATCTCTCCTGATAAGAAGCAGTATCCGGTTTCAGTTAAGCTGCAGTTTGGGTGCACCAACAACATGGCTGAGTATGAAGCTTACATTCTAGGTTTAGAGGCTACATTGGAGATGAACATCAGAAAGACAGATGTGTATGGAGACTCAAAGTTGATCATTTGCCAAGTAAAAGGAGAATGGCAAACCAAGGAAAAGAAGTTAAGGCCTTACCAAGAATACCTATTTAAACTGGCCGGAGAATTTGAGGAAATAGAGTTCACCCATCTAGGAAGGGAAGGAAACCAGTTTGCAGATGCTTTGGCCACACTAGCATCTATGGCCAAAAATAGACTTTGGGCACAAGTTACAGCCGGTACACATCAATATCAGAAATTACCCAGCTCATTGTTGCTTAGTCGAAAGAGAAGTGTATGGAAACCCTTGGTACTATGATATCAAGAATTTCATCCAAAACCAAGCATATCCCATAGGGGCATCCAAAATCAACAATAAGACCTTGAGGAGATTGGCAATGGATTTTTATCTTGATGGGGAGATTTTGTATAAAAAATCATCCGACGGGACTTTGTTGAGATGTTTGGATGAATTTGAGGCAAAAAGCACGTTACGGGAAGTTCATGAAAGGATTTGCTCAACCCATGCTAATGGACACGTGATGGCTAGGAAGATACAAAGAGTCGATTACTTCTAGATGACATTAGAGAAGGATTGCATCGACTATGTCCGAAAATGTCATAAGTACCAAGTATACAGTGACAAAATCAATGCCCCTCCAACTCCTTTGTTTAACTTGACATCTCAATAGCCCATCACGATATGGGGAATTGATGTGATTGGACCTGTAAACCTAAAAGCCAGCAATGGTCATAGCTTTATTCTCGTGGCTATCGACTACTTTACAAAATGGGTAGAAGCCGGGTCATTTGTTCATGTGACGCAAAAAGTGATGAAGAAATTTATTGAGAGATTTGATTTGTTGGTATGGTCCACCAGAAAAGATTATAACTAATAATGCCTAGAATTTCAATGGCAAGATGATAATAGAACTCTGCGCTAAATGGAAAATCAAGCATTCCAACTCTTCACCGTATAGACCAAAGATGAATGGTGCGGTAAAAGCTGCTAACAAGAATGTGAAAAAGATTATTCAGAAGATGGTAGTCACCTACAAGGATTGGCATGAGATGTTGTCATTTACCCTTCATGCGTATCGCACCGCAGTCCAAACCTCAACAAGAGCCACCCCGTACATGTTGGTATATGGAATGAAGGCGGTTATGCCTTTAGAAGTGGAAAATCTCCTTATTGAGAGGACTAAAAAGGAAACTAATGATATGTATATGGACTAAATATGTATATGGAAACTAATGATTCTACTAAAAAGGACCATGCCAACAAGGCTTTTGTTCCTAGCTTTAATATCAAGAAGGCCCAGACCACCTTCACTCTTAGGTAGACACAAATATTTCCGTGCAACCAGAGCTGATTTCCACTTCATAGAAAATTCCTGCATAGGGAAGTGATTTTATAGATAACAAGACCTGGAATGAGAAAAATACTAATCCATAATTGGATTACTCCCTGCATAACATATCGAATAAGCTCTAGCCTGCCAGCATACAACAGGTGCTTCCCAAGCCAGCTTTGAATGCACGACTTCAGCTTGTGCAGGAGAGGATAATATTGACTAGCCAACAACTGGTGAGTACTTAGAGGCACTCCAAGATACTTGAAAGGGAAATGGCCTTCAGAAAACCTTGTATGTTGCAGTATATCTTACTTTGCAATTTCACCAACTCCACCGGAAAAAATGGAGGATTTTGAACCATTAATGTATAGACCTGTCATCCTCCCGAAAGTTAGTAGCTGCTGAAGCAAACTATCAATCGAGGGCCTATCACATTGACATAGCAGAGGAATATCATCAGCAAAAGCTAGATAGCATAAACCAAGAAGGCTACACTTTGGGTGAAGGTGAAAGTCAGCCTCTTAGGAAGCCAATTAAAGCATCCTAGAGAAGTATTCCTTGCATACAATAAAGATCTAGGGAGAAAGCGGATCACCTTGCTTAACCCCACATTTACTTGTAAAAAAAACTAAACAAGCTGCCATTAACAGAAACTGAAAAGGATGAGGTCTTAACACATTTCATGACTAGGTGGACAAACCGGCTTGGGAACCCAATCAACAAGAGTAAATTCCGAATGAAGGGCCATTGGATGGAATCAAAAGCCTTTCTAAAATCAATTTTGATGACGCATCCACGGGAGGCCCTCTTCCTTCCATATTATTGAAGAAGCTCCTGTAAGAAATTGATATCATCGGTCATATTTCACCCTTCCAAGAAAGCATTCTGGGCAGGATTAATGATACCCTGAAGAGCAAAAGCAAGACATCTGGTCAATATCTTGGAAATGACTTTGTAGATGACATTACAACAAGAAATGGGTCGAAAATCAGTAGTAGAAGAAGCATTAGTCGATTTAGGCATAAGAGTTATAATGGAGTGATTAACCTGCTTTAGGAGTTCCCCATAGGCAAAGAAATATTTAATAATAGCACAAAAATCATTCTTAAAACAGACCATGATTTTTTAAAGAAAAGGGAGTAACCATCAGGTCACGAGCCTTTTCATTAGCAATACTAGAATGAACTTCTTTAATATCATCATTTGATACAGGAGCTAGAAGAAGACTATGGGAACTGTCATCAAGGTAGGGGCCACTATGGGCCACCTCAAAGTCAATAGGAATAATGGTCTTCGAAGTACCAAGGAGCTCCAAGTAAAATCTGACAAAAACTTCACCAACTTCGTCAGCCAATGAAGTAAATGACCCATCATCCATCAGCACACCGTATAGTCAGAATGTGATTTTTTCTGTGTTTTTGACCCATCAGGGAGTGGAAACACCGATTGCTCTGATCGCATTCTGACGCAGACTGGGTGGCAAGCTCCTATTTACGGACATTGTGGTTGTTTGATGGTTAGGGTTAGTTATGTTGCTATCCAATTTTTGACCCATCTTTTTCATAAGTTTTTGAAAAATTCAAAAATAGTGAAAAACAAAGAAAATCCAAAAAATATATATTTTTAATATATTTGCATCATTTTTAGTATTTTCAACATCGTTTAAAAGAGAATTTAAATTTTTAAAGGTCTTTCGAACACGTTCAACTTTTAACGCGTCATTTTTAAAATCATTGATTTTTCTCGTTTGAGTCGACATTAATATTGCTCATTTTCAAAAATAAAAAAAGTAAGAAAAATCAAAATTTATATATATAAAAAAAAGAAGTTGAGGGACCATGTTTGATGACTAAACAATATTTTGGCTATAAATAGGCCAAAACACACACAAAAAGAGGGGGGAAATTTAAAAAAAACAAGAAGAAGAAGGAAACCCTAATTCTATCTCTTTCACACCAAGCTGCCGCCCCCCATCATCCAAAAGAGCTTTTTTCTTTCCCAAGCTTCCAGTCGCCGCTCAGCATTTCCTCCCACTCTCCCTTGCCTTCTGGCAATTTTTCCTTCTCATCTTCCCTTACCTAGCCGCTGACCAACACCCATCATCCCTCTCCTCTCTCAGCCCCCACAGACCAGCCACCCGAAGACCCCCACTTCCACAGACCTTCCCTTTCCCTCAGTCGGTTTTCTCTCAACAGCCCTTCACTCTCTTCTCTCTGCTTGTCCTCATCCGAGATCCAGCCTGTTCACGGTCTCCTTCTACTCTCCCAGCCTTCTTTCAGCCTCACCATGCAGCAGCGTCTCCTCCACCACAGCTTCAGCGCCCACAGACCCATGGTCTTCACCGTCAGCTGTAGATGCGCCTTTTTTATCTAGCAGCACCCCACACGCGGCAAAACCTGCAGATCCAGACCCATTTGCAGCTGAGCCCGCCGACTGGACCACCACTTCCATCTCTGCTGGCCAGACCCGACAAAAGCCTAGCAGCCGGCGGCCCTCTTGGTCTTGCCACCACCTGAAACAAAGAAGAATGGGAAAGAAAAGGAAAGCAACAGATCTATGGAGAGAAGCAGATCCAAAACAAAGAGGAGCAAATCTGAAAAACTAAGAAAAAAATGGAAATCGACTGTATTGTGCATGTTTTCTTCTTTTGCAAGTGACGGTGTTCCTCACAGCCAACAAGGAGGGGAATAGAAGAAGAAAGCAAGCCCGATCCGTCCGTTTTCGGACGCTGACTGCGGCGGTGCGTGAATCCACGCGCCGTCAGTAGCGATGGCGCGTGGGGAAGATGCACCGCCACTGTTTCAGTGACCAATAAGCCTTCCACCACTGTTCCCGTGGCTGCATTATTCCTGATTCTCTTTTAGGGCTATTTTTGTAATTTTATAATTGTTAAATGTACTTTTTGTTTAGTTTTGAATTTTTATATTTTGTAGTGTGCAAATGTGGATGCAAAACAAAAAAAACAAAAAAATTTAGTGAAAGTGAATGTGTTTGTATTTTTTTTATGAATGTTTTTTTATGATAAAATTGCAAAGAATAAATAAGAATTTAATGTTTTGACTTGCTCATGGTAAAGGATTATGAACTTACACGTAAGTCGTATTTCTAATATCCGATGAAAAGACAAAATTTTTAAAACTTTTTTAACTCATCAAAGCCACGAAGCAGCTTACCTCAGGTACGGTGCGTTATGGATGCTAATACCTTCCTTAACCACAACCAGTTCCTTACCTGTAAATCTCTGACAAGACCAGTACGTTCGAGTTTCCTAGTAACCCTCAATTAAATATTAGGTGGCGACTCCCAACGAATCAAATCAACGAAACGAGAAAATTGCCAACAGATGCCGTACGGTTGATGTGATCAGTGTTAAGAAGAGATAAATATTCAGAATAGAAATTGATGTTTCATTTCCATGATCAGTTCTGATTTATATAGGTGGATGTGAGCTTACAACCAAGGTTTGTTCTCTTGATAATTTTCTGATTTTATTAAATTTCGTTGATAGTTTTCTGTTTTCTTTCGCTTTAGCCTAGATAACTTCCAAACCCCCTCAAATTGCATATCATCTATCATAAAAATCTGACTTGAATCTTCTTCATGGGATTGACCCCTTGCTTGCTGATTAGTACTTAAAAGTGCATTCTCATTAAGGCTTTATATCATCATATTATACTAAAGTATCATTAAATTCCCTAACTAAAGCATGTTTTATAATAACAAGTCTGATAATATAAGATATCTTTAATTTATGGTAAATGCTTATTTGTAATACAGGTATATCTCACAATTCAAAGAATTGATTGATGTGATTAACTATTGAAATTGAAGAGACAAAAAGAAGACTAAATTTAGAGAAGAGATGTTGGTTCAATTCAAACTGGAACACCATTCGGTTATTGGGTTATAACTAGAGCTATAGACATTGGATTTAGGTTTGCTTTATATGTATGGAAAGCTAAGATATAGCCTAAAACTTTCATAAAGAGTCCAAGACTCAATTCTGCCGTTTTCAAGTTCAAATCTTAGCATCAACGGAGAAGCCGAAATCTGTCCTGCAGCTTAGATACTATTCGGTTTTCAGCTCTATCTCGAGTTCTAGAAGTCCAAATGAGCTCTGGTTTTTTTCGTTGGAAAGCTGAGACAATTGCCCACAACTTTCATAGTACAATGGACTCTAATTTTGATGTTAGCAATGAAGTTTTGGCCAGCAAACAATATCAATAACTAGCCAACAATATCAATAACCAGCAGCCAACAATGTCAAAAACCAGCCACCAAGTCAATGGTTAGCCACCAACTAAATAGTTTGTCAACCAATCAATAGTTCCAAATTTTAGCCTATAAAAGGAGGCATTTGCCATGTATTTAGTCATCTTGGTTTTCAGATGAAGATCATGTTCTTGCTTTCTTTCTTTATATTTTTGTAATGCTTAAGTTTTGCTTTCATTAATCTCTTGTTTATGCTTTTCATCATAATTATGTTCTTATCTAGTTTATTTATGTTCTTCTTCTTCGTTATATTTAGCTAAGTTAGTTATGTCAAGGTGAAAATGTTTCTCTAATGGTGTTAGAATATGTATAATATAAACTCAACATGGACTTCAATGTTTACATCCAAGAAAGTTTGCTATTAACATGTCTTATCTTTTTATCTTACTAATTATTAATACCTTGCTTGTTAAATGACTATCTAGATTTATGTTGTATAACACTTGGTACATCAAATGCTTGATCATTCATAGTCTTCGGCCGACATCGTTGTTATGAGAGGAACTTGATTTGTTGTTAACATAAGTTAGCATCATGAATACCTGACAATATTTAAAAGTATTGGTGTTACTTAGATAAGATGATTAATATGATCATGTTAATAATTTATAATGAGCTGTTAATGACAAATCATCCTATTGGAACCTCTTTTGTGTGTGGTTTCCAGTTGAGTAATAAAAAGAGTTTATAATATACTTATTTGAAATATCATTAATAGATCCTTTAACTTTGACAACTGTTTTTATCATTGTTTAGCCTTCACATTAGTCTTTTCATCTCAAAGTCCTCTTTAAATCATCATCATCATCATTATTATTATTTATAATTTATATAGTTCACCTCCCTGTGGTTCGACCCCGGTCTTGCCGGGTTATTTATTATTTTGACACTCCTGCACTTGGGATAAGATATCAACTCTTTGATCGTGTCACTTGCTCTATATTATCTTGTGTGTTGTGTTTGAAGCTAGAGTATTAATTTGTGCGACCGCGACATCGCAACAAATTTTGGCGTCATTGCCGGGGAAGTAATTTTAGTTGATTCTTGTGCTATTATTTTTACTTGCTGTGATTGTTATTTATTTTTCTAAAAAAAACAGAGAAACATAATTCTTGCTTGCTGCTGTATTGTTCATTTACGGTAGCGGTACTGTTCAAAACAGATTATTTGGTGTATTTAGGTATCAGCCTTTTGTTTCTTGAAGGGAAGCGACATTCTAAACAGGACTAGTGGAGCTCCACTAGCCCCACCCTATCGAGGCCAAATTCTGCTGTTTTATAGGGTTATTAGGCAGTTTTAGTTTTCTAGTGTAAGATTTTCGTACAATTTGCATTGTTTTCGATCTCTTGTGTGGTTGGTTTCTCTTGAGTTTTCTTGATGATTTATGCCTGTAAACCGTTCTACTAATCAGAGTCAAGTGCAGGTGGATCTCGAAATAGAAAATACTTTATGCAGGTCAAGAAAGGAAGCTCGCGTCAACACCATGGTTGTTGAACGACAACTAACACTCAAGGAGCTTGGTGCTCCTAACGTGGAAAATCAACCATTGGAACTTGGAATGCCATGAAGAAGATTTTTCTTGAAAAGTATTTCCCAGCATCTCGAGTTGTCAACATAAGGAACGAAATATGTGGGATTCTACAATCTCATGGAAAGACACTTTTCGAGTACTGGGAAAGATTTGAGCAATTGTGCATTCAATGCCCTCATCATCAAATACTCGATCAGCTGCTCATTCAATATTTCTATGAAGGATTGATGCCTACTGACCGCAGTATCATTGATGCTACAAGTGGAGGGGTATCGGTAGATAAGACACCCGAGGCTGCACACTAATTGATCTCAAACATGGCAGCCAACTTGAAACAATTTGGCACGTGTGAAGACTTTGCAAACAAACGAGTAAATGAGGTAAGTATTTCTAACCTTGAAACTAAAGTTAATGATCTTACTTCTCTTGTGCGTTCTTTGGCTTGTGGAAATGTACAGCAGGTGAAAGTTTGTAGAATATGTTCCTTACAAGGACATACCTCAAATATATGCCCAACAATGCAAGAAGATTACATTGAACAGGTTCATGCAATTAATGGAGGATTCAACGGACAGCGCTAGCGTAAATATGATCCCTTTTCCAACACGTACAATCCCAAATAGAGAGATCATCCAAACTTATGTTATGGGAACCCACCTCAACAAGGCAATCAAGGTCGACAGTTCCATCCTCATGATTTCAACCCCAACAGAATTATCAAGCGAGACAACCCCCTCCATTCACAAACTCCAATGTTATAGGGTCGTCATCTAGTGATGATCTTCGTGAGATGATGAAAACTTTAGCTTCTAACATTGTGACCTTGCAACAAAATGTCATGTCTTTTTAACAGGAAACAAGGTCAAGTATTCACAACTTGAAGAAGCAAATGGGGCAAGTAGCTTCAAGTGTGGGGAAATTGGAAGCATAAATGAATGGAAAATTGTCCTCCCAAGCATTGAATCCAATAGAGAATGTTAGTGCAATCATGCTGCGAAGTGAGAATGAACTTGAAGTGAAAAGGTCGAAACAAATTGAGATAGAGAAAGAAGAAGAGATAGAAACCAAATTGAGTACAAAGAAGAAACATCCTCCTCCTCCACAAACTGAAACATCGACCAACACTCTAAAGGTAACTCCTCACTTAATGAATTCTAGTTTTAAAACAATTCCACTCTTTCCTGTGAGTTCTTTTAGGTCAAAGAAAAAGGACAAAGAAAAAGAGATTTTAAAGGTTTTCAAGAAAGTAGAACTCAACATTCCTTTGCTTGATGCTATCAAGAAAATTTCCAAGTATGCCAAATTCTTGAAGGAGTTGTGTACTACCAAGAGAGCTTTCAAATTGAAAGGTAATGAAATGGTAAGTATGGGTGAAGTTGTATCTGCTGCTGTTTAAAAAAATATGCCTTTGAAGCAAAAAGACCTAGGTGCGTTTGCTATCCTATGTGTTATTGGTAATGCTAGTTTCAAAAGGGCCTTGTGCGATTTAGGTGCATCCATTAGTGTTATGCCTAAACATGTTTATGATTCTCTTAGTCTTGAGCCTTTGAATAAAACTGGCATTATAATACAACTTGCGGATCGTAGTTTTGTTTACCCACTTGGTGTGATAAAATATGTCATAGTCAAGATTGATAGTTTGGTCATTCCATGCAACTTTTATATTCTTGATGAGGAACATGATTCTTGTGATTCATCAAACAACACTCCTATATTGTTTGGGAGACCATTCTTGAAAACTGCCAATACAAAAATTGATTGTGCGAAGGATACTTTGTCTATAGAGGTAGGAGATGAAAAAAATTAAATTTAATTTTCATGATGCAATGACATATCCTTATAGCAATGTTTATTCTATCACATGTTATGACCAAGTTGATAAGTGTTTGCAGCAAGTTTGTGATTTTGATAGTGAGGATGGATTAATCGTAGCTTTGAGCTATGGCTATGATTTTACCAAGATAGAAGAGATGGAGAGGCATATATGTGTGTCCCCAAAACATGCATGAATCAGCATTGGCTTTGCAAGCTTTGCAAACTATTCCCCATGATGCAGGAGTCATTCACCCCATCATGGACAGTGAATGGGGGCGCCTATCCTTTTGGTGCCCAAAAAGATTGGAATTACGTTGGAAGAAATACAAAATGATGCTTATGAGAATGCAAGGATTTACAAAGAAAAGATCAAAAGTCTTCATGACCGAATGATTACAAGAAAATAGTTTAATGTTGGAGACAAAGTCCTTCTTTATAATTCGCGTTTGAAACTTTTTCCTGGAAAGTTGCGTTCTCTTTGGATTGGACCCTTTGTTGTTTCTAATGTTTTTCCTTATGATGCAGTTGAAATTACAAGTTTAGAAACCAATAAAGTACTCAAGGTCAATAGACATCACTTGAAACCTTTCTATGAAGGTAAGACGACAAAACTCACCGCTTCTGCGGAGTTAGCTGAACCAATCTATGAAGAATAAGCATGCAACATGTCGAGCCAATGACATAAAACAAAAGCACTTACTGGGAGGCAACCCAGCAAAAAAGAAAAAAAAACAGATTTGCTTTATTTTTCCCTTATCTTTTATTTTTTTGCATTTTACTTTATTTTTGTCATTCTCCTATATTCCTTTTCTTTTATTTCAATATTGAGGACAATGTTGTGTTTTAAGTGTGGGGGTATTGGGAGAATGTTGGTTTTCTTATTTTGATTTTCTTTATTGTTCCCAAAAAAAAATTTATATGTTTAATCTTTTGAACTCTTATTGGTTTATGAGAATGTGAGTATTACATATGAGAATTAATTGAGATAGATGAAGATATGAATAGAATGAAGGAGTGTGCATGCAAGTTTTAAGGTTTAAGTGGTTTAAGGATTGACTTTGAGAATATGCCATATTGACTTTATAGTGTTATACCAATGCAAGCTTTTGAGCCTTCAACATTATTTTCTTTGATTGTGCATTCTTTCAATGATATGTATCTCTAGAACTTGCTTTATATCTTGTTGAGATTACATTTGCATTACATAAATACATGAAGATGATAAAGGCATTAGGAATTTTAACCACTTGAGCAAAAAAGCCAACCTAAAGCATATTATCCTTAGTGAGCCCCTTTTGAGCTTGTTTATCTTTTCTTTGCTTTATCCATGTATAAGCCTTAACTTTTTATATGTTTTCCTTTTCCCCTGGCCAAGGATTAGTAGAGCGTATACTTGTGATATCTCATGGAATTATGATTGGAAATTATATAAAAAGAAAGAATAAATGGGTTGAATGGCATGAGATTGTGTGGTTCAAGAATGTTGTTCCAAGACATTCATTTCTTCTATGGATGGTTGTCCAACAGAAACTCACAACTCAAGATAAACTTCATCAGTTTGGTATACATGGTCCCAATAGATGCTCACTCTGTCTCCGCAACAATGAGGATCACAACCACTTGTTCTTTGAATGCTCCTATACTAAAGCGATCTGGTGGGATGTTTGTGACAGATGCGACATTCCAAGAATGACAAAAGGCTGGGATGAATGGATTCGATGGGCCACCATCTCTTGGCATGGCAAGAGTTTCGTCAATTTTTCTCGTAAACTGAGTTTTGCGGCTCGGGGTATATCATGTATGGCAAGAACGGAATGCAAGGATCTTTGCTAGAATGTCTAGAACTTCGAATTTGGTCTTTAATCAAATCGAATGTATCATTCGTGATAAGCTTGATTTGATGAGGAATGTCATACCAACAAATGAAAACAAAAGGATCCAACGAGCTTGGAGGGTGAATACCATAGATTCTTAATTTGTTAGTTAGCTGGTTGTATTGGTTTCCCTCACGAATCTAGTGATGTTTCAGTTTTAGGGTCGGTGGCTAGCCTGTAGCCATCTGTTGTTTTATGTTTCTGTTATCATTGTAAATCTGGGGTATGCCCCTTATAATGTTTGTATCTTCTTCTTTTAATACATACGTCAACTTACCAAAAAAAAAAGAAAGAATAAATGATGCTTGATGAAAAGATGGGCAAAGTTGCCAAAGGTGAAAAACAAAAAAGAAAAAGAAAAAGAAAAAGAAAAAGAAAAGAAAAGAAAAGAAAAGAAAAGAAAATGTGTTCCTTTATGTTCTTAAGATTTTATTTTGAAAGAGCTTGAAATCAAAAGAAGTTAAGCATTGATGCTTAAAGATAGAAAATTTACGTGTTTTGATGGAATATCTTGTTTGAAATATCATTTTTCATAATGTTCTACTTTCTTTGGTTTGAACCTTTTCTTTTACTCTCTTTTATCTCACCTTAACCTTAGCCCCATTATAACAAAAAAATAAGACCTTTTGATTCATGCATTGCTTATAATATGTTAGTAATAGAGATGAGATTGAAGAGCAAGCTTATGGTAGAACATATTCATTGACTGAATTTGAGAGATTTAAACACATAAGCCCTAAACACATGAGTGTTGGAGTGTATATTAATAAAAAGACCTATCACTTTGGCATGGCATAGATTTCATTTAAATGCCGACAATTAATTGAGTTTTGAAGTTTGCATGTAAATAAATTCATGAAAATTTATACTCTTTATCCTTCTTGATTGTATTCTTGTTTATAATGCATATATTCTTGGATATTGATGGGTGATTAGTCATAGTGATTTGATTTAATTTAACTTCAATTTGATTTTACCTATCCTTTCTTGAGGACGAGCAATAGCTAAGTGTGGGGGTATTTGATGCAACCATATTTTTCGATAGTTTCACCCACATTTAACTAGTGTTTTGCCTATTTTTTTATATATAAAATGTCTTGATATTATTTGTTTTATGTTTTGAATGCACTTTTGAATGAAAGATGTAAAAAGGAGTAAATTTGAGGTAATTGACAGATTTGACCTTCGGTCGATGTTTTGTGCAAAAAGCTAACATCCAATCCTTTCTGGAAATTTAAGGGAAGAAAATAAAATAAGAAAGAGTATGGAAATCACAGCCTTTAAAGTCAAATCTTGCAATCTACCAATGTTGATCTTTGACCATTACGACTTGAATATGTGGAGCTACAAAAGTCCAATTGATGCAAACTTAATTTTTTTGGATTCCTGACTCAAAGACATATCAATGCTTCAAATGTAAGCCAAAAACGATGTCATATGAGGAAGATATGAGTTTTCAAAGATGACAACTGAATTCTGCTAGCAAACAGGTTTCGTGAAAAAACGAGTCCAAATTACATTCCAAAACATCTAAACCGACATCCAAGTTTTTTTTCCAGCAATTTATTTCCTCTAAGTCAAAGTTTGAAGATTTTATGCAAGGCTATTTCTTGTTTTTTAGGACAATAGTTATTGAACTACTTAAATGTATACTGTCTACTTAAGGGATGACTATTTTGTAAAATAGAAACTAGGGTTTTCTAGGATATAAAAAGAATGAGAGAAGAGAAAAGGGGGTAGCCATCCAAGAGGAGAAAGACGCCCCCCTCCTCTTAGAAACCGGAAATCATGCATTCCTCCTTTTTGATTAGTTGTTCAACAAACATGCAAGGCTAAACTCTTTTTCGTGGTTGCAAGGATATAGAAACCTTCGAATTTCAAGAACTGTGAGATTTATTCTACCTTTTCTTTTCAGTTTGTATGATGAATGAATATGTTTGCTCTCCTATAGTTATTTTCTATAATTGTTTATTTTAATTGCTAGAGCGGACTCTAAGTTATTATTGTGAACAATCTATTGCTAAGTTTGCTATTAAAACGGAGTTGTGGTATATGAACTTGTGAAGCAACTGAGTTTAATAATTATGGCGGATCTACATAATTAATCTTAGGGAGAAAATTGAATCAAATCAAACATAGACTACAGACAATTATGTTTTCTTGATTAATCAAGTTCTTAAGGCTGCCATTGAATTAAATTACTAGTGCGGACACTGTGGTTGTTTGATGGTTAGGGTTAGTTATACGGCGGATCCGTTAACTAACCAATATTAAGAAGAGATAAATATTCAGAATATAAATTGATGTTTCGTTTCCATGATCAGTTCTGATTTCTGTAAGTGGATGTGTGCTTGCAACCAAGGTTTATTCTCTTGATAATTTTCTGATTTTATTAAATTTTGTTTGATAGTTTTCTATTTTCTTTTGGTTTATCCCAGATAACGTCCAAACCCCCCTAAATTGCATATCATCTAGCATAAAAATCTGACTTGAATCTTCCTCGTGGGATTGACCCCTTGCTTGCTCTATACTATCTTGTGTATTGTGTTTGAAGCTAGGATAATTAATTTGTGCGATCGCGACATCGCAACGATGACCTATGTTGAGAGATCAAATATATTAATTTTAGTTATTTTCTGATCAAATATCAATTTATTTAATTAGATACATGTATAAGATTTTTTATTTAAGATTAGGATTTTATTTTTATATCCAAACACACATTGGAAATGCATGTATATTCCTTTTTTAACATAAAAAATTATCCAGCCCGTGTCGATGTACTGGTCAAATAGTGAGCAAGGTTATAATTGTTGAGTTTGTTTCAGATCCAGTTAGGTTTAGTCGTGACTAGATTATTGGCTCGCATTGTGCTGCATGTTAGATCAATTTTCTTAAAATAAAAAAATATATAAGAATTACTAATAGTTTTTTCCTAATTTTCTTAATCATAAGCTCAAAATATGATGCATATTGGACTATATCTGTTTCAAATATTGATATGATGATATATTAGATGATATGTTTTAAATTATTGAGACGATCACATATTGGATTGATCTGAGTTAACTTGTCAAATTTGCAACCCGGGTCATGAGATGTGATAACTCTATAGAAAACAAATCAAAATAAGTTATAAAGTATATTTCATAATTAACCCAATATTAAATGATAAAATTAAAAAAATATTAAATTAAGAAAGAAAGAAAAGAGTCCAAGTTAACCTGGTTTACCGTTCAAAATTGCGATTCAAGTCATGAGATCAGGATAACCCAATAGAAAGAAAATTATAAAAATTATAAAACTTAATTTTCAACCAACTCAATGTTGAATGATGAAATAAAAAAAATCAATTCAAAAAATAAACAAAAAACAACCCAAGTCAAGTTGGGCTAACCTCTTTAACCCGTAACTTAGGTCATGGAATCAGGATAACTTCATAAGAAGCAAATAAAACACAATCAAGATTCTCTATTTTCCAACATATTCAATGTTGAAGATTGAAATCGAGAAAAAAAATCTAAATTCATGAGACTATGATAACTTCTCAGAAAGCAAATTGTCAAAAATTATGAAATGCAATTTCCAAGCAATATAATATTGAAAGGATAAAATTGAAAAAAAAGGAAGATTAAGTTGTTGAAGGATGAAATTGAAAAAAATACTCAATTAAAAAATAACAAAAAAATAAATCAAGTCTTCTCAGGTCAATATGCTAAACTTGTGACCCAGATCATAAGATGTGGAGAACCCATAGAAAAGTTGTTTGAAAAAATAATGAAGCCTAATTAAAAAAATATTCAATTAAAAAAGAACCTAAAAATAAGAATGGAGTTAACCTAGGTTAGCCTGCCAAATCCGCTACACGGGTCATGAGATCGGTATAATTCCATATAAAGAAAATAAAAATATTATGAAATTCAATTCCCAACCAACATAAATATTGAAGTATGAAATCGAAAAAATGCAATTAAAAAAAAGAGAACTAAAAAAATATGTGTCAACCCAAATTAACTTATTAAACCCGTAACCTAGTTCACAAAATCAGAATAAATTCATAGAAGATAAATTGAAGAAAAAAAAATCATGAATCCCCATTTCCAATAAATCTAAAGTTAAGGGTTGAAATAAAAAAAAAAAACTAAATCTATAAGATCAATATAGAACCCAATAAAAAGAAAATTAAAAACAATTATGAAGTTCAATTCTCAAAATAACCTCATATTCAGTGATGAGATTGAAAAAAAAATACTACATAAAAAAAAGGGATTGGGTTGTTAAAGGATAAAATTGAAAAACAAAAACCTAAAAAAAAGTAAAAAACAAATATTCTAATCAATAGTTTTTTTCATTCTAATGAATAATGTTTTATGAGCGTGACTACTATTAATTAGCCATATTTTTTAGTGTTTTGTTAATAGAAAGCAAATAAAAATTTTATAAAGCTCCACTTTCAATAAATATAATGTTGAAAATTGAAATTGAGAAGAAAAAAAAGTTAAATCAATGAGATAATTAAATAACCCAACAAAAAAATAAAAACAATTACGTAGCATAATTCAAAAAAAATAATATTGAAAGATTAAATTAAAAAAAACTAAATAAAAAAATCAATTGTTAAAGGATAAAAGTAAAAAAATAAACTAATAAACAAAAATATTTTGGATATGACTAGTCACACAATAAACCATACTTTTTAGTGTTTTCATAATAATAATGAAAACACTAGTCTTAAAAGATGCCATAGATTTCTTTAAAATACAAGCAACATTAATTTTTGGGACATGAATAATGTCATTGGAATCATTTTATTTTTTTAGGTTATTGATTTGACCATTGTTCCTATATCTTACATTCCATGATGGACACCATTGTTTAATAAATAAATTTTTTATTTGATCATTGAACTTTATTTATTTTTATAATTTTATCCTTTCATATAAAGAATTAAAGGTTTTTGATAACATTTTAGATTTTCAATTAAAAGCAAAATGATTAAATTAGATTTAAATTTATATTATTAAAAACAATTACAAAAAAAAAAGGTAACAAGGATTTTTTGAAATTCATGTAGAAGAAAATCAGTCTTGGTATTATAAGCCCACACATATGTTGGCTTTTTTGGATTGGGTCAAATGCTTGGGCCTAACCTTCCAAACCCAAACACCTAGCTTTTTTTATATAGTCTTTTAGTTTTTTTAAAAAAATTATTTTCTTAATTTAGATTCCAACTTTATAAATTATTTCATATAAAACAACCAGTAATCAAAAGAACAAAGATTAAGTCTAAAGGAAAAAAAATTAAAGGTCTTATTTGAAAATTTAAAAGGTCGGGTGTGAAAATCTAGGAGAAGAAAGAAAAGATGAAAAAAAAAGGTGATTAGTACCAAACCAAAGGTACGTTAATCACACGCATGTCCAAGGGATGAAGGAATAGCTAAATGATTCGAATGATGCCCTAGAAATAGGTGTCTGACCACTTCTCGATGCCTCACATGTCGTTCGAAGAGCTAGGCCACTGCTGACACGGTCGAAGAGTTGATGTCTTATCCCAAGTGCAGGAGTATCAAAGTAATAAATAATCTGACAAGACCGGGGTCGATCCACAGGGAGGTCAACTATATAAATTATAAATAATATATATAATTTAACAAAGAGTTAAAAATATCTTTAAAATGTGAGATTAATGTGAGGATTAAACAATGATAAAAAAATTGTCAGGGTTAGAGGATCCAATAATGGTATTAGAAATAAGTATAGTATAAACTCTTTTTATTACTCAATTGGAAACCACACATAAAGGAGATTCCAATCGGATGATTCATCCTTAATAGTTCATTATAAATTTTTAACATGATCATATTAATTATCTTATTTTAGTAACACCACTTTTAAATATTATCAGGAATTCATGATGCTAATTTATTTTAACAACAAATCAAGTTCCTCTCACAACAACGATGTTGGCCGAAGACTATGAAGGATAAAGCATTTATTGTACCAAGTGTTATACAACACAAATCTAGATTAATCATTTAACAAGCAAGATATTAAGAATTAGTAAAATAAAAAGATAAGACATATTAATAACAAACTTTCTTGGATATAAACATTGAAGTCTATGTTAAGTTTATATTATACATATTCTAACACCATTAGTAAACCTTTTCACCTTAACATAATTAACTTAGCTAGACATAATGAAGAAGAAGAACATAAATAAACAAGATAAGAACATAATTATGATATAAGTTAACTAAGAGTAGTAAAGGAAATGAAAAGCATAAACTAGAGATTAATGAAAATAAAACATGAAATAAAACTTTAACATTACAAAGAGAGAAAGCAAGAAAATGATCTTGATCTAAAAACCAAGATGCCTAAATGAATGGCAAATGCCTCCTTTTATAGGTTAAAATTCAGAACTATTTATTTGGTAATTAATTATTGATGTAGTGGCCAACTATTAATTTAGTGGACTTGGTGGACAACAACATTCAAGCATTTTGGTTGGATGAAATGACATTGATGCAATCAGAATTTGACAAAGTGTTCTTCATGATAGTTGTTGGAAATCATCTCCTCTTTCCACCCACAACATTTCAGAGCATTTAAATCACTACAACTCGAGATATGGCTAAAATACTGAGTAGTGCTTCTGGTGGACGTGGTGGATAGCCCTAATCTCTTGTCTAGATGAAATGTTATTGCTAACATCAGAATTGGAGTAGGTGGTATTCATGAAAGTTGTTGTAAATTTGCGTATCGTTTCACCCACCAAATATGATATTATTTGGCTTTTTAGAACTCCATCTATGGATAAACTTTTGAGCAATGTTTGAGCTGAATTGCATGATAGATTCTGACTTCTCTTTTGTGGCCAAACTTTGAATTTGAAAACGAAAGATTTGGGTCTTCCATTCTTCATGAAAGTTGTAGGCCCATGTCTTAACGTTCCAGAACAATAAACCAAACATCAATCCAAGGTCCATAACTCCAGATATGATCAAATGACTGAATGATATGCTAGTTTGATCCAGCATCTCTTCTCTAATCTTAGCCCTTCTTTTGTTCTTTTATTTTCAATAGTTAATCACATAAATCAATCATTTGAATTGTGAAATTTGCCTGTATTTAAAATGAGCATTTACCATAAATTAAAACTATCTTATATTATCAGACTTATTATTATAAAACATGCTTAAGTTAGGGAATTTAATGATACTAAAAGTATAATATGATGATATAAAACCTTAATAATAATGCACTTTTAAGTACTAATCAATTGCCTACTTTTTTAATAATATTTATTTTTATGAAATTACCAAATAGTCCCTAAATGAACCCGATTATAACATAAAACAAACCATAATGAATCGACAAAAACTTTTTAAAGGGTAATTTAGTCATTCTACTATATTTTAAAAAACAAAAAAGACTATAATGCCTTGGACGATAACTTTAAAAATTTTTGCTTTTTAAGGTAATTTTATTGTGCATTTGAAATGTTAAAAGACCGATTTGAACTATATTATTCTAGCAATGACTGATATAGCCATGGAAAAAGACTGTTTTACCTTTGAAAGTTAGTTATTTGATTTTTTAGCAGGACCAAATAGTCATTTCATTGTTCCTATCATGACTCATTTTGGGTTATTCCCTAATTTTTATCCTTTTTCCTTGTAAAAATAAAAAATAAAAGTAATAAAACTGGTGATGTGACAAAAACTGGCTAAGGAATGTTTCAGATATACATAGAAAAATCAAGTCGGAGTTTTGGATGAAATGTAGAGCCTAATCATACCCCATTGTACCCAACATTAGAGAGACAATATATATTCAATGTTAAATCAATGGATTACTGGATGAATCTGTATAAAAATCAAGTCCAAGGTCATACTTAGATTTTTAATAGGCCAATTGATTTAATCACGATCAAAATTAAAAGTTTAATTATTGGGTCAAATTAAAAGATTTAATTAGGTGCATTGACTTAATTATACTTTTAATGGGTTTAATTAATTTTATTAGGGATTTAATTGGTGAAAAATTAAGTTTGGGTGCCCATATTGGACTTAATTGAGAATATTAAAATGTTTAAAAGACCAAACTTAATTTTTACAAAGTCAAATAGTTGAAATCAATGTAAATTTACAAGAAAATTGGAAGTTTAAGGTCAATTAGGGGTTCAATTAAAGAAATTCATAGCCAAAAATATTTTTGTAAAACGCACTAAACTTTGGAGATTGAATTCAGTTGAAGACAGGGGTGAAATTGAAGAAAATGAAAAAGTTTAATTATCAATTGAGGATCAATTTGCATAAATCCAAGAATAAGGATCATAATGAAAAAAGCACTGAAATTTGGGGTTGATATTGAAGTTCAACAAGGACAAAATTGCATAAAATCAAAAGTTTGGAGTCAACTAGGGATGTAATTAAAATAAATCAAAAGCCGAGGGACTAAATTGAATTTTGGTTGAATCTTTAAATTAAAACCCTAAAAGATAAAATGATGTTGTTTCATTTGAATGAAACATGTTTTGACCAAACAGTACAAAAAAACACCAGATGACTTGTCATCATCTTCCACTTCTGTACCTAAAAAACTGCTCGAGTGACTATTTTTTCAGAGCATTTTATGCTTCAGCTCTCAACCAAACCGGACAAACCATACACTATTATGATGACTTGACATTGTACTGCACCCCAAAGTAGTTCTTGCTGACTAATTGCCCCTACAGTCGTTGCCCCAAGGAGGCCAACCCGATCAACCCTTTTGCAGCCAATTTTCACAGACCATAATAACACTTTTGAGCCAATAATTAAGATCCTTCCTGCTTAAATCAAAGGCCAAGATTTTATCCATAATAAAGACAAGATGTCCCTCTACCACCCTTTATAAATAAGGTTGTATTTCAAGCGTTGAGAAACAATAAATCAATGTGTAAATTTGGCAAACAATCAGCCCCCAATTTGTTTTTGCCATTGCCGCATTTCTTCTCTTTCTCCACTGTTTTTTCAGCAGCCACCACCTCACCCACGCCGTGACCATCGATGGCCCAGCACCCTTGTAATCCCATGAACATCCACTGTGAGCTTATTATACTCTCTCCCTCACATGATAGTCCATCAACCTCTCCACCAAAAGCTCCTTTATGACGCCGTGGCTGCTAGTTCCTCCACCAACAAATGCCAACCTTCACAAACGTGGTCAGCTAGCCACCCTTATGCCAAGTAAATTTTTTCTTCCCCCTGTGACAAGATCGACCACTGCATACAAAACAAGAATTCATTTAGCATGCAAAACGCGAATATAATTAACATGGTCACTAGGTTGTGACCATGTGAGCTGGGTTGGACTCGTTTCATCCCAGCCCAGATGGTTGGGTTGGGTCCAGCCCAAAATATTTAATAATAATATTAAAGAAAAAGAAATCAAATTTTTCAAAGGGCATTTTAAAAATATTTGTGGGTCTCTCGCATATTTTTCCAACAATTTTACATAATATCAGGCTGTAGATTTACACTGTAAGATACAGATTCAGTATTAAAAGTACTTGTTTTTCTCCAAAACTTAAAAAAAATATAAAAACCCAAAACTTTAAAAATAAACTTTCATTAAAAAAAAAGGTGTTTAGTTTTCATGCATAAGACTAAGTTCTAAAGGTTTTTCATGCATATTTTCTAAAAAAGAGAGGCTAAAATCATCTTTTCATAGTTTAAAAAATGCAAAAATAGATATCGTAACTAGTTTATGATTATCCATTAGAGTTTGACCAAAATACAAAAAATCCCATTATAATTAGTTTGTTATTCGAAATGATAGGACTTGGCTATATTTAAGAGATAAATAAGTCTGGGCCTTAGAACAGTTATGATATAATTCAATAAGATAAAGACTTTCTCATGAAGGGAGATCTGCATTGTACCTTAGTCAAGACCAATAACTTAGAATAACTATCAAACAACAACATAGCTTACCTTAGATAGGATGCACTAGGGGTGATGTATTTTTCCCTTACACAAATAGTCCCCTTACCTAGACTCTCGCAGACCTTTATATTTTCTAGTGACCATAATACTAGGTGACGACTCATGAACTTTATAATCATAAGATTATGATTATATGTAAAAAAAAACCCTTTTACCATTCTTAAGTGGCAGATCTGCCATTCTACGTCGTGCACGTCACAACAAGATGGCGACTCCATTAGAGATGCCTTGTCTGGTTGGACTAAGCTTTGCTTGTTTGATTGTTTACTTATATGTTTTGGTCTATTTAATTTTAGCATATTTTTCTTTATTATACTACTTATGCATAAGCACATTAGGTATAGATTAATGCCTTCATGCATTTTAATTTTTGCTAATAAACCCAATTCTAGGTTAGGTGGGAAGTAGCAGTTTGCCTCATGACTTTCAGTCGAGGTCAAATTCATGAAACATCTAACTATGAGCCAAGTGTTTACTTTGTAATAGTGGTCATATTGTGCCCTAACTGTTCCTTGTAAACTCCTATACTGCTTTCATGAAAGGTGGTCACTAGGTGGATTATAGACCCCTTTTGAGACCAGAGAGAAAGCTTACCCCTCATGTGATGATCTAAAACCTTCTATTAGGGTATGGATTCCCTAATAATTCATTTTACATCAAAGCAGATGATTAATAATTCTGAACTCCGTAGGATTTTATTAGCTAAGACCATGATTTTTTTCTAAATATGGGTAATAATCTGAGATGATGTAATTAGCTGGAGGGAATTTCCTAAGGACTAAGGTTGGGAGATTACCGTGTGTAAAAACTATTTTTTTAAAAAAAGGCTAATACCCATCTTTTTGTTTGTACTCTTTAATGTATATGAGTTTAACCGAGATAAGAACTTGAGAAAGATTTTCTTAGATTAATCAGACTATAGATTTTTGCCCATATTCAATAAAGAAGACATGGATCAGCCCTTCAAACAGGTTAATCTATACCCAATATGCATGTACATATATTTACATCCATCCATATATATACATTTATTTTGAATGACATACATAGATGCACCAGGTTGAAATATAGGTCCCCAAAGAGCTCCAATCCATAAAGTCTACAACACCCAACTCAGACGAAGAGATATGGAAGATGAATAGCGCGCTCATTTTGATACTCATTTCCAATAAGAATTGGAGTCTCTGAAGGCTAGCATGGCTCATATTACTAGCTTACTTAAGCAAGCACTTAAAAATGTCTCTAATGAGGATCTTTCTAATAGACCTGTCACACAAGTGACAACTCCACTCAAGGAAAGGGTGGGAGAATAAGGTTAAGATCCCCAACACAATCTAACATTTGTGTAGTCAACAACATTGGCACCAACTTCTACAACTATAGATGCATTTGCCAATGAATCTTATAAGATAAGGTCATCTGAAGCAGAAATGTGGCAGCACTAGAAGCCATTAAAGGAGTAGACCTGTATGACCAGTGCAGATTGTAGAAATGTGTCTGGTCCTAAATATGGTTATGTCAAAGAAGTTCCGTGTTCCCAAGTTTATCAAAGACACTGGAACTCAATGTCCTATTACCCATCTCAAATCCTACTACAATAAAATGACAAAAGCAGCATATAATGAAAAACTATTAATGCGTTGTTTTCCAGGATAGCTTAAGTAGGGCAACACTGAGCTAGTACATAAGACTAGACAATATAAAGATTCGAAGATGGAAAGACTTGGTAGTTGCTTTCATCAATACAAGTACAACATGAATATTGCTCATGACAGAACAAGTTTGTCTAATTTAGAAAAAGGGGATAAAGAAAACATAAGGGAGTATGCTTAAAGATGGAGAGATCTAGCAGCACAAATACACTCCCTTACTTTTTAATAAAGAGATGATCACCTTATTTGCAAATACGCTCAAGCACCATACTACGAGCATGTGATAGGTAGTTCAACATAACAATTCAATGACACTGTAGTTGTAGCCGAGCATATAGAGCAAGGAATAAAAAGTGGTAAAATTTATGCGCCCATTGAGAAAGGGGCTTTAGAGGGAGGAAGAAGAAGTAGATCATGTTGAAGGTGGCTACAAAAACAAGAAGAGCCAATTCCAAAACTACAAAACTCCATTCCCTTCATCTTAAATTGCCAAAATCAACTTTAACTCTCCATTTCTTGCCAAAAAACCCGAGCCTCAAAATTACCAAGCTAAAAACCAAACCGAAAGTTTCCTAAGGAAAAACTACCAAAGAGTCTACGAACAACTACCCCTGTTACCGCTACCCTTAAACAAGATGTACCAAAGAGCTTCTGATCATCGGACATGTAGCTCCAGTACTACTCATGCCTCTTCAGCCACCTTACCCCAGTTAGTATAAACCTGACCTCACACCTGTGAGTACCATGCAAGCGTTGCAGAACATAACATTCAATTTTGCAACGCCTTCAAGTAGAAACTGCTGCAATTAATTAAGGCTGAGTGGATAACGTTTAAAGAAACTCCAAACATGAGTACAAACCTCCTGCCCAATCAGGCTTTTGGTAGTGGGTCAGTAAGTAAATGCATTAGAGGCGGAATGCCCAAGGAGTTTAAAAGTGTTGATGGACAGAATTTATAAGATGCTGATAAAAGCAAGGTATGAAGAAGGTAACATGAACTTCTACAAGTATCATGGTAAAGAAGGCCACATGATCAACCAATGCAAAGGCTTCCATAACAAGATGATAAAAATGATGATTTGAGGAATTCTTCGAAGAAAACAAGGGGATGGATAGAGAGGTATCCATGATGGATGCATTTAGAAAAAACAAGAAAGTGTGTCGGGTATAATTCACTGCAAGTGGGTTGCCAAAACTAATCCTATCCAAACCCACAATGACACATAAGGGAGACTACAATACCTTACCCTCTAATTACAGAGACTCCTTTTAGAGTATGCAGCTAGCACCTGTCTTTCAAGCAGAAGTTAGAGGCCTGACTCATAGTGGAAGATGTTTCACCCTAAAAGAGTTGGAGAAATAAAACAAGGCCAAAGGTAAGGAAATGGTCGATCTGATGGAGGAAGTAAATAAACCCATCACTGAAGAAGAAACCAATGAATTATTAAAGTTGATAAAACATAGTGAATACAATGTTGTTGAGCAGTTCAAGAAAATTCATGCTAGTTGATCATTATTGTCATTAATTCTGAGCCCCGAGCCACATAGGAAAGCCTTGCAAAAGGTGGTAATTGAGGCCTATATGCCCCAAGACATCAACCAAGAACTATAGAGCATATGGTTGGAAGAATCCAAACTTGAAATTATCTATATTTCACCGAGGATGAGCTGGGTCCAGACGGTACTGGGCATAACAAGCCACCGTACATCATAGCACGATGTAAAGACATCTTGATCGAAAAGGTACTAGTCGACAATAGCTATGCACTAAATATGTTGCAAAGCATATGTTGAAAGAAATGCCTATTAATGAGTCGCATATAAAACCCAGTACCATGATGGCAAGAGTATACGATAGCTTGCCAAGACAAATAGTTGGGACATTAGAGCAGGAATCGTACGTGGGGCCATAAATTTTCCTAGTAACATTGCATGTGATGGGCATTCATCCATCTTACAACATATTATTAGGGAGGCCATGGATCTATACGACTAGAGTGGTAGCTTCCTTACTACACCAGTGTTTGAAATATTTCATGAATACAATGCTGATAACTGTTAAAGTTGAAGAGACGGTTTTCATGATAAAAATTATGGTTGTGCCATTCATTGAAGTAGAGAATTATAGAGATGGGAACATTCATGCATTTGAAATCATGACTTAAAGGTGTGGTGCTGAAAAAGCCAAAACATTTACAAGCAGCAAGGATGGTTGCCAACTACTTTTTGAAAAATAGGATTCCTTTTTAATATGATCCAAAAAGAAGATACCTGAGCGAGTTAATGCGATGAAATTAAAGTGTGCAGACCAAAAGTATGGGTTTGGATATAAGCCTAAGAAGGATGACTACAAGGGGGTTGTCAAGATCAAAAGAGAGGCAAAAATGATGATGAATAAAGGATGAGAGCTATAGGAAGAGGAACTTGTCATCCTACCATTCTAAGGTCTGTAGAAGTGATTAGATCCAGCATAATTGATATTCATATTGGTACTCTAAAATGTTAAGATAAGGAACAAACTAAGGAAGTGGAAACTGAAATAAAAATGAAGTTTTATCGCAGCTTTCTGTCCACACAATTGATGAGATCCCTGCAAGAGCTTTTGTGAGGAAGTTGGCTGAAGGAGAGGTGTACTTGAATCAGAAGATGGAGCCTGCTTCTATTATTTTCAAAAAGTAATTTGCCTTTATTTGATCATGTCCACAAAATTGTTTTAACTTTATTATGTTTCGACTAATTCTAGTCTTGTCGGCAATTTAACTCATAATGCCGCAAGATTTTTTCTATCAAATGAGCCCTTCTTTTTAAGGAGATCATGCATTTTTTTTGTGTTCATGATGTGCCTTCATTTTTTTAACACATTTACACGAGCATAACCTATATTTTCAGAAACCCTGAAAGTTCCATCAATTCACAAACTCATTACAATAAGAATAATTGACCAAACTTTGATAATACTATTGCAATGGGTGATGAAGAATTGGAAGAAGAGGACATGAAAGAGTTTGTTAGGTTGGTGGAAAAATCCAAGAAAATTGGAAAAATGTTAGTGAAGAACTATAAACTATAGTTTCAGAACTAAGCAAGAGAAGAAAGAATTAAAGATTGACACTCTTATTATAGTTGAAGAAAGAGATAGGTTGACATCTCTACTGCATAAGTATGTAGATATTTTCGCTTGGACTTATGCAAATATGTCTGATTTAGACACAAACATGGTGGTGTATAACATTCCTTTGGTAGAAGCAAGCAAGCCAGTTAAATAGAAGACCAAACGAATGCGCCTAAATAAGTTGCTCAGAGTGAAGGCAAAGATACAAAAATAGTGGAATGCGAGATTTCTGAAAGAAGTCCACTACCCATAATGGGTAACCAATGTGGTTATAATCACCTACAAGGATTGAAATGAGATGCTTATGTAAGGACCAAACTTAATTTTTACAAAGTCAATTAATTGAAATTAGGGGTAAACTTAATTTTTACCAAACTTATGTAAGGACCAAACTTAATTTTTACAAAGTCAATTAATTGAAATTAGGGGTAAACTTGCAAGAAAATTGAAAGTTTAGGGTCAATTAGTGGTTAAATTGAAGAAATTAATAGCTAAAGACCTTTTTAAAAAAGGCACTAAACTTCAGAGACTTAATTCGATTGAAGATAGGGGTGAAATTAAAGACAATTAAAAGTTTAATGGTCAATTGAGAATCAATTTTCATAAATCCAATACCAAGGATCACAATTAAAAATGAACTAAAATTCAGGGCTGATATTGAAGTTCAACAAGGACAAAATTGCATAAAATTAAAAGTTTGGGATCAATTTTCATTTAAAATCAATCAAAAGACAATGGGCTAGATTGAATTTTGGTTGAATCCTTAAATTAAAACCCTAAAAGCCAAAATGATATTGTTTTGACTAAACAATATATATAAAAAAACCAGATGACTTGTCATCTGATTACTGTTCATCATCTTCCACTTTTGTACCAGAAAAAACTACTTAAGTTGCTACTTTTCTAGAGTATTTAATGCTTCATCTCTCAACCAAACCAGACAAACCCTACACTATTATGATGGCCTGACATTGTACTACACCCCATAGTAGTTCTTGCTGGCTGGTTGTCCCTACAACCATCGCCCCAAAAAGGCCAACCCAATCAGTCTTTTTGCAACCAATTTTCACAGACCATGAAGACATTTTGAGCCAACAGTTGGGATCCTTCTCGCTTGAATCAAGGGTCAAGATTTGTCCCCAATAAAAATAAGATGTCCCTCTTCCATCCCCCATAAATAGGGTTAGATTTCGGGCATTGAGAAACAAGAAATTAGTGTGCAAAGTTGGCAAAAAATCAGCCCCCTAGTTTTTTCTGCCATTGCCGCCTCTCTTCTCTTCTTTCACTACTTCTTCAGCCACCACCACCATCTTACCCACGTCGTGACCATCGGTCTCCCAACACCTTACAACCCCATCATCTCGTTGGTAACAAGAACATCCACTATGAGCTTATCCTCTCTCCCCCACACGATAATCTATCAACTCCTTTACGATGTTGTGACTGCTAATTCATCCACTAACAAGAGCTAGCCTTTACCACCATGGCTAGCCAACCACCCCCACACCAGGTAAATTTCTTCTTACCCCTGCCATAAGACCAGCCACGCAAATATAATTAACATGATCATATGAGCTGGGCTGGACTCGTTTCAACCCAACCTAGATGGTTGGGTTGGGTTGGGTTGGGTCCAGCCCAATATTTAAAAAAAAGGAGAAAGGATTATTGGGTAGTTTGTTGGCCCAACCCATTTTGATTGAGCCAGGTTGGACTCATTTCAATCTAGCCCAAATGGATGGGTCGGGTTCAACCCAATATATTTAATAATAATAAGATAATATAATAATATTAAAAAAAAAGAATGAATTTTTTTTCAAAATTTTCGAAAGGCATTTTAAAAATATTTGTAGGTCCTTTGCATGTTTTTACAACAATTTTGCTTAATATCGGGCAGTTGACTTACATTGTAAGATACGTACTCAATATTAAAAGCACATGTTTTCTTCGAAACTTCAAAAAGAAATTCCAAAAAAAGTCCAAGAATACAAAAAAAAAGGCTTTTCATGTTTCAAGAAATGCAAAAATGAATATCATAACCGGTTTATGATTATCGATTAGGATTTGGCTAAAATACAAAAAAATCCCATTTTAATTAGTTTGTTATTCGGAATGCTAGGACTTGGTTGTATTCAAGAGATAAAGTCTAGGTCTTAGAATATTTAGGACATAACCCAATAAAGTAGAGACTTTCTTATGAAGGAAGATCTGCCTTGTACGTTTGACAAGATCAATGGAGAGAAACACGACTTAGAATAACAATCAAACAACAATGCAACTTATTTTAGGTAGGGTACACTGGGGTGATGCGTCTCTCCTTTGCATAACTAATCCTCTTATCCAGACTTTTGCAGACCATTAGGTTTTTTTAGTGACTATAATACTAGGTGACTATTTCTGAACTTCATAAACATAAGATTATGATTACACCCAAAAACCCCCCTTTTACCATTTTTGGAAGGCAAATTCGTCATTCAATGACAATTCCAATCCATAGTGACATGTGGTTTGGTGCACAATGAATGAGTGATGCCTTTAAGTTTTTTTTTTTAAATTCTAATTGTTCTTATTTTTTTGTTTCTTCTTTAGATGTAACTAGATTTGTGGCCCGCGCTCTGCTGTGGGTCATCCAGATTTTTTTTCCATGTAAGAAAAATAATAAGGAAAAAAAATCTAAGAATCGAGTCATTCGTTAAATTGGTAATTTAAATAATATGAATTAAAAAAAAATACATTGACAATAAATAAATTAAGAAAAAATAACAAAGAAAAAAGGTAAAAAAAAACCCGATCTGAGCCTATTCAGATTATTAAATAATCTAATATTAAAGGGGAAAACTAAAAAAAGATGATTTAGAAAAAAAACTACAAAAATTAAACCCCAGTTAAATCGGGTTAACTCGCAAACTTTACGTCCATGGACATAAGATTGGTATAATCTCATAGAAAGGAAAGTAAAAAAAAAAAAAAGGATGAAGACTAATTTCTAATAAATCAAATGAGAGCATGATAGCTCCATAGAAAGCGAAAAAGTTGAAGCTTAATTTCTTGCAAATAAAATGTTGAAAGATAAAAATTCAAAAGAAATAATTAAAAAAGGTAAAAAAAAACTTGATTAATGTAAACACCCAAAAAGTAAAGCAAAAAACGACTCCACTGTCGCTGCCGATTTCTGAATCGGCAGCAGCACACTTCTTTGTTGTCGATTTCTAGATCAGTAGCGACACAATTTATGGCTGCTGATTTCTGGATAGGCACAACGCAGTACTTGGTTGTCGATTTCAGAATCGGCAGCGGTACAATTTGAGGCTGCCGATTTCTAAATCGGTAGCGACACAGTTTTGCTGCCGATTTCAAAATCGACAGCGGCAAAGCTTTTGGCTATTAATTTTTGAATCAGCAGTAACACAATTTGGCTGCCGATTTATAAATCGGTAGTGACGTAGTTTTCGCAGATGATTTTTGAATTGGCAGCGACATAGTTTATGGCTACCAATTTTTGAATCGGCAGTGACGCCGAAAAGCCTAACAAAAATTCATGTTGGACCGGGCTATTCTAGATGAGAACAATAGAGGACATTAAAAACCTTAGATTAACCCAAAAGAGGGATGGGAACAACAACCTTATCCAGCCCAGCAAACACCCTTTTTGCATTTAAGAAGGGTATAAATGCAGCAAGGAATGAGAAAGGGGCACTCTTTCCAAAAGGGGCTGCATGCTCTTGCCTTTTTCCTCTCCTAAAAAAACAGCTAGCTAGCAGCAACCTCTCTTCCCGAAGCAAAACCAGCTGCATGCATCTCCTTGGAACGTGGGAGAAGAAGGGAGGATTAAGGAAAAACAGAGTTGGTCTAAGGCATGGAAGGAGAAGAAGTCTAGACCTCTCCCCAAAAGCCAGCCAGCAAACACCACTATAGCCACCGCTTCCCCAAGAAGAAAACCTAGCAACCAGTTGCATGCACATTCCTTGAGTGTTAGAGAGGTGATACGATCCAGGCAAGGTCAAATTTAGATTTCGATGTAAAAAGTGATTTATCCAGTTTTACGGCGACAATGATAATTCTCAATCCGATCGTTGGATCGGGCTGAAATTTTACGTGGAGTCTCCTGACATGTTTTCCTACCTTGGGCTCAAATTTTAGATCAATTGGAGTTTGGGAAGGCATCTCAATACAGGTCAACAAAGGTTGTATGAATTTTGTTATTTACTTCCTTTTGACTTGTGGACTTCGTATTTGGCTAGGATTCTTTTCCTAAAAAGATATGGCAGCTTATTTTTCAAATCTACTAATTCTACCAAGATCTTTAATGGGCTGCAACATAGTTGCCAAGTGTGGCAAGGATTCATAATTATTTCAGAATCCTTACAAGGATTCCTTATTCATCCTAGCTACAAAAAGGAAAGACTTTAGAATAAATTCTACCTTCAGATCAGATTTTCTAGTCTATTTGGGACTTTTAAAGGACAACAAATCTGATCCTATTATATTTAGGATATTAAATTTGGATTTATTATTGTTATTATTATTTTCTTCTTTAGTTTAGGGTTTATTTATATTATTTGAGTTTAATTGTAAATGGGTATCATATAAGTCCACATAAGGGGTCCATTAGGGTTTATTTTAGTTTGGAGTCACTATAAATAAGGGCATAACCAGACATGTAAGGTAGACAATTCAGATTAATAAAATTTCTTGTTTACCGCACTTTGTGTGTGTGTGTGTGTTGGTGAGATAATCTCCCTTCCATGGTTCTCTAATGAATTGAAAAATGACTTATCGAAGAACAACTATCTTTGTGGCATCATCCTTATACTTTTCATTCGCGAATCAATATTCATTGGGTGGGGGTTTCCGTTTCCAATAGTGTTGGTGCCTAGGTACAAGTTATCTTTGTGTCACACTCCTATCAAACCTGATTTACTTGGCTTTCCGGGAATTGGTGTTTTTGTGTGCTGGTTGCGTGACCACGAGGTTCGCATCAACATGCTTAGAGTAAGGTTATGTGCATGATTATGTATGTTTGTAACCTTGAAAGCATGCTACAGCTGAAACAAGAATCTAATGAAAAAGTATGTGCTGAAATTGAATTTGTACAGTTGAAACAAGAATCTAATGAAAAAGTATGTGCTGGAATTGAATTTGCATATGTGTTCATGTTAAAATTGTATGATTCTGCTGGATCCAAAGAACGAATTAAAATGCCATAGCGAATGAGTTTTCACCGCGAACTATGTTTTTGGTAGCGAATCAGTTTCGCTGTCGAATTGTGTTGTCTCCGAAGCGCGCGAATTGTGTGTCGGACAAATTCGGGATCACCCTGAATTGTTGTCCGCAATGAATGAGTTTTCACCGATTGTGTCGCCGGCGAATCGGAACTATATGTTGTCTGCGGCCGAATAAGTTTTATTTGTCGAATTGTGTGTGTCGCCAGAATGAATTAGTTTCACTGCCAAACTGTGTTGTCTGTAGGGAATGTGTTTCGTTGCCGAATTGTTGATTAGTACTTAAAAGTGCATTTTTATCAAGGTTTTATATCATTATTTTACACTTGAAGTATCAATAACTCCTTAACTAAAGTATGTTTTATAATAACAAGTCTGATATCATAAGATACCTTTAATTTATGGTAAATGTTCATCTTAAATGTAGGCCTATCACATAAATGAAAAGATTGATTGATGAGTTTAAGTACTGAAATTGAAAGGACAAAGAGAGGGCCAAACTTAGAAAAGAGATGCTGGTTCAATCCAAACTGGAACACTATTCGGTCATCGGGTCATATCTGGAGCTATAGATTTTGGATGTAGGTCTGCTTTATATAGATGGAAAGCTAAGACATAGGCCTAAAACTTTCATGGGAGTTCAAGATTTAAAAAGGCCGTTTTCAAGTCCAAATTGTAGCAACAATGGAGAAGTCTGAATCTATCTTGCAGCCCAGACACTGTTCAGTGTTCAGCCCATATCTCGAGTTCTAGAAGTCCAAATGATCTCAATGTGTTTTTCCTGGAAAGCTGAGATAATGTCCTAGAACTTTCATGATTTAAGTCTGTTCAAATTCTTACGTTATCAATGACTATTATCAACTTCTGAATTTATGCTATACTTGTTTGAAATACCATTAGTGGATCCTCTAACCTTGACAATTATTTTTATCATTTTTTAATCCTTATATCAATATCACATCTCAAAGCTCTCTTTATTATTATTATTGTTGTTGTTGTTGTTGTTGTTGTTATTGTTGTTGTTATTGTTGTTGTTGTTGTTGTTATTTATGATTTATATAGTTAACCTCCCTGTGATTCAACCCCGGTCTTGCCGGGTTATTTATTACTTCGACATCCCTGCACTTGGGAGAAGTCATCAATCTTTTGGTCGTGTCAAGTTTTTTGCGCTGTTGCCGGGGAGGTAAATTCTTGTACAAATTATATTATTTATTTTATTTTCTCTTTTCACTTTTTTTATATCTAAGTTTGTTTCTTTTGTTTTGTTTCTTTTCATTTTGTTTTCTTCTTCCTTTTATTCTCTTCCTACACGTGCATGAGAGTTTGGTCACGTACATTAAGTGTAGACTTTATAGGGTATCCTCATCATTTTCAGAAAATATGACCGAAGAAAATAATCAGTTGTTTCATAATGAGAATAATCGTGTTAGAATACTTAGAGACCACATGAATCCTACAAGAACAAGTGCACCATCATGCATAGTTTTTCCTCCTAATGCATCTCATTTTAATTTTAAGCCAGGCATTATTCAACTTTTACGTTCTTTCATGGCTTAGATTTTAAAAATCCATACTTGCATTTAAAGGAAATTGAGGAGGTCTGTAACACCTATAATGACTCAAATTATAGCATGAACACCATCAGATTAAAGCTGTTGCGATGTCGCGGTCGCACAAATTAATTACCCTAACTTCAAACACAACACACAAGATAGTATAGAGCAAGCAAGGGGTCGATCCCACGAGGAAGATTCAAGTCAGATTTTTATGCTAGATGATATGCAATTTGGGGTGGGGTTTGGACGTTATCTAAGCTAAAGCAAAAGAAAACAGAAAACTATCAAATAAAATTTAATAAAATCAGAAAATTATCAAGAGAACAAACCTTGGTTGCAAGCACACATCCATCTACAGAAATCAGAACTGATCATGGAAACGAAACACCAATTTATATTCTGAATATTTATCTCTTCTTAACATTGGTTAGTTAACGGATCCGCCGTATAACTAACCCTAACTATCAAACAACCACAGTGTCCGCACTAGTAATTTAATTCAATGACAGCCTTAAGAACTAGATAAGTTGATTAATCAAGAAAACATAACTATCCGCAGTTCATGTTTGATTTGATTGAATGTTCTCCTTAAGATTAATAACGTAGATCCACCACAATTATTAAACTCAGTTGCTTCACAAGTTCATATACCACAACTCCGGTTTTAATATCAAACATAGCAATCGATTGTCTACAATAATAACTTAGAGTCCGCTCTAGCAATTAAAATAAACAATCATAGAAAAAATAAGCATAGGAGAACAAACATATTCATCATATAAACTGAAAAGAAAAGGTAAAATAAATCTTGCAGTTCTTGAAATCCGAAGGTTTTCGTGTCCTTGCAACCAAGAAAAAGTGTTTAGCCTTGCATGTTTGTTGAACAACTAATCAAAAAGAAGGAAAAATGCATAATTTTGAGTTTCCTAGAGGAGGGGGCATTTTTCTCCTCTTGGCTGGCTACCCCCTTCTTTTCTCTCATTCTTTTTATATTATAGGAAACCCTAGTCTCTATTTTACAAAATAGTCCTCCCTTAAGTAGACTGTTTACATTTAAATACTTCAATAACTATTTTCCTAAAAAAAGAGAAATAGCCTTGCATGAAATCTTCAAGCTTTGACTTATAGTAGCTAAATTTTTGAAATAAAAACTTGGATATCGGTATAGATGCTTCGGAACGTAATTTGGACTCGTTTCTTCACGAAACCTGTTTGCTGGCAGAATTCAATTGTCATTTTTGAAAAATCATATCTCCCTCATATGACATTGTTTTTGGCTGAAATTTTAAAGGGTTTATAGGCCTTTGAGTTAGAAATCTAAAAAAAATTATTTTGCATCAATTGGACTTCTTTAGCTCCAAATATTCAAGTCGGAATGGCCAAAGGTCAACATTGGCAGATTGCGAGATTTGACTTTAAAGGCTGCGATTTCCATGCTCTTCCTTATTTTATTTTCTTCCCTTAGATGTTCAGAAATGTATGGATGTAATCTTTGTAATGCCACTAGAATCACTTCATTTCGACCTCTAGAGCTCATGTTTTGCACAAAACATCGACTAAAGGTCAAATCTATCAATTACATCCATTTTACTTCTTTTTACATCTTTCATCTAAAAGTGCCTACAAAATATAAAATAAAGAATATCAAGGCATTTTATATATAAAACATAGGCAAAACACTAGTTAAATGTGGGTGAAACTATCGAATAATATGGTTGCATCAAATACCCTCACACTTAGCTCTTGCTCGTCCTCGAGAAATGATAGGTAAAATCAAATTGAAGTTAAATTAAATTAAATCAAATCACTATGACTAATCTTTTAATCCCCAATCAATATCCAATAATATATGCATTATAAACAAGAACACAATTAAGAAGGATAAAGAGTATAAATTTTCATGAATTTATTTACATGCAAACTTCAAAACTCAATTAATCGTCGGGATTTAAATGAAATCTATGCCATGCCAAAGTGATAGGTCCTCTCATTGATATACACTCCAACACTCACGTGTTTAAAGCTTATGTGTTTAAATCTCTCAAATTCAATCAATGAATATATTCTACCATAAGCTTGCTCTTCAATCTCATCTCCATTACTAACATATTACAAACAATGCATGAATCAAAAAAATGTCTTATTTTCTGGTTATAATGGGGCTAAGGTTAAGGTGAGGTAAAAGAGAGTAAAAGAAAAGGTTCAAACCAAAGAAAGTAGAGCATTCTGAAAAATGATATTTTAAACAAGATATTCCATCAAAGCACATAAATTTTCCATCTTTAATCACCAATACTTAACTTCTTTTGATTTCAAGCTTTTTCAACATAAAATCTTAAGAACATAAAGGAACGTTTTTTTTTTTTTAACCTTTGGCAACTTTGCCCATCTTTTCATCAAGCATCACTTCTTCTTTCTTTTCACATAATTTCCAACCATAATTTCATGAGATATCATAAGTATATGCTCTACTAATCCTTGGCCAGGGGAAAAGGAAAACATATAAAAAGTTCAGACTTTTTAGGTTAGCTTTTTGGCTCAAGTGGTTAAAATTCCTAATGCCTTTATCATCTTCATGTATATATGTAATGTGAATGTAATCTCAACAAGATATGAAGCAAGTTCTAGAGATACATATCATTGAAAGAAGGCACAATAAAAAAATATAATGTTGAAGGCTCAAAATCTTGCATTGGTATAACACTATAAAGTCAATATGGCATATTCTCAAAGTCAATCCCTAAACCAATTAAACCTTAAAACTTGCATGCACATTCCTTCATTCAATTTATATCTTCATCTATCTCAATTAATTCTCATATATAATACTCACATGCTCATAAACCAATAGGAGTTCAAAAGATCAAACATAGAATTTTTTTTTTTAGAACAACAAAGAAAATCAAAATAAGAAGACCAACATTCTCCAAATACCCCCACACTTAAAACACGACATTGTCCTCAATATTGAAATAAAAGAAAAGGAATATAGGAGAACAACAAAAATAAAGTAAAATGCGAAAAATAAAAGGTAAGGGAAAAATAAAGCAAATTGTTTTTTTTTTTTTGTGGGTTGCCTCCCAGTAAGAGCTTTTGTTTTATGTCATTGGCTCAACATGTTGCATGCTTATTCTTTATAGATTGGTTCAGCTAACTCCGTAGAAGGGGTGAGTTCTGTCGTCCAACCTTCATAGAAAGGTTTCAAGTGATGCCCATTGACCTTGAGTACTTTATTGGTTTCTAAACTTGTAATTTCAACTGCACCATAAGGAAAAACATTAGAAACAACAAAGGGTCCAATCCAAAGAGAGCGCAACTTTCCAGGAAAAAGTTTCAAACGCGAATGATAAAGGACTTTGTCTCCAACATTAATCTCTTTTCTTGTAATCATTCGGTCATGGAGACTCTTAGTCTTTTCTTTGTAAATCCTTGCATTCTCATAAGCATCATTTTGTATTTCTTCCAATGTAATTCCAATCTTTTTAGGCACCAAAAGGATAGGCGCCACCCATTCACTGTCCATGATGGGATGAATGACTCCTGCATCATGAGGAACAATTTGCAAAGCCAATGCCGATTCATGCACGTTTTGGGGAACACATATATGCCTCTACATCTTTTATATCTTGGTAAAATCATAGTCATAGCTCATAGCATGTGATAGAATAAACATTGTTATAAGGATATTTAACTGCATCATG